>CANUEZ040000009.1:600000-1071010 GCA_948099385.1 Fasciola hepatica
ACAACTACTTCTCGTAGGATGTATCTACCGTCCTCCAAACCAGGGCAGGCACGAGTTGACAGCAATAATAGACGCATTCAACTATGTCTCTAACCTCCCCGTAACTGCTAAAATTCTAGCTGGTGATTTCAACGTGCCTGAAATATGCTGGCATTCCATGACATCACCCCCAAAACTCCATGATTTCCTTTCGTGTATCCATGTGGGTAATTGGGTACAGCATGTTTTATCCCCCACTCGAGGGAGAAATACATTAGACCTTATCTTCTCTATTGGTATCAAGAATTTAGATACCCAAATCTTAAGTCGCTTCACCGGTAGTGACCATAAGATGGTATCCTGTGTTTTTACTGCACCTTGGCCTCACACTGATAAGTCAGCAGAAACACACCTTCCGACCACCAATAAGCAATACCATAAAGCTTGCTGGAATAGTCTACCCTCTTTTATCCGTTCCTTAAACTGGGACGAATCGTTTTTATCTAATGACCTGGAGATAGCAGCTGCCCAACTGTATACTAATCTTCACTACTGCCTCGACAAAATCAATCCAGCCTCGGGGCCTATCATACGCAAACAGCGGAACTCTCTAGATCGTCTTAACGGTAACTTAGCCAAACTCCAACGAAGATTCACTAAGACGAGGGACTTCTCGTCGTATCTTCAAATAATACGTATATCCCGTACGATTAAATTGCGCTTGGATTCTTCTAAGAAGAAACAGGAACGAGATGCCTTAAGCCACCCAAACAAGGTGGAAGCACTTGCCAGGCTAACGAAGGTCAGAAACAAGCAACCTAACCAAGACATCCCATATTTGAACTATAATAATAAATGCTTGCGTGACCCTCTTTTGATTACGGAGGCTTTCAGCACCTATTTTGCCTCCTCTTTAACAACGGATGACGCCTCATCCTTCCCCGTTCTAGATCCGGTGACATCAGTAACTTTCTCGACGGTAGTGTTCTACCCTAAGGAGGTTTCAGTCCATGTTGCAAGAACAAGACCGTCCTGCAGGCCAGGTCCAGATGCATTACCACCGGCCATTTTTAGTCGAGGTGGCGAAGATGTTCCAATGTTGCTGACAAACATATTCAATTTGTCACTCAGGTGCAGTGTTTTCCCTTCCCAATGGAAAACTTCAACTATCATACCGATGCACAAAAAAGGATCACGTCTAGATCCAGTTAACTATCGGCCGGTGAACCACACCCCGGTCGTGTCCAGGATCATGGAGAGAATGATCAAGGAAAGGCTGACACGTCACCTTCTTAACAATAATCTAATCAACGCTGGTCAGCATGGTTTTCTGAAAAACAGATCATGTGCGACATGCATGACCGATTTCCTCAATCTGGTCACAGAGGCTGTCAATATTGGTAAATCGGCAATCGTGATCTTTTTGGACATGACCAAGGCGTTTGACCGGGTATCCCACGTCCGGTTACTACAGAAGATTAAAACTTATGGAATCGTGGACCCAATGCTCGCTTGGTTTGCGTCCTATTTAACATCCCGAGACCAGGTTGTAAGTATAGGTGGAAATTTGTCCGAACCCCGTCCCGTAACCAGTGGGGTGATACAAGGTAGTGTACTGGGCCCATTACTGTTCCTAATGTACGTTAACGATATATTTACCATTTTCCAACGGGGAGTTCCCTTCCTGTTTGCAGATGATATCAAAATCGTGTACACTTTTGATCCCGCGGCGTTAGCCTCTACCGTAGATGACATTACAAGGGAACTGCTCGCTCTCAGCTCCTGGAGTAATGATTGGAAAATGAGTTTTTCCGCCGAAAAAAGTAATATTATTACGTATAAATGTCACATCCCCACTGAAAGATTTAGTATAAACGGCAAATTCATCCCCAATAACTCTCAGGTACGTGACTTGGGTCTACACTACTCATGTACGTTTGACTTTTCGGAACACGCAGCCATCCAGGTGGCTAAAGCACGCCGTACGATCGGGCTAATACATCAAACATTTATTTTGCCAGAAAGTAAACTCAACATTTTTAAGTCCCATGTCAGACCGCTTCTGGAATACGGCTCAATCATTTGTTCCAACATGCGACAAAGGGACAGCATAGCGTTTGAGAATGTACAACGGGCATTCACGAAACAGCTCATAGGTTTTTCTTCGCCCTCTAATTACATGGAACGTTGTGAGCGGCTGAAAATCGATCCCTTATGGCTACGCCGCATAAGAAATAACCTGCTATTCTTTCACAATATCTTGAAGAATAGATCATGTAGTTCAGCACCGCAGGTAAGAACCCTTTCTACTTATCCCTTACGTAACAATGAGTTCTTGGTGTCTGTCCCTTTGCCGAAGCTTGCTCTTCGGTCAAACTTCTTCATTAACAAGTACGCTTCATTGTGGAATAAGCTACCACAACGAATTCGGGCGTTATCACCGACATCGGTGGCTTTCAAACAGGAAATAAGCATAGCCCTAACGGTGGACACGCTGACTATGTTATACAATCCGTATATTTCGAGGGCTCAGGCCTTTGAGGTAGGTATAGGGTACTAATAAGTCGAATAACCGCTCTGAGCAACCTAGGCTCAATTAGACCCGCATAGGGTTGGCCCCACCGCTGCAGCAATTACGAAACTCAGCGGTTCATCCATACGATCTAGGACAGCAAAACAGTCCCAACTTTTTACCATCAACTTTTTCCTCCTGAAATATGCAACCCTGCGGAATAAACTCCCAGCTGAAGTCCGTTCCGTAGATTCCCTAATTATGTTTAAGTCTGGACTACACGTAGCTCTGGACATCCAAAAACTGATCGCTCTTAAGAATCCTTATATGTCTTTTGATAGAGCTTATGAGGAAAACGCTGGATACTAACCTGAACCCTTGAGAATCTAGGATGTGCCACACCATACGCCGCAGTTGCCATCACCTAAGCGTAAACCTAACAGTTTACAATGCCTAAACAGAATAATTACCTCTAATCTATAACCACTGTCACCCCAATAGTTCCTTCTACTTGGACTCCTCAGAAACTACTCAGTATAGAACAACCACTATACCGAAAGAGACAGTAACAACGTAGCGCCACGCAAACAGTATGATAGTCCTACTCGCTCTGTCTGTTATTTCAAACCTATCTTATCGCCTCGTGCCAAACTGCGTTCTGCGTAAGCAAACGGTATTGAAGGTTATCATTACTAACCACGGGCAAATCATAAATCCTTTGAAATGCATACAGCTACCAAGCCTGTGTACGCAACTTCATCAGCCTGCAGCAGTATAGCTCAAGTCCACTGCGAGCCTATTTTACCCATGCCCCACTCACATAGACCTAACCAATCCATTGTTTATTGTCTTCACATATTATCATAACCCACAGCTGGAACCACGTCCAGACTGCAATCTCCCTTTATTTCAGGTCGTTGTCTCCCACTATCTCAGTCGCCAAATTGGCTAACCAAGGAGGCCGCTTTGACTCGTACGAACAGAGACTCAAGTGGAACCTACCATGGCAACTGGGACAGAAATCCAACCACACAACAGGAGATACCCTCAATTGCTTATCAGATCGTTCAGCATTTTCTAACGCAACCAACACGAATTCCAGCTCACGCGCATGCCGCTAACATACAGCCACACTCGGCTGATTGACTGACACATACTTTGCCCTGCCAGATGAAACTTACGCATTCGATGTAGTACGTTACCAGAATAACACTGAAGGCAAATGCGTCATCACATACATATATATTTGTCATTGAAGCAGCATAACGCTGAAGTCCATGCGAAGATTTTCCCACTTTATTATCCGTTAACACAGGTTATCTTTTCTCCGAACCGTAGCCGGCTGGAATTTGACTCTCCATTTCTCAAAGACCCTCCAGTTGCGCCTTCTCATTTCTGAATAGTACATGTTATTGGCCCTGAATCTAAACTCACCTTTTTATGGACTGCTGTTTCTCCCACATCCACCGGTGTTCACTTTCATGAAACTGGCCTCAGGTCCCCCTGCTTCAAATCTCATTCCGTTTACAGAACTCCGGTAAATCCGTCATCCTGGGTCTGCATTGTCTTCATGGATCGCTATCCTCTTCGCATGCGTCGATTTTCCACCCTTTTTTATCTTGTTCAAAATTTATTCCATCTGCAGAACCTCAGTTGGCCTCTGGTTTCCTGGGCTTGCATCATTCTTGTTAATAATGCCTCCTTAGCACTGCGCTAACGATTTTCTCGATATCTCCACCGCGCACCACTGCCTGATCCGGATAGTGTCTAAACATACGGGCTTAAATGTAGCCCGACTGAAGCATTGGGATTGTTATGTGTGAAACGGTTTGACCAGACGAGTTGTTGCCTGCAGAAAATGAGATTGACGTAAGATGTTGTAGTTCGATATTTGTTTGAGTGTGTGGTATTAGGGTATATAAGCGATGTGATCAAGGTTATCGCCGCAGTTGGCCGTAATGGCGTCCGGCGCTGCAGGCCCGGCTGCGGTCGACGATTCTGGAACGTTTGCCCGTTTGGTTCGTGATGTGTATACTACTCTTTCAGAGTTTGATAATGATTTTCGTGTTTTTCAGAGAGAAACTTTAACATCTTTTTATATTTATGATAGTGAAAGTGGTTCAAAGTGGCTGCGCACGCATCCCGGTGCTTTTCCAAAATCGTTTCCTTATTATCGTGTAAAATACTGCTGCGTTCACAACCGCAGGCCTCAAATGGCTGCCACAAGGTGAGTGTAGTGTTGTTGATATATAACAATTCCTACAGATACCGTAATACTCATTGCCCTGCATTTGTCATTGTCCGTGCTGTCGGATCTCAGTACAAGTTGGTGACAGGATGTACGCTAAGAATAGGAGGCTAAGTACAGATCAGGAGACAGAGGTTGCCAGAATGATGGCAACTTTTCATAATGCAAGCGAAATATGTACTTACGCTCGGAACAACTTCAACAGGTTGTTTACGGTGAAAGATGTGCACGCCTTAAGGGCTAGGCAAGTGCATCTCGATGCTCGGTCGGATGCACTGAAGATAAAGGAGATGGTTAAAGATAAGGGGGACTTGCGTATAGTATCGGAGGACGGTGTTGTGAGGTACGTTTTCTACGTGCCTCATTCGGTTAAAGGGTTATTAGCTAGGTATTGTGAGGTAGTGTTGGCTGATGCAACGCATCAGTCTAACCGGGGTGGGTATGTCCTGTGGCACGCGATGTTCATAGACGAGAGTGGTTTAGGTAGGTCTTTCTTCTACGCCATTCTACCAAATGAGAGTGGCGTAAGTTACAGGCGTGCTATTAAAGAAATGAAGGAGTACCTACCGGTGTCTTTCAAGCCGAAAAGCATCATCGTAGACCGAAGCCTCGCACAGTATTCCGCCTTTCGGGAATCATACCCCGAATCTCGGATACTGTTTTGTCAGTTCCATGTGCTTCGTGATATGAAGAAGCACTGCTTTCAGCTTAGTCATTCGACGTTGAACGACAAACGACGCATCCATCAGTGGATGCGGAACATGGTTTATGCGTCTACGAAGATGCTTTTCGATAGGTTCAAGGCTGCAATCGCCAGTCGCAGCCCAATGGCGTTTGCATATCTAAGTCGTACATGGTTGCCCTATGAAGACATGTGGGCTGCTTATAGTGTCAAGTGGGCAACCTCGTTTGGGACCTTCACCACCAACAGGGTGGAAGTCGAGAATAGGTATTTGAAGGCAGGGTTATCCACCAGGTCCTCCCTGGTGGATGTCTTCGCCCGCATCCTGAAGCGGTCCGAAGATTTGGAGGAAAGTAGGCGTAGAAGGATTGGGAAGGAGTTAGTTGGTTCTTTTAAGCCAGCGACGGGGTTCCAAGTGTATTCCGATTACCTTGGACGGCTTACCGGCTTTGCCCGTGAAGCCGTTCAAAAGCACATCGGTAGACATTCCGTTCACAATGTAAGTCACGATTCTGGCCGATGGAGTGTCCAGTGTGTGCGGGCCTGTGCGGCTGTGGTAACCATGGGGGTTAATCCAGCCTGCACATGTCCCTTTTCCAAGCAGTGGCTGCTACCATGCAGCCACGTTGTTGCCGTTGCCATTTTTATTAAGTACGACCTGTGCAGGCTTCCTGTTGGTCGGTGGGCAACGAAGACGGGCTGCTCGTTCACTCCTGTGCTGCCTGTACCAATAAGGGATACGGCGGTAGAAAAGTCGGCCAGGATTAGTCCTAGTGATAAGTTGTCTATAAGTGAGGAATTAGGGAAGGACATTGCCGTAGCGTTGAACAGTTTGGGGTACACAAAGTTCAAGGAACTGGTACCTCAAATGAGAAATTTGGCTCGCGTGTTAGGTTCCGGAAAGGATGTAGAATTTTTTTGTAGGGATAGGGCACAAAATATAAGCGTAGCTTTAGGCAATGACACATTGGTTTCAGAATTTATCAGCAGGGTTCCTAGGAACATCTTTCCCCGTAAACGACCTGTTGAACCAGTTCCGAGTACATCACACCACACGGCAGTCCAACCGTCTTCAAAACGTAAGGCTGCCTTGACCCTTAGAAATACCGATGATGCAGATTTGCAAATCATCGGTGACCCTCTGCAGCTTGTGCAATTCCGACAGCTAAAGACAACGACCTCGGCGCAGTATAGACTACACGAGAAAAGGAAACGTTTCGACCTGGCGAATTCACCCATACGCCAGGACATTTGCAGCATCTGCCACATGGAAGACCCTTCCATGGGCTTGGACGAAACGACTAATTGGGTCCAATGCTGCAAATGCACTCGGTGGGCGCATTACCAATGTGCCAATTTTCAAAACGAAGAGAACTACTTTTGCGTACACTGCATGTCGCAGCCACGTAAGTGCCACACATTTCTTCAGCACTAAATCGCTCTTTTGCAGTTTGAAACCTGAAAGAGAGCGGGGAGAGGATACCCCTTCGGTCGAGTCTTGAGCGATTGACTCACTCGGTCGAGTCGTGAGGAAATTCATCAATCGTTAGATCACCTCAGAGGTGCGGAGCACAAACTTTTTCCAGCTGGAACTATCCGGTTGGTTTTTGGCTCACCTCACGAACCTCTCTTAGTTTAAATAATTATATAAACAATTCCAATTCACTTCACCGAGTTTCTTTTCTTTTTCGGCACACGTCGGAACTTTTGGTTTGTTGCCCGTTCCGTAGGCCACTAGCTACGGGTGGTTCACAAGTTTAGTTGCAGCGGCGATTCCAGTATACATGCATATATGGCAACCTAGGTGTGCTTATGTGTATAAGAATCACATATGTATATATATATATATATGTATATATGTGTCCATATACAAGTATATATATATATATATATATATAAATGTATATATATATACATATATATATATATATGTTTATATATATATATATACATATATATATATGTATACATATATCCATAAATTAGATATGTGTATATGTACATATGCATACATATGTGTACGTATATACATATGAACATACATATATATATATATGCATAAACTTGTTTATGTATACATATAAATATATATATATATATATATATATATATGTCTACATACGCATTTATACATATGTATACATCTATACATAAACATGTATGTGCATATATATATATATATATATATATATATATACATATAAACATATGCATATATATATATATATATTCATATATATACTTATGCATCTATATATACATATGTATACATATATATATATATATATATATATATATATATATATATATGTATGTGTGTACACATGTAAATGTATAAATGTATATGTATATCTGTTTACATATACATTGACATATATATATATGTATATATATATATATATATATATATGCATAAATCTTTTAAACGTAAGTACACCCAGATTACAATATATATACATATATATATATATAAATATATATATATATATATATGTGTACATATATACATATATATATATATATATGTGTACATATATATATATATATGCATAAGTATACATATGAATATATATATATATGCATATGTATATATGTATAAACATGTACATATATATATATATATATATATATATATATATATATATATATATATATATATATATTGTAACCTGGGTGTACTTACGTTTAAAAGATTTATGCATATATATATATGTATATATATATACATATATCTATATGTCAATATATATGTAAACAGATATACATATTCATGTATACATTTACATGTGTACATACATATATATATATATATATATATATATATATATATATATATATATGCCTCAGTGTCCTTATGTGTAAACGAATTATGTACACATATGTATATTTATTTATATGCACATTCGCAAATACATGCATATATGTACGCATTCATTTATATATAAATATATTTATATATATATGCGTACGATCGCATATATATATATGTGAATTCAAACCTGGAAACAATATTCCCCTTTACTTTTCCAGGAAAATATCGAGATTCACTTTATCATCGACACATAGTGGCTACCAACGTAGCACGTAACCAGTTATCGTGGGCTGTATCTTTGCAGTTATCGTGGACTGTACGATTCACCAAAATGGGTATCAGTTATCGCGTGTGTTCGAAAGCTGCGCCAAAAGTAGCGCTTTCGCGCGCCCGAATGTTCAGACTATACCGCCTGATCCGGATTCGAGACCGATTTAAAACTGCCGCGCAAACCATTATCAGAATGGTCCATTCAAACTTTTCCTGTCATTGTTTTTTCATCTCTAATACTCTCGACTTTCATACTAAGAATATGTGAACATTTCATCTTATTGAGTAACGTGTACACCATGATCATGCTTTAACGCGTGCGTCTCGACCATGGCCGAGAAATATACCAATATTATTATTATTATTATTATATATATATATATTGATGTATAGGTGGGTGCGATCATCGGACGGGTCATGCGAAAGCGGTCGGACGCAAAAGAATATGGCAGGGAAAGTGAGATAGAGTGACGCAGCTGAGGATCAACGGTTAACGGAAAGAAGAAAAAAAGTTAAGCACGGGCTCCTCGGTGCGGCGGATCCCAAAGGCACATTGAGGCCATGAAACGTGAGACTAAAACTTTCAATGGGAAAGTTAGTATTTCGCCTAGAGTGGTCATTGAGCAGGAGTAAAGACCAAGTTCTGCATGAAATTACAGAAGAACCTTAGCTGGGGGATAGGGTGGGAGCAGAAATGGTAACGTCCTAACTGGGTGTTGAGTTCAGTTAGTGAGTCACGCTAAGTGGGATGAATCAGACTGGATTTTCCAGTTCGAAATCGCAGAGGTGGTGAGGGAAGTATGTGTGGTGGGACCTGGTGCGGAAGAGAGGCATTGTAAGCTAAGAAATATCGAGGAGCGTTGAGTAACTCACCGTGCTTGTGTTAATAATTATAGGACAGTAGTGAGTATATATATATATAGTATATGAAAATGTTATATATTTACACACATATGTATATATATGAATAGGTAAATATATATAGTATATAAAAAGGTTATATATTTACACGTATATATGTATATATATGAATAGGTATATATATATGCATATATATGAACAGGTGTATATATATATATATGTGCATATATATGTATATATATAAATGTATAAAGCTGAGAGGAGCGGAAGCCAGGATAAATAAGAGGATCAAGGAGTGAATTAGTGGGTGGTGGGACTTAATGTCTTAGGATCCAGCACCACTGGATAATTTGGTGCAGGGGGAAAACATCATTGGCTAAAACCTTCAGCTAGAGAAGAGTTGTTTTTACATAGCTGCCCTAGTACTGTATGGCTAGGGAGGCAGTAATTGTTTAGACATGGTTGTGGAAACCGACTAGTGAATTAGATGAGGCAGGGATGTATAAGGGTTATGTGATGGTAGGTGAACGTGGGTGAGTAGCGAGAACCGGCAGGCATCTAGATATTTATAGTTGTAAACGACAAAAACTATCCTTCTGCAATGTGGGTTATACGTAAAAAATAATAATAAATGGTAAGCCTATCGTCTGTCGTTAGGCAGAAAATGGTAGGTTTGGAATATAGTGCCGTGATCCTAGTAGTTGAACCCGTTTTTGAAGGCCAGCTCGACGGATAGCAGAGAGCGGGAAGAGAGACTGAAGCTAGGGTTCTAAAGTTCGATGCCTTCTTCATAGGCTCAATCCTCAGATATGCTGGCGTTAGTCAAAGATAACATATGACTAACGGTAAGTTGTGATTTAAGGGCATGGCTGAACTGGGTTATTGACGCACATTTGCGAATGGTCCGAGGCAGCTTACTCCAAAGCTTTGAATATTTAATGAGAAAGAAGTTGGATCTGATTGCCAGCCTGCAATGTGGGATGGTCAGACTGAAGTCTCTGTGGCGCAGAGGGTAAGATGAGGGTAGGGAAAACTGTATAGAGTTGGTAGAAGTGAACGCAGAGCAATGAATAAGTCTGTATAGAAAACACAAGTTAAGCCTGACATGTCTAAGCCATACGGGGTCAAGTTTTAATAGAATGCATCGCTCTTTATAGCTCAGTGGAGAGGAATATCCCATTAGCTTCTTGGTGAAGGTGCGCTGGACTTTCTCCAGGCGTATTCTGTCAGATTTAGACATTCCAGAGAAGATTATAGGGCAGTATTCGAGGTGGGGTCTAGCATGGGATTGGTATGTAAGGAGGATACTATGTTTCATTTTAAATGATCTGAGAACTAGGCCTATTATCTGTCTGGCCCTGGCCGTCTGAAATGAGACATGTTCCGAAAATTGTAGATTGTTAGTGTATCGAAGCCCAAGATCCTTCACTGATGAGCTTGGGGCGATGGGTACTTGGTTCAGTGACAGAGTTCCGAGGGGGACTTGACATCTGTAGGTTGTGTAGAAGCTTTTAGATGTCGAGAAGCACATTTGCCATGAAGTGCACCATTGATGAAGTTTCTCAAGATCACTACTTATTTCAGACAGTGCTGTGCTCAAATCTTGATGGCGGAAATCAAACACAATTTTGATGTCGTCGGCGAAGAGGAAAGGTGTGCCATGTCGCACAATCGAAAAAATGTCGTTAATATACAGTAAGAAAAATAGCGGACCAAGTACACTTCCTTGTATGACTCCACTAGTGACAGGCGCCGGTTGCGATAGATGACCATTAGCATATACAACCTGGGTTCGATCCGACAGGTGAGAAGTGATCCATGATAAAAGCGGGTCATGGATACCATAAGCCCGGAGTTTTGTTAACAATCGGGAGTGAGGAACTCGGTCAAATGCCTTGGTCATATCGAGGTAGATGAAAATCATAGATTTTCCGCCGTCAGCTGCCGTGGTCACTAGGTTGAAGAAATCAAACTGGCATGTGGTACAAGAACGTGACTTTAGGAAGCCACGTTGGCCGCTGTGAATGAGGTTATGGGAAGTGAGATAATCGGACATCCGCTGTTTAATCAAACGCTCCATTATTCTGGCAGCTAAAGGGGTATGGTTGATAGGACGATAATTTGAAGGGTCATGCACTGGACCTTTTTTGTGGATAGGAATAATGGTTGAAGTTTTCCACTGGGATGGAAAAATGCCATTTTTAAGGGATAAGTTGTAGAGATTCATAAAGATAGCAGCGATGTCAGTTCCACCAAGATGAAAGAGTGCTGGGGGGATGCCGTCATAGCCAGGGCGGGAGGAGGGTCTAACACGCAGCAGCAGGTGGGTCACATCGTTCAAACTGAATTCAATGTCAGAGAGAACTTGCTCGGTGATGAGGGGTACGGGTGGCGGGTTTACAGTGGCGTCAGTGGTCATGGATTCTGAAAAGAAGGTATTGAGCGCCTCAGCGATTTCAGCTGCGGATTTAATATGCGTGCTGTTTCCCAAAATTAGATATGGTATTCCTGTAGGCTCTCTCTGATTTCTGCTCTTCAGCAGTCGGGACGATCGGTACGATCTGTCGAAGGAATTCAAGGCCGAAAGCTCCTGCTTTCTCAGCAGTTCATTAGTCCGAAGACTGATGGTGACAGAGAGAGAGTGAAGTTGCAATAGTATGGAGAAGTCCTTGGTTTTATTGTAGATCTTCCGCAGTTTTGCATGTTTATTTTGCAGCCTTGTTTGGTAGGAGCCGCGGGCTTGAGAACGGTTGGTCCCGATGGTGGTGATTGCTGACAAGCAGCTATGTAGCTTATGGTAGAGTACGTCACTGGCGAGCTGAGTGTTGTGCTGTAGAAAGTAGTCATCCCAATTGAGGGATCGAAGCATAGGCTTGAGGTTCATCCAGTTGATCGTGTGCAGGGGCTGTTGAGATGAGCTACATATGGGGTCTATTGGTCCGGCTGTAATGGTCAATGAACATTTGTCTCGCTACCTAGGTGATTACCACATACAGAACAATGCTCCACGAACAACAAGCTTGGTTCCAGTGGCTGAACCTGCAGTGGATTATCTTTTGGATTTACCCAGGGTGGAACTGGAGTCATTTTCGGGCTGCAGCTCAGGGTGTTGGAGATTGGTGAAGCAGTTTGAATATTACATGGAAGGTAGAGTTCGAGAGGATGGCCAGTGCTTACTTTCTTCGATGCACTACTGCAAGGGACAAGCAAGGGATGCGATTGCCGGATGAGTTATGTTGCCTCTAACACTGGCACACAATAGGGCTAGAGAAATCTTAAGGATTTGTAAGGACATGACCACGTAGTGGCTCCTTCTCTGACTGATGGTCTACTGCAAAGTTGAAGCCCTTACTGAAAGATTCGGGTGCCCCAACCGGGTTGTCATTGAAAATTCCCAACTGTGAAGCTGCTCTCTCGCAGATGAATCGCATGTCAGACCTCCACTCAAGGCAGACCATGGAATGAATTACTCGAGTGATACAAACGCATCTTAGGGGTCGTGGGCTGGGACCTTTAATGGTACCTCGGGGAGATGATATGAACCCAGGTTCCAAGATCTGCAGCTTTTAGTTTCCCGTGGGGCACGTATTGCTCGAAGTAGATTTGGTGAACTGGCTGCCGATAGCAAGGCTAAAGGGTATTCGCAATCATCCGATTGGAGGAATCATGCACAAAACCCGTATCAGGAAGCGACGCAGTTCATTCCAAAACAGAGTAGTGCTTTGTTGGTTGCAGGTTATAGGTGCACTGCATGAAATGGAATACACGCACTTGAAAAATGTCAGCGCTCTCTGTCTTGTGATACACCAAGTCGTTGGGTATTTGGTAAAGAAATCAATGCTTTTTTATGTTTCAAGTGTGGACACCTGTCTAGCAACTGCTCCGTTTCCAAACCATTTTCGACATCAAGTTGTCTGAAACCGCACCACCCTCTACTGCACGGTGCAAAGAAGCGATTTACAAATTGAGTCACTCACGTTACGACAAAATGGCTGCAGTTGGATAAGCTAGGTACGGACGATGCGAAAAAGCCTGGGCAGTGAGCCAGTTACGGCGCGGCCACTCTTAGGCCGGAATGTCGTGCCAATTTAGGTGTGCCAGCAGTACGAGTAGACCGACCGGGGGGCTCTGTGGAAACCTAAGCTGTGCTGGACAGCGGGTCCGATGTGACTTTAATTCAGATAGAACTTATGGAGCTAGGGGCCTGAAGGCGCCTCCTACCTCACTTCCGATTTCGACTGTAAGTGGGACCGCTACTTGAGGTTCGGGAATGACGGAGCAGTGACTGAACTCATTGTTAGAGAACGATTTCGTAAGTATAGAACTATCCTTCTGTGTTAAGAGGCTACCAATCCAAGCAGTCCAATACTGCTCAGGTGCGAGCTTTTTATACTGGCGTCATCTACATTGCCTCAAAATCCAGAATGTGAAAGATTCGAACCGGGCGAATCCTGATAGGTGTGACCTCCCAGAAGCACATTGGGCATTACAGCAAAGATGCGGTAAAAGAAGACAACACTATGCCGTGCGGGCCATCTTAGAATGGATCGTTCTTGGCCCGATAAACCAGGAACTACGTTTTGTGAGGGCAGCAAACCACATTGAGATAGGAATCGGTCTCGTAGGTGAGCAGATCAGTCGATTCTAACAGGCCGATTTCTGCTGTGGAGAAGCATCGAAAAACTCTCGTTAGAAGACAAGCAGGCTGTTGGCATGGCTTTCAATGTCATAACCTAGTTGAACAGACGCCATGAAGTTACATTTTCATGGATGAATCCCGTGGTGAGACTTCCAGTTAACTATATTGCGGCCAAAGAGGGAATGAAAGGCTCAGGGGGGGGGGAGGTTTACGGTTGACGACGAATTTTTTGGCAAATACTGTTCAATAATAGGAGGGTACTTGGGCACGAGTTACACCCAGTTAGTGCCTGATTTACAGTTAAAAATGAGCCTAAGTGATACTTGCCACATCACGCAGGTACAAACCCTAAAAAACCTAGCCAATTGAGGGTGGTGTTTGACTGTGCGGCTGCACTCCAGGGACGCTCCCTGAATGAATACTTGCTACGGGGACCGGACACGACAGCGATCATAGGTGGAATGTTGCCTCGTTTTCGGAAGGAATCTGTCTCTCCGGGTGCGGACATTAAAGAAATGTTTGTGCAGGTCCGAGTGCCGGCAAGATACAAATGAGCACTGGGTTCCTTTGGTAGGAAAATGGTCAACTCGGTGGTGATCTTGTTGAATACCAAGTGAATGCCTAGCCTTTTGGTGCCTTTTCCTCCCCATCTTGCCCGAATTTTGCGTTACGTCGCACGACAGACGATTGGGGAGAACAGTATGAGGATAGCGTCTCCAGGGCCATGTACGATCACTTCTATGTAAAAAACTGTCTTGTGTCCTTTCCTGCTCGGGAGCATGCAAAAGATTTTGCTATCCAGATGAATAAATTATTATCACAAGGCGGATTCCGGGTTCAAAGTTGGGTGTGTAATCGTGATCAGGTGTTGAATGTCTTACCGAAATTTGAGCTGGCCCATCCAACACTGGAACTAGATGATTGCGCGCAACTGCCGGATAGGACCTTGGGATTGGAAAGGAAAGCCATAGGAGACACGTTCCAGTTTTCATTTACGGTATGCGGTATTACTCAAACAAGGCTTGGTTTTGTCTATATTTTTATCAGTAGGCAACCCACTAGGGTTGGTTTTATCTTTCGTTCCGCCAGACAAGGCTTTATTGCGACCTCCGTGTTGCTTGAAGCTTGATTGGGTGGACCCAATTCGAGAAAAACCCCTACGATGCTGGAATGAGTGGTTAAGGAGTATGGAACAACTTTACGTATTCAAAATTCTGCCTCCTGTTATAAGAGGTGACTGAACAAAAATGCACAGCTCCGTGTATTTTGTGGAGCTCCTGAAGCTGGCTATAGAGTGGCGGCGTATTCCAGAAAGGTTTTAAAGGACATAGCCCAATATTAGACCCCATTGTTCTCCAAATCAGGTTGTCCAGTTTTTCCACATTTTCATCACTTAAGCTCGGTTCTTAGCCGTTTATAGCCGGAATATATTTTTATCCACATTGAATCTTTGTATTTTCAGGGCTGGTAGCTGATCCCCCAACAGTTATTTCGCGATTTTTATTGCGAAATATCAACATACACCCTTTCCAAGAGCCCTCGGTTCAAGTCTACTTAAACCCACCCCTAGTGACCCTGTCCACAAAGAGTATACTGATTCTCAGCTGGATCACGTCGTTTAGGTATCTACTCGTACCTCGCTGTGAGCTTTTATCTCCCGGGTCTTATAGGTTATTCAGTGCTTCGTTTGGCTTTCCTATAGTAAATCCCAGTCTAGATACCCAGAAAAATCCAATAGCTTTTTTCTGACTCCCGAACTCTCACGAGGCTTCTGCTGAAGCAATCGATGATATTTCGGCCAACTTCGAAATCCGGGCCCCAAGCACTCTGTAAGGTTGGTTAGACCTTACTTTGCGGTTTCCTTAGTAAACGCGTGCTTCGGTCCTTTGTGCTGCGTGGACCACCTGCACGTTACTCTAATGCTCGGCACTGTACGAATATGGTAACCAGAACAGTATTCTCCGCGCCCCGGGAGAACGAGAAGGCGATTGGGAGAGATAGTGGTTAGCGTATATTTCAGGAGTGTGCGCGAGAGCGTGCGCAAGAGCAACGGTCAAATGGCAACCGCGCTTGGCAGTCAGCGTTCTGTTAAACAATAAACGTGGTAAAAGTATGAACGAAGATGGCAACCGCTACAGGGGCCTCCTCCTAGAAGTCCGACGGAGTTGGGCTTCGATCGTGATGGTAAGCCGGAATTATTGGTTGTCCAGGAACTCCTCATAGCTTCTCCGTTATATTGTTGTTGACGTCGAACGACTGCTGATGAGTTTACCGGGGCCTGCACTCTCGAGGTCCGATGTGCGTGGGTCCAACTGTGTTTTGGCGCCCGCGGGTCTCATACGAATGCAAGCCGGAAAATGCCTCGTCAGGTCCATCCAAAAAGGCGTCCAGTTGCCGTCTCCAGTGCCAGGCTGACCAATCGTCCCGTTGTCCAGTGAGCGGTTGGCTCCTTGAACGTGCACGGGAGTCAGCCAGGCTACGGATGAAGCCAATGTGACTTGTTAGATCCGTCTGAGAGAGGGCAAGGTAAACTAGAACAAAATAGCGCCTGAGGGCGCCGGCGGATGCTGGACCGTAATAACAACACACAAACGATGTTCGGTGTTGTTGTAGTCGCTAGGAGACCAGAAGAAAATGAAATCATAACTACCGATTGTAATTTCACGGGTCTGTTGTTTGGTAAATCCATGGCGAACTTCCCAACTTATTGCTAAAAATCGGTTGTAAAAATCGTCACGAAATCGGCGAAGCGGACGGGATTTCGTAGTTGGCGACCGCGACGGCTACTTCGCGTTGCGGGTACGGTTGGAGAATCTGATGGACTAGCTGCCGAGTCCTCACTAGGCGTATTTGGGGGTGGTTCGAGTGGTAACTCGCTCGATTTGGGTGACTGAGCGGCTTGAGTAGGTGTAAATTGGCCGGGCGGCTCGCACTCCATGACGGCAGGCTTGAGACGGTCGATAGATACGGTGTCGTGTCGTCCGCTGATATCTATGACAAATGTCTTTGCCCTACGTTTTATCACCCGAAACGAGCCAGTGTATGGCGCTTGTAGTGGTGATCGAACGCCATCAACGCGAAGGAATACGTGAGTAGCGGTTTCTAACGCAGTTGGGACATAACTTGTAGACTGTTGTTCACGCGGCGGACTGGCCTTGAGCACTCGCATGTGCTGCGTAAGGCGCTGAGCATAGTTACCGTAGTCGAAAGTCACGGTTGGTGAGGGAGCTACCAACTCCCCAGGCAGACGAAGTGTACAGCCATATACCAGTACGGCCGGTGTTGTGTGTAACTCCTCCTTAACGGTACTACGCAGGCTTAAGAATGCTAATGGTAGTGTTTCACTCCAAAGGGGGTTACCGTTTGCTCGAAGGGCGGCTTTTAATTGCCGGTGGAAACGCTCGACCATACCATTGGCCTGAGGGTGGTAAGCTGTCGTCTTAACGTGTTGGTAACCGAGCGTAGCGAGTAGGCTGCCGAAAGCGCCGTCAAAGTGTGGACCGCGATCGGTGGTCACTATTGCCGGGCAACCGAAATGACTAACCCAACCGGTCAGAAAAGCTTTCGCGGCCTCTTCCGACGTGGGACGAGGGATAGGGATGGCCTGCGGCCAGAGAGTAAAACGATCCACGCATGTGAGTATGTAAACGTACCCAAGCGAAGGTGGGAGTGGTCCTACGAGGTCGACGTGCACATGATGAAAACGTGTTTCAGGTTCTGGGAACCTGGCTAACGCCGCCTTAGTGTGCCTATGGGTCTTAACACGTTGACACTGCACACAAGCACGAGCCCATTGACGGACATCCCGTTTGACATTGTGCCAAACAAAACGCTCAGTTATCAGTTTTACCGAGGCAGTCACACCCGGATGAGCCAGATTATGGAGTGCCAGGAACGTAGGATAACGGTGGGCAGCAGGAACTACTGGCCCAGGGCGACCTTGCGACACATCGCGCACGATGGTATTCTGGGAAGCTGGGATAGGCACTGTGGTTAAACTCAAAGAACCGTTTTGTCGAAGTCGTTCGATGTCAGGGTCCATAGTTTGAGCCTGTGCCATTGCGTCCAAGTTGATGTTAGGCGTCTGTGACAGACTTAGTTGATATACGCGCGATAAGGCGTCTGCGACGGGATTAAGTACCCCAGAGACGTGTCGTATGTCCACAGTAAACTGTGAGACAAAATCTAAGTGGCGAATCTCGCGTGGTGAGTATTGATCCGAAGCTGACTTTAGTGCGTAAACCAAAGGCTTGTGGTCTGTAAACACCGTGAACGAACGGCCTTCGAGTGCGTGTCGAAAATGACGAATTCTCAAGTAGATGGCTAATAACTCTCTACCGAACGTGCTGTACCTTGATTCCGCGGGTTGTAGGCGCTTGGAGAAGAATGCTAAAGGTTGCCAAAAATCGCCCACGAACTGTTGCAGTACTGCACCAACCGCTGTGTCCGAGGCATCCGTCACTACCGAAATAGGAGCCAAAGGGTCGGGGTGTGTAAGGAGTGCTGTGTTGGCGACAGCATCCTTGACCAAGCAAATGCGGCTTGTGCCGTGTCGGGAAACACGAACTTCCGCTTACCTCCGCGCAACAGGTCGGTGAGGGGTTGCATCATTTCCGCACAGTGAGGAATAAATCGGCGGTAGAAATTCACCAGGCCGGCGAACTGACGCAACTGGCGAAAAGATTGGGGTTCAGGGTGGTCGCGAATAGCGGAAACTTTATCTGGCAGAGGGCGGATACCCGATGATGAAATAGAATGTACTATGAAGGTGCTATCAGCCCGGCCTAATTCGCATTTCGCGATATTGATCGTGACGCCGTGCTGGCTCAGGCGTTCGAAAAGTGCTCGTAAGTGTGTAGCGTGCTCTTGTACTGAAGAACTCGCCACCAAAATATCATCCAGGTATACGTGGACATTTTTCAAACCCCGAGTTGCCTCGTGCATGAACCGTTGAAAGGTCTAGGCTGCATTGCTGAGTCCAAACGGCATTCTCAGAAACTCGAACAGCCCGAAAGGCGTAGTGACGGCAGTTTTAGGGATATCGGCCTCCGCTACCGGGATCTGGTTGTACGCACGAACTAAATCGATACGGCTGAAGACGGAGCAACCTGATAAAGACGAAGTAAGGTCCTGTATATGGGGAATCGGGTATCGGTCAGGGACGGTGACTTTGTTAAGCGCTCTGTAATCACCACAGGGTCGCCAGTCGCCACTAGACTTAGGAACCATATGAAGAGGGGAAGCCCAAGGGCTACTAGAAGGGCGTATTATACCCAGTTCTAGCATATGTTCGAATTCAGCCTGTGCAATACGAAGCTTGTCTGGTGCTAACCGACGCGGCCTACTGAACACTGGGGGTCCCTTAGTATCGATATGGTGAGTGACACTGGTCGTCACCACTGGGAGAGGCCCGGCCTGCCGAAACATGGCTGGGTAGACGGCGATGAGTTCGCTATAAGGTTCGTGTGCCGGTGGTTGGACGTAAAAAGGCGTGACGTGGTTCACTCGCGAATTACAACCCGCAACAGCGAGAGTGGTCTGACGATCCACCACTCTGCGGCGCCGTGCATCAACTAACAAGTCAAAATGCTGCAGGAAGTCAATGCCTAGAATTGGGTACGGGACATCGGCGATGATGAATACCCAACGAAAATTACGCTTCAAACCTAAGTTTAAGGTGAGCGACCGCTGGCCAAACGTTGGGATGGCCGTGCCATTGGCAGCGCGTAGTGTTTGGACCTGCGGCGTGCTATTGTCGTCTTTCGCTCGGGGAAGGACGCTCACTTCGGCACCGGTATCTACAAGAAATAGGTTATTTGAAATGATGTCCCTTACGTTCAAAAGACGACTGTTGGTCTGATACCCAGCTTCGTGGGTCGCCACCACGGGCCGGGGGTTGTTTCCCTGATGAGCCCCGGGAAACGTACACCCTCGTTCACATCGTTTAACTCCCTCACCAAAACGACTGTGGTATTTACAATAACCCTCTTTTGAAGAGCCGAAAGGTCGTCGCAATGACGGACTATGGCGCCTAGGTGAGCGTGCGCGGTGCTGCTCCTGTGATCCACTTCTAACTGCTAAGCGTTGCAGGCTCGCGTCAATTCTAGACAAAACTGACGCGAGGTCGTTAGATGTTGGCAGGGCAGGCACCGTTGTGACGGAGGACCTGGTTACTCTAGCTACAGCGGGGTTGTATCGTGACATAATGTCATCAGCTATTGCTGCAGTTTCCTCCAGTGAACACTTGCGCGTGGCACTTAGTAAAACTGGGATGTTGTGCGGCAAACGCTGCAGCCAAAGTTCCCTTAAGAGCGGGTCCTCGCCTACCGTCGGTCCTCTCAAGCGCTGCATCTCACGCAGCAGTTCGGAGGGCTTCCTACTTCCAAGCTCAACGTTTTGAAGTTGTTGCATACGTTGGTCCTGTGTTGGGGTCGTGCGGGCAATGACGGCCTCCTTTAAGGCCTCATAGCTTCGGGAAGAGATTATTACGTCCCTTACTTGCAGCGTGACCTCCGGCGGGAGGCGGCCTGCTACCCACCTGAAACGGCTGGCGTCACTGGTTATACGGCAGTTTTCGAATTCTAACTCAACCAGCGTGAACCAGAGTTCTGGATCAGCAGGCGTGAATGCCGGTATGTGCAGCGTGATCGCCCCAACGGTGGGGTCTGAGCAGGATTTCCGTTCGGCAGACATAGCGATTACTTTATGGAATACAGACGGGAAAAGAAATCAACGAAAAATGGGGCACTATAGTCTTCGCGAAAAAAAAATCGCGACGAATTAGACACACAAAATATGTATGGACGAAAAAAAAATTATTTGGTAAACCAACCAAAAAAAATCAAGTTAGGGAAACAATAAAACACACAAAAACGTACGCAGACGGGACCTTGAACGGTAGAAAACAAGGAAACTAACGTGACCTGCGGATCACGTCGGGCTCACCAATTTGTAATGTTGGTTAGACCTTACTTTGCGGTTTCCTTAGTAAACGCGTGCTTCGGTCCTTTGTGCTGCGTGGACCACCTGCACGTTACTCTAATGCTCGGCACTGTACGAATATGGTAACCAGAACAGTATTCTCCGCGCCCCGTGAGAACGAGAAGGCGATTGGGAGAGATAGTGGTTAGCGTATATTTCAGGAGTGTGCGCGAGAGCGTGCGCAAGAGCAACGGTCAAATGGCAACCGCGCTTGGCAGTCAGCGTTCTGTTAAACAATAAATGTGGTAAAAGTATGAACGAAGATGGCAACCGCTACAACTCAGTTGGTCTCCTTAAACACAGTTGCGAATCAAGCACATCAACCTTGGTCGATCCGAGCAACTATATTTATTGACGGAGTGACTTGGTGATTTGTCTACATACTTTTCTTCCTGAAGTATAGCAGCCCAATAAAACCGCTACGTGGGACGGATATAGCCTTCATGCCTCTACGAACACGGTCGCCCTCTTTTGAGGCCAAAAGAATGTCTAAGCCTTTGTTGAAACATTATTTTCCGCCTGGACCGAAACAAACTACTTGGGTCTCCAGAAGGAAAAACACAAACGCAGACATGATGGCAGCTGCAAATACATGTTCCGTCTCACTGGCCGACTCATACGGCGGGGCCAAAATAAAGTCAGTGATTTGGAATAGAAGATGAAAGACTTATATGATAAATGGCCATCGACTGAGTATGCCTTATCAAAGATTTCCCCACGGGAAATCATTGCTCAACCAACAGATCAACCTGACCCCAAAATGTTTTCCAAAGCCTGTCGTTGTATAGAAGCAATCGCCTCGGAAACTCGCAGGAGGATGAAGAATGCTAACAATGCTATGGTGTTAAAAGTCCCGGATAAATCATCAGCATAGTCTGTTGAAGCCACCATGCTGAACGTACGCTTTATGGCTCATCACAGGTGCCATTATACTAGGCTGCGGAAACGGTCACGACGATACCCCTGCCCTCTGCTGTTTCGGTTTTCTAACCAATTATCAGTCGTTGAGTTTATCAGTAACTGTCAAAGGATTGCTGCAGCTACGTCACTTAAAAACATCAAAATATACATCGATAAATCTCCTCTTCAGCAGTCTAGTTTCCAGGATCCCACGCGGGTTTCGTGCAATTTATCGCAGAGTGCATCACTGTCTATCTCCGACAGACTGGAAAGGCTACCACAAAATGGCCCTGTAAAACCTTTCAGGCAGGGGTTGACCGTGACGAAAACCCAGGGCACCAAGTCTGTATTGAAAAGTGCATCGGCACTACCATCGGTGCACATGACGCCAACAAATACCGTAGGCTTGGACATATCGCAGTATATCACAGACCCAACCACCAGGAAAACTTCGGCACTTCGCCTCCCCACTTACACGTCCGCTAGAATAAATAGCAAAACAAACCTCATCAAACCCGCAATCCCACATTTTCAGAATAATAATAATAATAACAATAATAATGGTTTATCTCGGATAACCCGAGGCATGCTGTAACGCAGTTTTCCATCCCCTTTTAGTCGCAAGACAACTGATCCATAGGCGACATCATTTCTACAGACTAGTGCCCCCCCTGTAGACCTCGCGATATGACTGCGACCATAGGGCCTCCGCATATGCCTGGAACAATGGTGACCAAGCCTGGTAAGCACTGTGCAACAGGCATGCAAACAACTAGCCCCCTAGCCACTATCAACACCTACTGCTTCCTCCCCGAAGTCAGCTACTAGGTCATCACCCACTTCACAAACCTCCCTAGTCAGATGCCAGCTGTACTGTTCAAGCAGGCATCTGGTCCCATAGCCACAGCGCGGGCACCTCGCCTCAACTCCCTCTGACTAACAAGCCCGTAACCCCGATAAGCCCAAAAAACTCCTTTAACGTCGGAGGCCCTAATGAATCCACTGACGCCAAACCAACTTCAAGCAATATATGGCATGCCCCACCTCTCCTTAGACCCCCTCTCCCGTGAACAAATCCCGTAAATCCCCATGATAAAAGGGCGCCGAATAATGACCATTGTTTCCTTAGGCACTTTTCACCTCCGCCTGTGCCCTATCTCCGACAAAGCCACACGGCAAGTTGTCGGTCGCCCATTCATCACCTCCACTTTCATGCAAAAATCTGTATCTCAAACCAGGGCCGCTAACGGACTGCGTCGTTATGCGGTCTCGCATCTTTAACCTTTCTTGGACAAAAAAACGTCAATAATCCAGACACTCCAGCTTTCTTTCGCGTCCTAAAGAGTTCATCTACATCGGACCCTAGCAACGCCCGACACCATAGCGTCACCAGCCTTTCTTCTTCCAAAAGCGCACCACAATACGAAACAGCTTATAGATCAAATCCTTCAACTCTCGGTGCTGATTTGCCACCCGCATAGGGACCTTCTAGTCGGACCACGAATAGGGACTATTACGCACTACACAACCTAGTTGACCAACCGAATTCCCCAAAACTAAATATCAATAACAGTATCTCTTTGGTTCTTTCTATTAGCCGATCCATAATAATCAAAAGTTGGCACTTACGATATCACGCCACTAGTTCTAATTATGATATAATTTTAAATACCGAGACTTGGTCAACCGATTACACTCCAACGGGCCAGATTTCTCTCGTAGGCTACAATGTCTTGAGAGCAAATAGGAAAACTGGACGCGGTGGAGGTTGTTTGGCATTTGTCAAGCAAACTTTTATTCAGGCAACATTTCATCACCCTCTGCTGACTCTATTCCCGACTTACTTTGGCTAACTATCCACATTGCCTGCCCTCAACTTCATGTTGGATGTGCTTACCGTCCGCCAAGCGAAAATTTCTCCTGGCTTCCACGACTAATTGAAGCTTTTGAATACCTATCCTTACTGCCCTCAAGTGTAAGGTTTATTGCTGGTGACTTAAGCCTGCCTAAGATAGTGCGGCCATCTTTACTTCCACCCGTTAACCTTTACTATTTGTCACAAGTATTACTGTAGTAGGGCAAGTAAAGCATATCCGCTCTCCTATGGGGCAAAACAGCATTTTAGATCTCATTTTCACCCATGGCGCCCCTCGCATATTTGCCCGAATCTCCCAGTTTCCCGGCAGCGATCACAATACGATTAACTGCCGCATTCCCACTCACTCACAGCCTACCCTGAAGTCAAACTGCATCCAACTCTCTTCTCTCCCTGGCTGGAAGGCTCTCCCTACGACCATTCGACAAGCTGGTCAGTGTGAGATTTTCCTTCTCAAGATCCACAACACGCCACCGGTATTTTCCATGCAAAGGTCTCAGATACCGCGATAGGATTACCTACCTCCTCCAGCAACGGAATAAAACGAAATCCCATATCATCTCTTTGCAAACACAGTATGCCAAACTTCAAAAATTCATAACACTACACACGGCTTTGCAATTATTATTCAACTATTTTTCCTCACTTCTACCACTCAAAGGCTTGAAGAAACCACACTGCGTAACCAAAAAATGAAGGCTCTGCAACACCTAAATAGATTTCTTCTATCGTCGTTACTGCACAGAGTCAGGACCTCTGGTACTCATGGAGATATGTCTCACATGGTTTCAAAGGTCACTGTTTCCGCCTCTACTCCCTTTCTGTTTCCGAGGCCTTCAACTCATTCCTTGCCTAAACCTTGACCCCTTTTAATAATGTTGACTGTCCGCCTCTTCCCCTTGGTACCGCTTGAACTCTGTCCACAGTGGAATTTGACGCCTCAATTATCTCCAAATTCTTGACCACTTTCAAGCCATCTTTATACCTCGGGCCTGGAGGTTCACCGCCCTCCGCAATAGTCAGTTTAGGACCTGACCTACCTTACTTACTACTCAATCTATCAACCCTGTCAATTGACTCCGGACTGGTGCCGACACACTTGAAATGCTTAGTCATAACTCTGCACACGAGAAAGGCCCACTGCGTTAGGTAACAAACTACCGTCCCATCAACCATACACCTGTTCTCTCTCGGCTAATGGAAAAAATAGTGAAAGAACACATTGTGAAGTACCTCTTTCAACCGGACACTAACAATCCTCGACAACATAGTTTCCTAAGGCCATGATCTTGGGTGAACTGCCAATCTGATTTTTTTGAATGTCAGTACTGAAATGGCAGACAAAGGAATGGCCCCTATAATGCTTTACTTGGATATTCCAAAGGCAGTTGACCGCTTGCCTCACCCACATCTTCTGGACAAAATTTGGTCCTGTGGCATTACTGGCCCTTTACTATCTTTGATCACTTCTTACTCGTCTTATCACTCTCAGGTTGTCTCAACCAATGGACACTGTTCCAGGCCTAAACTTAGTACAAGCGATGTTATACAGGATAGCGTCCTTGGCCCTTCGCTGTTCCGCGTGTATATAAACGACATATTTCTCTCAATGATCCCCGGTAACCCATTTCTCTTTGCTGATGACAATAAGACTGTCTAATCACTCAAGGTCGATTGCCCCTCCTCAGCTAACTTAAACATCTCTAAAGACATATCTGCTCTCCGTAGATGGTGCTCCACTTGGCAGATGAATCTTTCCGCTTAAAATCGTACAGTACTCACAAGTAAATTCAAGCTACCTCCCGATCTTTAGCTGGTTGTGGTTCAACCATTGCCAGCAAGCAAGTCGTTTTGGACCTCTGATTAAACTATTTCTGCCAATTTAACTTCTCGGAATATCCGGTCCCTCAAGTAGCTAAGGCCAGAAATTGCTCAGGGCTAACATTTCGCTCTTTCCGACTCCGGGACTGCATGCTCTTCCTTTACAAGCCTCATGCCAGGCTTTTGTAAAAGTATTGCCCGCTGACCTCTTCTAGTATGCGCAAATCAGACAGAATTGGTACCGAGTCAGTTCAACGTAGTTTTACCAAGCGACTGATTGGACGGAGCTCAGCTCTCACTTATAAAGAACGCTGCTTATTTTTTAAACTAGACCTTTTATGGCTTCGCCGTATGAAACTAAACCTTATCTTTTTGTATAACGTCCTTCACAGTCGGACATATACTTCTAATCCACTGCACTTTGCGCCCGTTTCTGGCTACCCACTACCTTCTAGAACTCTTACCCCTTCAACCCCTATTACCAATACTGGCTTACGTTCACACTTTATCACAGTGTACTCTAACTTATGGAATAAATTACCGTTAGACATACGCAGTTCTGTTCCCAGCCATCGGTTTAGAAGTGCTTTAAATAAACTCCTCACGGTTACCCAAACCTTACAGCTCCTCAATGTAGACACACCCGATGAACAAGCCTATGAAGAGATTCTAGACTTTTGAATCGTGCAAACACCGGAGGTCTATGGCAGATGAAATTGAGTAAAAATTCTTAGTTTTTCTGCACTTTGCAGTCAAAAAGCTAGTCCCAAAGAGTCACTGTATATTATTGTTGCCTTTTTTTATCGATTTCCGTTTATCCTTAGCTAAGAGCAACCCAGATTGCGCCCCTCTTCTTATTCTCTATTTTCAGACCCTCATTCGTGCGTACCTTTCTCTGGATGACTTTAAGTACTCTGGAGACCACACCGATCACTAACCTGACCTGTGCATCTAACTGACCGTCAGCTATTTGTACACTGCCCGGCCGATGCTCCTTTGGTTACAATTCCGGATCCCCTGGTACCTGGAAGCTGACTACTGATACCTACTGCCATTCGGCCCAACCAAGAAGACTCACGTCAATCCCAACGGTGTGGGGCGCGGTCCGATCTATCTCTTTGGCAGGTGCACGTCGGGCATGCAGGCCGTTTGCAACGATGTGCGGGCGCAAAAAGGCTGGCGAATCGCACCTCCTGTCACGAAAAGTGGCTTTTAGGTTAGGTGCCTAGCGCACTGCCAGCCTCAACCACCGGTTAAGGTTTGAAAAATAACCCCCCCCCCTACATCTTACTACTGCCACGCACCGCTTTCTTCAACGTTCCTGGATAAGATTTACCACGCACCCGGTCAAGTTCCATATCACCATGTGCACTTTTACTCGCTCGGCTCAGAAATGTACCCCACTATTTGCTACTACTGACATTCATCTCCATCTACTTGCCTTCTATCTGTCTGAACTGATCTCATGTTTACCCTCATTCTACCTCGTCCAGTGACCAGTTACCACTGCGAGTGCAGTTTCTCTACACCTTAGCTGGAAAGGAACTATACGCGTGCCAAGTTATTGACCTTCCGGTTGCTTCCCAAATTCCCCGTGTCGGACTCCTCCCAGCATATCCCGTTAGACAATCACCCACATGTTTTGACAGTGGCATTTAAGCACCACCCCCATATGACCTCATAACATCATCGTATATCAACTCTCCTGTCCATCCTGTTGTCAACTTATGTCCACTAATTAACCTGAAACAAACCCCTCATTCGAATCGTTTGTCATTCACCGGTAATTTTTGCCACTCTGCTCCATCAAAGTTCCAAGCCCGGGCGTCTACGCAAACCTATTTGTGAATGCTTCTCCCATAACTTCTTGATAAATAGTAAGAACCATTTCAGTGTCAAATCGGAATCGGTTTCAGTTAAGCGATTCCCCTCACCAGAGAACACCACGACTCCTTCGGTACTATATACCTGCTATCTTCCGGGTCATTTGAGCCTTTAGACCGAATGCATGTCCGTCATCACCAGGAATTCTTCAGTTTTTCGTAGGTGCTTTCTCGGTTTTTTACAATTTACTCGCCGCCGCAACTTTACATCGATGCTGTCCGAAGTGCTACGCGTTTTTAATTCAACCAAGCTTTACTTCAGTACTTATTTCGACCGCGAAGCCCAATTTGCTCACTACTGGGAGGTGCGCCCACCTGACCTTCAACACCTGTATTTGCGGTCAAGCATTGACACATGGTGAGGTTTAGCATAGGGTCCCATTTGAGTGACCAGTTTGGTACTACTAACACGTTGAGTTCTGTATCCACTCCAGCTATCTTGACGTCACCGGCAAACACGAAGGTGGGGTTTCAAAGCTCACTTGCCGGGTCATGGATGAAGATGATGAAGAGCAGAGGGCCAAGCACCGAGTCCTGTGGAACCCCACCTGTTTTGCCTTTCGGTTTTGAGACATGACTACCCACCTTGACACTAAAAGTTCGCCCTGCTAAAAAAATATTTATCCAATATCTTGCCTTTCGAACAACTCCTATAGATCGCAGTTTGACGTCCAGAAGGCTGTGGTTCACAGAATTCAACGCCTTGCTGAAGTCCAAGTAGCAGACCGCAGTCGACTTTTCTTCGTCCAGGCGCTTCGTAACCTCCTCGACGAACAGCACGAGATTCGTCGGACAAGATTTTTCTTCCACAAACCCATGCTGAGCACTTGATATGAGGTTGTGTTTAAGCGAGTGCCCAGAGATTAGTTTCCTGACTATTTGCTCCGGGCTCCTAAACAGTACTGACGTTAAGCCAACCGGAAGGAGATTAACGGCCTTTGCCGGGGTCCGCTCTTGTAAATTCCCACCACTGTTGCCCTCTTCCAGTCTCCCGGCACAATTCCCTCTCCAAGTGTAGTTTCATACAGCTTCTTCACCGGAGCCTTCAGGACCTCGGCCAGAGGCTGAAAGATTGCTGGGTCAATCCCATCTGGTCCTGCTGCTTTATTTCTATTCAAGGTATGCAAATCCGCGTACACCTCTCCTCCTCCAGTAAGTTCGGGTATTAGAGGCGCCTGTGGACCCTCCATACTTTCATCTAAATTATTTTCTGGTCAATATACGTTCTTGAAAAGTGCCAAGAGCATTTCAACCTTGTCCCCGTCGTTTAGAGATAATCGTCCTTATGCCCCTTCCAAAGTCTCTACATTTCACTCCTACGTGTGTGGGATTGCACGTATTCGTAGAACCGCTTTGGGTCTGTTTGGACTGACGCGACTAACCGACGCTCAAAGGCATATGTGTCAAAGTTTTAGATCGCTTAGGCTCCGTTCCTAGCCATCTTATATCTGTTCCAAGCCCACTGAGCTTTGTACAGCTTTTACTTCGTCCATCGTTGCCTACGAATGACTATAGCCTTGCGGGCCTTTGACTTCCACCATTGGGATTGATTGCTTCTGCTGACCATCCTCAGAGGTGAAACTCCTCTGCTAGTTCAATTAGCCCCATCTTGATGGCCTCCCAATGTTCCTCTACGGAGGCTTTTGTGTGTTCGGTGTCCACTGAACTTCTTCCGCCGCTCTCTTCAGCTCACCTTCATAGATTCTCCCATAGTACCAGAGTAACACGATTTCCTTCGGCTTCTTGCTAAGTCTCATTGTGACCCTTAGGACCAAATGATCATTTTTGCCCAGTGGCTCTTCCCACTTAATTTCTTTACTGTCATAATGGTGGCGATTAATGAATAAATCAAGGAAAGACGGGTGCTGTCCACTTCTTTGTCTGGTGGCCTGTGTTGCATGCTGCTTAATTGCATGTAGCTGGATGCTGTGCAGAAACTTGTAGCCCGTTGATCCCCTTGGTGCGATCCCGCTTCCCCACTTAATTTCTGGTGGGTTGAGATCCTCCAATAAGACGAACTCCTTTGTCTGTGCCGGTAACGTATCCAGCATTTGCAAGAGATCAAAGCCTTCCTCACCTGTCGCCAGCGGTGCCCTATAGATATAGATAATACTCACTGTTCGCGCGTCGATCCTGATAAAGCAGGATTTAGCCTGTACATTACCAGAGACCAAGTTGTACGGAGCATCTCAATGGACTATGTCGGTCCGTATTAGAAGTGCTACTACTCCCCCTGTCTTCCGTTTGTTCTACCCTGTCTGTAAGCAGCCTATCACTGAAAGAGCATGTCACCACCTGGCTTCATTCAAGTTTCCGTCAACGCAACAACATCAGGCTCAGCGATCCTAGTCATCAACTCCCTCTTTTTTCCCGAGAGACTGCAGGTGTTTTTGTGCAGTGTTGACAGTTCCCTGGTCCCTGCTACTGGCCTGATTGCTAATTTTACGGCTAGGATGCCCTCGGGTGCAACCTCCGAAGGGATGCCCGGTTGTACGCCTCTATAGGTGCCTGAAGTGCAGCTTCTTGAACTTTCAGTGACGCTTTGAGTTTCGTGGCTTTTTCTCTCCCACCTGTCGACCTGGTGTCGAGCTCAACGTGCGCGGAGGATGTCTCTCCCTTTTGAGTTGCCATACCAGCGGCCCAGGACGGTCTTGCAACTACCTCGGCCCAACTGGTTTCCTCGGCTTTTTCCTCTGATACCTCCAACTTCTCTGTCTGCACCGGAGCGGATTCTTCGGGCATCTCCTTCAGAATCGAGCTGGCCCGCTGCACCTTCTCAGCCCCAACCGGGCTGAATGCCCACTGTGTCTCCTTTTTTTGGTCTTTTGAACTACCCGAACATTGATTTTTTGTTTAGCTGCATCTCAAGCCACGTTTGGGACCTGGATTACTCTTTGGGCTATGGATGTTGACTTCCTAAGAGGGGTCATCTCCAGTTCCGCTATACGGAGAGCCGGCTGCCTCAGATCAGGTGTGCCTTATCTCAACGAGACTATGGCATAACCTGGTTTTACAAATGCTGGGCGTGTCAGGAGTAACCCTAACTATTCCTTGCGTGCAGCTCTCAACTGCTCCCGCGCTGGAGGGCAGCACACCTCTCCAGTAGACACTGTGGATCACAGCAACCAGAGGTCGTGGCGGCGCTGGTTGTGTTTCGCGCCATGGTCCTATTCGATGGCACTTGGCTATTGGTATCGTAGGAGGTACGACAGCCATTCTTATAACCTCGGTCTCGTGGTGGCAGTTTTCGTCCTTCCTGACTCTACCATCTTTCACGATGTTCTCTCTAAGGCTAGGAAAAAGCAGTCTTCTACATCTGTCTGCCATGTCTTCCGTGTCCTGCTCCATGCGCTGCACTTCAGCATCTGGGCTTTCAGCCTGCTCCCTGAGGGATTCTACTTCCATCAGAAAGCTTGTTTCCACATTGGTGAAACCTGCTGCCTGTTTGCTTTCTTCATCTTTTGGCTTGGGTCTTCTCTTTTTAGTTTTCTGACCTGGCACTCAGTTTTCCCTACCCACCAAGCTATGGATCGAATTCGCTTTCCCTAGCCTTGGTTCCAGCTTCGTGTTCCTGTCCCCTTCGCCTAGTTGTCCTCGAGCTCTGTGCGAGCACTTGCATGCGAACGCGGAGCAGTGGGCGCATATCCACTCTAGTGAGGCGTACTTGATGTGCAGCTCGAAATCTTTCTCTTCCAGGTTGGGGCACTTTTGATGACACCAGAGGCAACAATGGTCGCATTGAATTCCCTCATGTTGCACCAGGTCCGTGCACTTCTTGTTCTCAAGGCTCACTGCCTGGCCGACAGGACCAACCTCCGTTCCACTCATTTCGTCAGTGGTGGTCGAGTTTGTTTGAAAATACCGTATAGAACTCCAGTAGGATAATAACACAACTTTTTTAAACCGACACCAACGGTACATTAAAACAAGTGCTGCAAAATCTGCACACTACAAAAGTTCCACAGAAGCGGTACACTACAGCAAGTGCCACAAAAAGGTGCTAACAGGTGTCAGTTGCACTGACACCAACAAAAACACAAAAATGTACACCAAAATGTTTAACCAGTTTTTGACGACATTAAACTCTTCTAACTAGAAATAAATCTTCAGTAAGCGCGACTACCGAAATACGAATGGCGATACGTGAGTTTTGGCGAAACAAAGTGTGGTATTTCACCAATCGATGCGAAGATGCCCGTCAGCGAGAGCGATTTAAAAATTCAAACCAAGCAGTAACTCACAAGGTTACAAAGGTTCCCACAAGGTCACAACCCATGTTTACCGGGCATTTATTCATGCTACCACTAAAACCTACTCTCCTTCGTGCTACATACACCCAAATGAATATCCAAGGAACCCTTTTGTGACCTCACTTGCACCGTATACTCATGCAATCAAGCTTGCTTCAGGTGTCCCGGAAATAAACCATTATTAAGGGTGGCTCTACTGGAGACCGTAAAGACTCCTCATTTGGGCTTAGCCGCAGCAAAACTGGCCGTTAGATTCTTTCGGATTCTAGTAGAAAACTTTGGAATTAATTTTGATAGGAGTTACTACTGGACGGACTCTTCTGTAGTTTTGCAGCACATAAACAACACTAAAACGATATTCAGTGCGTACTTTGCGAACTGTCCGGCTGAAATCCATCAGTGGTCTAAGGCCTGGCAGTGGTGTCATGTCGGATTGGAGGCTCACCCCGCAGATTTGGCATCAGGAGGCTCAACTTCACCGAGTAATATCGGCCGCTGGTTCGAAGGTCCTAACTTCTTGATGAACGATGAAACTTCATGGCCGACCAGTCCTTCGGTTGCTGCAGCAACGCCGAAAGTGGAGTTCAGGCAGCCTTCGGGTACGATTCTCACAACGTTGCAGGATACATGGACGGACGCACCTTTAGCTTAGTACACTAGTTAGTTTCACTTGCTGGAGTCAGTAGCGTGGCTAACTCGTTTTAAGATGTGCAATGCAGTCAGGATAGGTGGGTGCACAGATCCAGGATTGAAAACTGGGCGGTTGAAGTTGCACGACATTGCTGAAGCGGAGGAAAATGTTTTCCTGATTGTACAAGCTAGGGTCTATGGTGAACATTTAAAATGGTTACAAGGCAGGAATAATAACCTATGCACTAACAAATCTCGGATGAACAGGACGCCATAAAAACTCGATCTAGTTTTATGAAACGGAATTATTTGTGTAGGAAGACGGATGAATTACCCCGATCTGCTTCAGGGTGTGAAACGTCCGGTGTTAACACTTAGGGCTCGACCTATTACAGATTCGATAATTCGATGGTATCAAGCGGTAGGAGGACACAAAGGACCATCTCAGTTACTCGCAGAGCTTCTCAAAAGATGTTGGATTTCACAGGGGAGAGCTGCCGTCAAGAGTACGCCTGGAGGATGTTGGAAATGTCCGAAGTGTTTGGCGGTCGTAGGCAAGCAAAAGTAGGCTGCCCTACAAGCCACTGGAGTCCAACGAGGTTGGTTTCCGTTCTAGCATATCGGAATAGATTATTTCGGCCCATTTGCAGTTTAACATGCGCTCAGCATGAAGAAACGATGTGGATGCATCTTCACCGGTCTCCATATGTGTGCGGTACACATTGAAGTTTCTTTTTCCTTGGGCACGGATTCATTCATTATGACATCACTGCATTTCATGTCGAGGAGAAGGGCGCAGTCCGAGGTTTTAAGTGATCATGTTACTTACTTTGTTAGGGCTAAGAGGGAAATCAAGAGCCTAATGAGAAACCGGTCGGGTGATAAGATTGCTAATAGATTTTTGCAACTAAGCTTGTAGTGACACTTCAATCCACTCATGCTAGTCACCCTGGTGACATGTGGGAGATCATGGTGCGCTCGGTTAGAAGAGTACTTCTTTCAGTTTGCGACGAGCGGCCAATCACTGACGAAATATTGTTGACATTCCTTACGGAGAGTGAGCGGATAGTAAACGGACGACCGCTAGAGCCTTTGATCTCGGACTGTCGTGATCTGCCGGTACTCACGCCCGATGACCTACTCATCCTGAGGGCGAACCCTGAAGATATTCCAACGAATTCTTTGCGAGATAGAATGGTTCGTCAGTAGAGGCATGCAAACTTTCTTGCATCTGTGTTTTGGAAGAGATGGACCAGAGAATATCTTTCACTGTTACGACAGCTGCTGGGATGGATAACTCGAGAATGCATATTCAGGTCGGGTGATGTGGTGCTACTAGTTTCGGAGGCTTCTCCGCGAAACCTTTGAAAAAAGGCTGGAAATACATGGTGACGCGCTGCAATTTGGCGGTGGAACAAGGACAAGCTCAAGATTTCTCGGCAGTCGATGACGATATAGTTCCTGGTAAGTAGGTCGTTTCTTGTTTTTTGCCATGTGTTTGCCAACTGCAAGGCCTCAAGGAACGGGATCTTGCGGATGTTTAAACATCGGCTTAACTCAGTCTCTCCACTGTTTTTCAGCTCGTCTTATTTTTTAACTAAAGCATTACCTCTTCAGGTAAAATCTGTGGAGAATGCGCTGAAGACGGAGTCATTAGTTCGCAGAATCTCAGAGGTTTACTTACAGAACTGCTAGATGCGCAAAGTAAGTAAAGAAACGACTGTGCTGCGACTTCAGTGACCGTGAGCTCCATCAGAATTGCAGCAGGCTTATTATCAAAGCTTCCGAGTTATAGGTGGACAAACTTGGACTGATCTTGGCATGCGGAGAATGCTTTGAGTCAATCTGGAATCCTTAGACGTACCTCCAGATTTCTCAAGACATGGCTGACATGTGTTACGAGTATTCACCTGCACGAACTTTCAAACAAAAGGAGTCAGTGTGAAGCAGGCGGTAATCAAGGCTAATAATATCAATAATGATGACATTAATAAGAAGAAGGGTAATGGTTCACATCTGAGAAGTCTGGAGCATGTCAGAAGCAAGACCAAATGTATAATCCAATAAAATGGGCAGATGAAGTTGGTAAAAATATGGAAATATGCATGACAAATTGGGATGGGTAGACCCAGAGGGGATATTAAATGGAGGTAAATGTATGACAAGAGTGTACGCATTAGGGAAAAAGAGGGATTTAGATGAACCCAAGAGTGTATTCAAATGGATGCCCGGTGGATTTGAGAGTTAGGGTCAATGAAGAACCTGACTGGTCCAAGTAGAGACATCTGAAAGTTGACAAAAATGCGGGAGATGGACTGGAAATTGGCATAAGAAACCGTGGTAGCTGGAGACAATAGATAAAGGAGTGAGATGCATTGCAGGGTGTTAGATATCAATGAAACATTGCTGCACTGCTGCAGATAATTGTCGGACAGGGCACAAGACTCATTGTAAAACAGGGAGCTAGTAATGCAAGATGTAAAGGGTTGGTCAGAGGGCAAAAATGATTTTGAAGGGTTGCATGCAGTAGATGTGAGTTACAGATATCGAAAGAATAGACGAATATCATGAGGGTCAGCTGGATGCCAGCGTGAAAAATGGCCGTCAAAAAACTGCAGGGTGCGGAGAGAATGTATATGAACACATATATAAGAGGAGCAGTGGCAAACAACAATGGAGTGCCATAAAAATACCATTATTCGGAAGAGGCAAGTAGGATTAGGTCGAATGGTATGGAAATAATTCAGGAATATGCTGATGAATTTTCTTCATTATCCGTAAACGTGGTGGATCAACGGAGAGAGAGAAAAGCTTTCGGAAGCACACAAGTGGATATGGCTGTAAAGAGCAGTTCATAAAAGAGGGGAGAAGAGGAAAAACGTCGAAGGAAGCAGGTAAGAACGGATCTAATAATCTGATTATTGCAGGTGTGACACGTGGTGATAGTTAAAAATAGGAGAAGCTTTATTACGTGGACTCACGTTTTTTTGGCTTGACAATGATGGCGATGAAAATGACTTAGAAGCACAAAGTGAGCACAAATACAAAGTGGAGAAAGGTATCTAGGAGTTGAGACTGGCTGTGGTGCAAAGAAGCAGCAGCTACGACAGTTAACAGGGTAGGAGGGAAATAAGTGAGTGAGGAACCAGGGGGATCGGGTAATGGCAGATCAAACATTCTGAAGCTGTGATTGAAAATCGTGACTCAATGTGGTCTTTACATGAGATGAAACGTGAGAAGCAGACCTAGCTGAAAGGCACACAGAGAACGCCTGTGGCGAGCAATTTGCGAGACAGGAGATGCGAGCACTGATGGAAAAGTCACGGATGACACATGACCAATCAGATTGCTTGACTACAGGTGGAACACGAAGTCCGAGAAGAAAGAATCACTGGGACAGTTAAACATGTGACAAAACGAAAGGCACGGGAAGCAAATATGCATCAAAGTTGGGGCAATGGAACTGGAGAGCTGCTTTCCTGTGGACGACTATGCGAGCAGATGGAGCTGGAGGATGCTAGTCGAGGCAACGCCTAACGGAAAGATCCGCAGAGGAATCACGTGGTCGAGCAAGGAAAATGTGGTGGCGGTGATCAGATAATCAAAGTTGCTGTAAAAAGTGCAAGGATTGGAAAGGCTAGCGCTAGTTGGGAATTGGTCATGGGTGCAGGCGGGACGGGGGCTTAGTGGCATTAGGCATGAGAAAGGAGAATGAGGGAGGATTTGACAAAAAGGTAGGGCAGTGAGGTATATGGATGCTTCAAATGATCTTCATGAGCATGGACTGATACCAAGCGAAAACAGACTAGGAATCATCAATGACGACTGGTATGGAGAGGGACATATTGGCGGGCTTCGGTAGAGTAAAGTGGATGGGACGATAGCTACATCTTGCAATTAGAAATGACATGGTGAGAGTCGAGAGAAGCAAGGATAAAATGGGTATCCGTGCATATGAAGGTCAAACGACATATAATGAAGAGCTACAAAGGTGGCGACAAGAAAGATAGATGGGCGTGCCTTGTTGGAATAGGGATGATGGAAGCGCGCTGCGTGCAACCAACGGTATTGGGTGCGGTAGGGCGAGAAGAGTTTCAGCGTGCCATCAGCAGTCGTTGCTTTTTGGTGGGGCTGGCCGTGCTCCGGATACTTAACCTCAGAAACTCTCCGAAGTGAACGCAGTTGTTAACTACCAGCCCATGTGGGCTTGTATATCGTAACAGACGGCCAACGAACCCGATATGAGCCGTCTAAATCTGGGAATTTGACCGCTTCCCGCACAGTTGTAAAAGACAATTAATCACGGATGGTTTTACAGGGAGCAGGGAAAATACGATGGGAGTGTGTGGTCCTGGATCAATTGCACGGGACTTGACACCATGGGCTGCAGAACCAACGGGAACAGCGAGTAGAAGACGGCCATATAGCATTATTTTTCAGGTGCGCCAGCCAGAGTGGTGGTCGTTAGTGTCCAAGGGGGTTGACCTTCATCGAGGACCACTGGAAAGGGTAAAAGCTGGACAAATGCGGTCTGGGTATTCCCAGCTGAGGATCAACGGCTGAAGAGAGAGAACGAAATGAAGAGTGAGCTCACGAATGCAGCTGATCCCTAAGACAAGTTGTTGTGACAACCTTTCACGTTTGATAGCGGGGAGTGGCGAAGCGGAAACTCAACTGAGCGAGACATAAATGGGCGGATGGAGTAAATATGGATACCAGACGGAAGTTGGTTAACATCAAGGTTACCATACTGAAAGCAGGAAGTAAGTTCCTTGGGGACCAGGGATGGCATTGGTCATGGTTTGTGGCACTGAGGAGAGAAGAAGTGTTGGGCATGGAATATAGGTGTTGGCCTGTGGTGCAGGGGTAGTAGGATTACAGTGTGAGACTTCTTTCAAGGGCCAAGTCGGTGTAAGCGAACTCATTGGTGAGCAATCCAGCATTGGAAACTGTTAGGTGTAACACAAGCGGGCGCCCAAAAGCCCGCAGTGAGGGGGAGCTGAGTAAACCAGGGAGGGGCTTATTCCAGATTTTGGAATAAGCTGACGGAGAGAATCAGGAATTCAGATGAGATTAGGTTGAGGAACATAGAGAGGAGAGGCAAGGTGACGAACGGAGTAGTAGCGGGGGCAGCGGATAAGATGTGATTGAAAGTGTAGACTTGGTTGTGGATTAGCATAAGGAGGAAGACTAGGGTAAGCCTCATACGACGAGCTCACCGTGGCTCGGCATGTAGGATTCCATAAGGTTTGCGGTAAGTTAGAGCTGTGGATACGCCCGGGAGCTTTTTGGTGAAAGTACTCTAAACGTTCCCAGGAGGCACAATAGAGAAACTTGGCCAGAAGCCAGAAATAATCAGACAGTATTCCAGTGGTGGTCTTACGCGTGGGAGATGCTTGGAGAGGCCACTGGGGGGGGGGCGGAGACAGACATCCATGTATCAGGCTTATGGTTTGCTTAGCCTTGGTGATTTGGAACGACTTCCGTCCCAGGAGGTTAAAAGAGGAAGAGTAGCGTATTCCAAGATCAACAACCGTTGGGTGTATGGGGATGGGTAGGCCGTCCAGTCTAATTTGGCCGGGCGGTGCAGTGCATCTGTAAGGTAGGAGGGAGCTGTTCTCGGCGGAGAATTTCACGAACCACAAGACGCGCCGGGTTTGAAGAAAGGATAAGTCACGCAAAATGTTGCACAGATACATAGATAGGGCCTTGGGGATGAAGGAGTACACCATTTTTATGTCGTCGGCAAAGAGAAGAGGGGCACAGTGGCAAATAGAAGAGAAAGTGTCGTTGACATATATGGGGAATAAAGATGGCTCAAGACACGGCCTTGGATGGCGCCGCTAGTAATGGGTTTGGAAGAGGACAACTGGCTATCAACCAACACAGTTTTTAATCTGTGAGAGAGATACGACTAAAACCATGAAAGGAGAGGATCCGTTATGCCAAGAGATCGGGTTTTGGGGCTATCGGGTGCATACTGGGAACACCGTCCGAAGCCTTGGACATGTCGATGTACAAGAAAACTGCAGAGTTACGGGCGTCAGCTGCAGGTTATGGAACATTAGGGAAGTCCAGCCGGTGGGGAGAACAGAAGCGGAAGGCCATAAGAACATGCTAACCGGGGTTTATCAGGTGGTTGGATAAGAGACACTGAACAATGTTTTTAGTAATTTACTCCATGGGTTTGCAGATTACTCGGGTGGGGTTTTTGGGCCTATAGTTTTCCGGGCCTTGTTGTGCTATCTTTTTAAGGCGCGGAGTGATGAAAGAAGCTCCTTATAGGGGGGACGAAACTGTGAAGCATGGAGTTTGTGTTTACATCAAGTGAGAACAAAGAAAGCTCAAGACCTCCAAAACGGAGGAGGGCCGGTGGAGGACCACCTTGGCTTGGTTTTGGAGAACGTTTATTGTGGTAGACCAATTTGTCAATCTCTAAATGGGTGAAGGGAGTCGATGGAAAGATATTTAGGCGCAAGAAAGGAAGGCGGGAGAGGGGAAGCCAGGGCAGTTGGTAGGGGAGGAAGAAAAATGACTATTGAAATCCTCAAAAACGGGTGCTGGGGTATTGGCGGTAGATGAGCCGCCGATGAGGAATTTGGGCAAGGTACTAGCGGAGTGCTTGAACCTTTTGCCCAGTGCTTTGGACAGGCAGCCGATTTTTTTTGGGACGCTCTAGAGCGACGGCCTCTTGCCATCTTAGATACGAATCGGCCTTGAAAAGCAGCCTAGGTTACAACTGGTGTACGCCCAGACCAATTGTGAAGTAGCATGGCCTAGCGAAGGTAAGATGCTGCTTAGCCAGCTTGGGCTCTAAAATTAAAAGGGGGAAACTGCGGGATATGGGGCCTAGATCGACACATGGGTTAGCGGTTTTCAGGCGGTGTGGACGGTTGGAGTTGGGTCCACGACAGTGAAGAGATAAGGGGGAGGAAAAAGGTGTCTCATCTGAGGGGAAGAATTGCCATTCGTACTCGAGTCCAGGTACATGGACAGCAGGAAGCAGAAGCAGGGGGAATGGATTGGTTCGGATGAGAAAGGCTGAAGCAACCGAATTCACATGTGACAAAACGATGATCGCTACTCGGGAAGTGATCAGTAACCAGAGTAGTGGTATCAAGAATATCGATGAAGAATACCAGGTCCAGGATGTTTTTCTCCCTTGTAGGACAGGGGACATGTTGGGTCCATCCACCAAGACGGACACGGTAAAGGAAAGTGAAGAGAGCAGGAAGGATAGTATGAGAGGACCGGCAGATTACTGGAAGGCTAAAGATGCCCGTAGCAATCTCCGCGAGGGCGGGATAGTCGTGAGCTGCATTAAAGACATCTGCAGCAGAGTTAATTTTCATAAGCTCCAGGCTTGGAGGGATGGAGAAACAGCCAAGGAGGTTCTGGCCGGAGGAGTGAATAGATGACCATGGTGAATCCTAAATAAGGCGAACAGAGGGGTGGTCAGTAACTATAGTGTGGATGGTGCTTTTCAAAAGGACTTAGTGGAGTCCCTCGCGCCTGGACCAGCGAGTGTTGGAGAAGCATCAATACCCAGCTATGCGAACAAAGTCAAGCTAGGTATCACCTGAGATCCAAGATTCAGTTACTAGTATGAAGTCAAGGTTTGATGAAAAGCCAGGGGTCAAAAATTCGGTATTTATTTGATTGCTGATCGAGCGGTAATAAAAGCTGGAAGGAAGGAATTAAGTGTTAGGGTATGCAAAGCATTGATGCCAGGTGCGAGACCACCGGGATAGCTGTGGCGATGGGTATTGGGTCTCAGTGAGGGTAGAGCATCATTAGAAGTGTGAGAGCGGACAATGTCGGATGGGTGACGAAAAACAAGCAAAGCTCCAGCACGAAGGGCAACCGATTGCCGTGGGTGATCAGTACAGTGGGTGTGCAAGAGGCTAGTGATGTGGGCCGAGGGGTGGTCACGTAGTACAGAGGGAGAGGGCATGATACGTCAAGGAGAGAGATTTAGAACCTCAGCCATATCGGGGTAGACAGAGGGGTTGCTATGCACAGGGTACTAGAGAGCATGACATCGAGGGAAGAGTGATCAGTGATGTAGGTCTGATAAAGGTTATCGATGGGGTTCATAGGACGATTGGCGATAGAGCGAGGGGAGTGGAGAACAAAGGTCAGGAAAAAATGAGTTCCTGACTGCAGACAACCTACCTGTTGGGCAGAATCAGCACAAGGCTAGTAGGTGGGCTTGGGGGCGGAGGTATGCGGGTGAGTAGCTGGTAGGTGGTGTGGAGGTGAAAGGGTTGAAAGGGTTTGGAAAGAGTTGGAGGGTAAGGGACCGAAAAATGGGGGTAGATAGGTAGAAAGGGGAAGCGGGGTACAGGTATGATCCTATAGTATCGGCTGGTGCGCGTAAGTGATACTTTGTGATTAGGTGAAGACCGGTAGAGGGGAGCAGGAAGGAATGGCTGGACATGCTGAGGCTGTAATATGGAGCTAGGTGCCTATGGGACAGGAGGGGATACAGAACGGCACCAGAGGTAAGGGATCAGTGTGACCAATTTGATCAGAAAGGGAGAGAGACAGTGGAAGTAAGAGTTGGGCAGTGGAAGGGTGTGGGGCGCTGGTATGGCTCTCAAGATGACCCCTTCTTATAGGAACCATAGCGTCAGGAGAATCTGGATGGCAGCCCAACTGGTTCCCTCCTGCAGGGTCCGAGGGAAGGCTTTCTGCAAAATTCCTAGTGGGAGTAGAGACTTATGGTTGGAGCGGTTAGTTGAGCAAGCGAAGATCTAGCTGGAGTACCAGGTAGGCTCATGGGAAGTTTGAAGAAGCAGCGGCGAGGATCACTACAAAATGGCGCTTCTGAGCTCGAAACAGGTAGGTAGTCTACCGAGTCGTTAGAGCGAAAGCGGTGGTTGATAACAAGTGTCAACGTCTCGAGGGACGGACGGGAGGTATTAGAGCGGGGGCTGATTGTTGCACCCGGGTCCTCTTTTGACTTTGAGGATAAGACTGGGGCTCAGGATTGATGGTGATGTGGCTTGCTTTTTGGGGCCCGTGGTCGGGCAGCTTCAGCTATTGGAAGCAAAGGCTAAGGGAGGAGACGGTAGAGAGGAGCTTCTGTGTGGAGGTGGAAGCGGGGCAGGAAGTTAGACATACCCAGGTCTCCTGTTCGCAGGTAGACAGGATGGGGCGCTAGACCGGCAAGTGGCTCCATGCCAGCTGGACACTAGGTAAACTTCGTGTTGGCGCCAGTGGAGTTAGCGAGCATGAGTAAGGCAGAGTTTCTTTCCAGTGACCGGTGTATTCCCACTAAAGAGCGGTTTTTATCGGGGAATATCTTTTTATCCTCAAAAGGCAATATAGCCGCAACTGTCGACTCTTTGTCAGCAAACTCCATAGCAGTTAAGTCGTCCACGTGTTGGAATAGCGGGGGGCAGTTACGTCGCCTGGACTTCTTACGTAGTCTCCTGCAGCGGCACTATGGTTAACCTTATTGCACGAACTGAGTATGTTGTGTTTGGTTAACGAAAGCGGTAAGAGGTCAGAAGCATTAGAAACCACTGCATTCTTGGAGTTGGTAATGCGGTGGCATGTATCAAGCGATACGGATCCGAGGTGATTCCCACTGAAACCAAGTTTTGTGAGGATGTTGCAGCTACATGGTCAAGGAAGGTAGCTGAGGGAGAAACCCTTGGAAGGATTTCATCGCTCAGCTAGACCGTTTTAAGTTCACTGAAACTCTGTTTGAAGTCATTTGAACTACTAGAAGCTTCGCCGTCAATGCCATTTAGGGGGACAAAACACGACCTAGTAGTTGGGAGGGGTCGGATGTGTTTTGATTTTCCATCTGTTTTCACTCGGATTTCCCGAGCACTGGCTAAAGGCCGGGATGGCATGACAGGGAAACGTGCGGGACGAAAGTATGAAGGCAGTAGGAAGTCGGTCAATCAGACAGAGGCTGGATTCGAAGTGTATGGAAGAGTCACGAGTTATGAAATTACTCAACCCTGAAACCTAATAAAAGCACCTAACACATAAAATAAGTCCCTCAAGGAGGAGCTAGCAGATTAGCCAAGCAGTTAAGCAGCCTGACCAGGAACACTGAAGCAACTATAAGCAGAAACTGCCTAATCCTCATGCCATAAAACCCGGATGAGAGAAGACACCATCTTCACCACGCTGTGGACTTCCTGAGAATACTGGGACTGTCATATCACTCCCCAGGTAAAAGGGTTTCAGGTTGGGTCAGTGGCGTGTCCAAATGGACACCTCCCCATAAGCCCCCCGCCGGTGATAGTAGAAATTTGAAACTCATGAGAGAGGGGCAATCTGATCGCTGCAACTGAAAACTATGACGGCTGGGGCAGGGAAGGTCTGCTTAGAACCAGATGCCTCGACAACGAACAAAAGGTCGCAAATATCACATGAACCCTCATGTATGTCTACGACACCTGGTGCCGGATGCGCAAAAGTCTTCAATGGTCAGCGGCCAGGGATGCCAATTAATCACCGGGCGGGACTACATTAGGTTTGCACAGTCCATGTAGACCCCAATATATCTGAGGCGCCTGGTTTAACCCAGCCGGAGAGCAGAATTAAGCTGTAAACCAAAAACTTAATCATGGTCCCAAAGGCCAATGGCACCCAGTTAAGTTGTCCTAGTACATATGATCGAGACCTTTAGCACCGAAACGACTAGCAATCCAAGCTAAAGTAAAATGGAGGGAGAAAAGCCGTTGTACAAACCAGCGCTCGTGGAGTTGGGAACAAGTTAGGAGAGTTGACTGCTGGAGCCTAGGGAATCGACTTTGTCGCAACCACTGCAACTTAACTGGCTGATTCTGTGGCAACCTTTTTCCGTCGCAGGGCACTGCTTCTACATGGACAGCAGACAAGATGGATGGGAGGGAGAAGTGCAGTTCCACACTTTGCGAGAGTTCAGGAACAGGTCACAGGGAAGTAAACTCCCACGGCAAGCGCAAGTAACCCCAAGCTTTCTGATTTCAGTGGATATGAGGGAGAAGTGCACCCACCGACCACCATTCTCGTCTCCTAATAAAGACACCGCTTTCAGAGATTTTGACTAGGATAACGACCCAGTCCCATAGATGGGTGACCGTCGGTGGCTTCAACTCATCGGAAATCGGGTAGGAGGGTTTGCGGGCACCGCACCTTAGTTTTTTGTTATCAGATAGAGCTGTCATACAGGCTCACTCTGCTATAACACTGACGAACAAACCCGGTGTAGAATAGGCCTTTCCTCCAGCCTTCCGACCTCCTTCTATCCAGGTAACTGGAATAAATCGATCTTCTCGAAGTTGCCGTTCCTATGGATGGGAGCTCTAACGATGTGATGAGGTTCCTCTTAAAAGGGAAAGCCACCTTCGGAGGTCCTCAGGAAACTAAGGAGGGACTTCAGGGAAACCGCTGACCAGGTACTGACGTTGACAGCGCAGAGTGAACAGTAAGAGGCTGCTGGACGTGAGTAGAAGGGGAGCCGTAGCTCATGAGGTGGAAATGAGGCGACCAACGAATGAGTTTGCATCAAATAGGGGGATAAGAGAAGGCCGACCACCTTGATAGGTCAGTGGGTCCGAAGAAGCGAGTGTGGGCAAGCTAGCTGCATGGAGATATCTCTGGAAATTTGAGGTCGCCTAGAATTTGCGGTGTATCTGAAGGAGAGTGAATATGTTCTGGTGTGTAGAGATCCTGTCAGCCACAGTATATAAAGACTGGCACAAATGTTGGAAACATCACGAGGCCAAATACGTCCACTCACTGCATCTAGCCCGATGGCGCTTGGCAGTAGGAAATGTGAATGAGCTAGATAGACACGTAAGCAACGGCAGAGAAAAGGCCGAAGTAGAGCTACTGCGCATTGTAGATGCTGAAATCCATCCAATTCCACCTCAATCCTGTTGCATCCGTCCCACAGAAAAAATCTAACGATGCACATGAAGTAGAATCGGCCACAATTTGGTTGAAGAAAAATAAGGCGGCCCCATCAGAGACGCTTCACTCCACCATATTACGTCCACTGGCACGAAAATATCCCAAGGGCTAGCACATATTTTAGCCAGGTCACCAGCCTTGCCCAAGCTTCCTTCTGACTGGTTGGTAACGGAGGGGCCCCCGCCCACAAATGCGAGAGAGAAATTGCTTACATCTGAAGGTCATTTGACTCAGTCTCGGTGGTACAGGAGGTGTTACGGGAGATTGCTGGGGGTAGGGTAACGAGGCACGTTGAACACTATAGTATAATCACATACGGGTAGCGCAGGTTAGTAAGCAGGGAATCGTGCCTGGTGAAGCTACTGTCGTTACTGAATGAGGTGGTCGGCAGGCTGTCATAGGAGAGCGAGTTCAACGGCTTTGCCTGGATTTCCAGAAGGCCTTTGTCTTAATACCCACAAGAAGCTGGGGCGTAAAATGCTAGGCACAAGTATGCGCAATAGGCGCCCAAATGTATCGCTGTCGGGCACATTGGATCAATGGGCGGCCTATTCACACGGATCTCAGAGCGAGAAAGGATTTATTCACATATTGGATTATAAAATGAACAACACTGAAAACTTGTACAAACTTTAAATATGCCACCACAAGAACTCAAAACGAGAGCCCAGTTCACGGCTTGAGAAAGATGAGCACGTGAGTTGCACAGGAACGAACACGACATGAAAAATCGCGCTTTTGGTGCAGATGAATGAGATTCGGTTAACAAAAATATAAGTGATACGGAGCACACAAGGAAAGCAAATGATTCAGTTTTTCCACGAAAGCAAATTATCATTGTTTTCCAGAAGATTTTCTTAATCTGGTGTTCAAACCGCATGCCAAAATCAGTCGGCTCCTGGCTCTATCAAAGCGTCGAAATCTAGGTACTTGCTGTTTCTGCCTGGGTATGCCCTGCTGTTGGTGCTTCCACCTACCGGCAAAGTAGGTTGAAACCCGGTCAGTTGTACATCAGATAAACCACACGCAGTTTACTGGTCAATCCAGTGGACCGAATATTCCGAGAAAACTGGAGTCCTCTTTCCATTGAGAATTCGCACAGCTCGAGAATCGTGTAATAGGTGTAGAGACGGACGTAATTGACGAAGGTGTGTATGTGTCCCAAATACACTGGAAACTTTGAACCAACTGCCTTCCAGGTTCACTTATGCGCGTGTGGGTGTGAATGGGCTTGACTGAACGCATCGCGAAAGTCATCCCAATGTGTATTCCTGTTCTCATGAATTTCACGCTTTGCTTGAGATCTCACGGCTGCAGTGGTGTAGTGGAGTTCAACACAACAACAGAATTCACGTACAACAGGGACTGCCTAACCCATGTGGATAGCTGTGCATGTGTTTGCGCTTAAAGAACGAAAGTATAACCGTACATAGTGTAAGGATTAAGGTGTGTGGGCAGTCGTAATATATCACAGTTCCAAAATTCTGGCTTCGTGTTGTCCCTCGTCTCCGTCAAGCATATAGCTTTTTGATGTCCAGAACACACTGTTTCCTCTTTTCACTAACACGGTAGGCACAAGTCCATCAAAGTCGGCACTGCCCTAGATGACAGTTTTGAGTAGCCATTTCTCGCGAAGCTTTTGGTCGTCAGCTACGAGCACCACGAAGCCTAAACTGGAAGATCTTTCCTGGCAATCCATTTTTGCCTGGTCTATGTGGCTGACAGTTATTTCCACTTCCACCATCTGGAAAACACTTGAGCGAGGTAAATGCCTTGTTCTCAACCGTAGAGGTATGTGTGCCCCAAAGTCATTTTCAATCCGAAGCCTCCGCTGGGTCCTAATGTTAGATCGTTTGAAGTCATAGCCACCTTATCTGTGACTTTGAAAGCAATAGGTACTAACGGTCTGTAGGTTAAAATTATCTCTGCTTTAGCAAGTGACGTGCTCTGCTTCGCGTCGCCCAAAGACCGTTGTCCTAGTGGTGCAGTTAGTATTCTCTTTGAAGAACTGCATCAACCTTTCCCACACACTCCACTATGGCTAGCGAGCGCAGGGCTGAGGTGCCGGCAAATTCCCTCAATACTGGATCTATTCTGAACACAAAACTTATCCAGGCGCCTCCAAGGAATCCCAACTTTCCTCTGGGGTCCGACAAAGGTTGCTCCGTGATCTGAATAAATATTATTTGGTATACCTTTTCTGCCAACAAAACATTAGAACACTATCAAAAACCACTTGGTGTTTATCTTGTGCGTTACCTCAGGATGAACTGCCTATGTCTGCATGCGTGTCGTTAGGCATCCTTTTATCTCCCCAGTAGCCTCAATTCTCGTTACTATTAGGGACCGAAATTGCCAGAGCCCGTCTCTGAGAAAGGCCACCAAACTTTGGCTGCTCCCGCCACTGGTGGAGCTGACATGAGCTAACTTGCCACCACACATTCTGTCCACGGCACCAAGTTTGGTTAGCGATGTAACCCGCTATGGCATCTCTTCCGGCCGTTATCCAGAACCCTCGCTGAATGCAGTGCAGCGGGTGCCTCTCCTGAGCGAGTCATTCCATAGCATGGCAACACAGGATTTGCCAGGTAATATTATTAGGCTTTTGGAGTCAAAACTCAAGTGTGGGTTAATAAACCCTCCAACGACTCTCATTATTCGATCAATCAAAATGGGACTAAGTCTTCTTAATGGGTTCTGGACGCTTTAGAGTCTTCTTTTTTCCAAGCCTTGCTTGTTTAATGTTGCATATCCCGTGACAAAGGCACGCGTTTGTGTGGGATGCATCACCCCAGTCTCCACCTGTTTGAATTCTACAGAAAGCCTGGAGCCGATTTCAAAGCTGCTTCCCATTTTGATACCTGTCTGCATCAAAAACTGCAGCCTTAATCTGGTCCAGCATACCACGGCCCGGAGAACCCCGGTCCACGCAAAAAAGCAGCACAGTCCAGTTAGCAGGCTATTACTTTTGATGACTTTGTTTTTAGCACCGCGTGATTATTTCTGCACCTGAATCGCACATTTGGGGGGGGGGCGGAGTCAAAGGCCACCCTTTTTTGGGCAGGCTCAGGAACCCCGGTCCATTAAACCAATTGGAAAATTCATCCGAAATTTTGAGGTCCCGTGTGCAGGAACAGGCGGGGTTGCTGGATAACTGTCACCGGTGTCACTGTTCCACCTTAGTCGACTCGTGAACAACTGTCAGGCAAACTGCCACCAGTGTGGAACTGGAGGCTGATACTGCGAACTTTGGGGGGAAAATGAGGAATAGGGCCGGAAGAAGCTGTTGAAGGTTACTCCAGCAAAGAATTGTTTCAAAGTGCTGGCCACGCTTGCGGAAGGTGCTGCAGTGAAGTCAAATAGGGAGTAGACAATATATCAGTGGGGTACCTCGGGCTTTAGCGAACAAAAACCTGATTTTTCTTCACCCAGTCAATCCATTAGGCTGCAGCATGCTGCCAATGCGTAACCCACTTCTGATTCTTCCGGACCTACGTCGAATTTCTTGCCTGCTACTTGCCACCAGAAGGCAAGCATCACGGGATTCGTATACTTTGTAGTTCGTAGAGTCTGATTAGAGTATCTCCCAGTCACATATATCCGCAGGCTCAACCTTCTGGTCACGGTCGAGCTTCTCCCTGGAAGCAGCCAAAGAGAAACTAACCCAAACGATCGTAAGAAATGGAGGCCGATGAGAGGATTCCCCGTCTCGCAACTGGTCGATCGAGAATATTCGGCTGGAAGGCAAACTCATCCGCCGGGGCATTCCACCGTGTCCATAGAAAGCCTTTAATCAGCATGAGCGATCCATTCAGTTCTGGAAAATCCTCTGCTCTGTCATCGTGCCGAACGACTTCCAGAACCTCCAGGGAATTCTGTATCCACGTTGTGACGAGGAATCTACTCTCTAGCAAGTTCGTCAGGGACCATATTGTGTCACAACCATTTCAGCCTCAACAAACAACCCGTGATGATCGTCTCGATGCAAGTTTTCGTTGACTCTATGAAGCTCTGTTTGGCATTCGAGGCTCTCCACTCGTTTGCTTCTTTCAGTAAGGTGTAGTTTGTGGAAAAAAGCTGGAGGCATCGTTCCAAACGGATGGACCGTCAATCTGTAATCTGTCACCAATCTCTCCAAATTGTGTTCTTACAAGTGTAAAACCAGCAACGCACTTCTTTCTCATACCGAAAACCTCACCTGAAGAAACATCATTCCGAAGTTAGCCGACATAGCCGCACAGTCTGGCACGAAACGAAAATAAACCTTTGTCATCGGTGTGCTCAAATCTGGGCTTCGCACTATTCGATCATTTACTGAATTCCCACGAAACAAAGTCTATTACCGAGAACAAGAGTCCAACATAGTCGCTTTTGGCTTTGACCGTCAAGACAGTCAGGGATCAAGTGAAAAGGAAGATATGGCACCCATGAGCGAAATATAAACAAATGCTTAAGTGTAGCGGTTGAAAAGTGCTGTGTATGTCCCAACATCAATGAGAATAAATTGCATGGGATGCAGCTTCCAAGTACAAGGCAACGGTTGAGGGTGGCTACAAAATATGCAAGGTACAGAGGCCACGAGATAATTCCAACAAAAGTTTTGTGCTCAAAAAGCGGGCGAGGTAGAGATTCACCCGAAATACCCGGACATTGTAATAAAGGCAAAAATAGTTCACCACGAGTAAAGTCCACTATTGGTAGCCGCAGTCATAATTGCAGAGTTTCTTGACAGAGTGTTCCAAATATCCCAGGCTGGATATTTGATCTGAAGCTGACACGGTTTTATGGTTAGGCGCAGAAACACAATTCGACGAAATCCGGACGCACGAAGAGTCCAGAAAATGTAAAAAAGGATTCTTGACTAGGAGTAAAGCACATGGCCAAAGAAAGACCGAGAATTTTCGACGAATAACCGAAGTAATTTCAATGGGCTCGAAAGGTTGGGCAGTACAGTTCATAATGAAATCACTTCAGGCATATGCTTGGATCGAAACCTGCATCAATTTGAACACAGATTGGATGATAACACGACGGGGAAGTTTCAAAACCAAAGATATTTTTAAAATCCGTCGGCAAATGATTGTTACGAAGTTCCTGCTCTTTCACAAAATATTCGAGTCATAGGCTGAATCGAATTTTCAACAAATTTACTCCATTGGTAATTGTGAACATTGTGCCAAGTTAGATGCAAATATACTTCCATGATTGTGTAGAGGTCAGGACTTTGGAGGGAAGCGTGAGAGGTAAATGAGATAAGTTCGGCGTCATTTGGCATCAGAGGTTGAGGAGTTATTTCAGTAACCTTGCTTCAAGCTTGGTCTGCCGCATCGAATTCGCCCTCGCCACTATCTCCTTCGGTCAAACACACTTTATGAGCACCTCGCAGTGCGTCTTCTCTGTTTGTTTTCATCACCGTCGTGCGCACAAGGCCATCGATTTCTGTGCGACGATCTTTGGTCAATCTAAAAGGCCATTTGCCTTTGTGCAAGTGGCCCTCTATAAGGATGACGACATCGCCGTTTCTAGGCAATGTCTGAGCAATCTTGACCACGGTCAAGAAATATACAATTCAATTCAGTTCGATTCAATTCTTTGGAGATCCCCTTTTGTCGAAGCTGTAGTGTCAGTAAGCACTCTCTCGTCCGATGTTTCCAGAACACTTGTGCCAAGTGATTCACTAGCTTCCGTCCTATGACATAAGTTCCACGTAGAGTTTTCTGGGTGACTGCTCCCACATCTGACAACAACAACAACAACAACGGGTCATTAGAATTGAGGGCCGATTCGCCTTCCGGACCCGGGACAATCAGCACTAGAGGTCTGTTGTTAGATATGCGTTCTGCTTCAGTTAGCGGGGTGATCGGCATCTCATCATCGAGGGTTTGCTGCGAGGTTGGGGTCGTCAATATCTTCCTGGCCGATTGTGTCAGTCTTTACCAAACGCCGTCGCGATGACTGGAATGTGGTGCATTAAAGTGCCATTCTATTCCTTTTGCCACGGTTTTGTCGCGTATTGTGGCACGGTTTAGGAGGTCACACCGTCTCTCTAACTCCTCCTGTGATGCAACGAAATTTGAGCCACCGTGTGATTATGCGTTTTTAAAAACGCCTTGCTTTCTGGCAAACCTTCGGAATACTGTTGGGAATCAATCGGTGGTCATGTTATGTACTACTCCGAGGTCAACTGCTCTAGATTGCAAACATGTTAACAGCTAGCCATACCTCTCTCGAGCGCCCCTATGTCGTTTAACGTGTAACGGACCAAAGCAACGGACGCCGATGTTTGCGAATAGACGCCATCACGGTCGAACCCTCACAGCTGGAGAAGGCAACTATTTGTTGGCCAACTACCGCAGTTCCGTGACGACACGTGATGCAATTACCGATGGCTTGCTTGACTATTGCTGATCCCTTGGTCTTTCAAAATCGTCGATGAATATTATTCAACAGGTGGCCCAAACCTGCATATCCTTCTTCCCGATGTAAACGATCTATCAGATATCTCGTTTTTCCGTGGGTACCTGGAACTTTCATGGAACGATTTATTTGTTGCTACAGGTTTGAATTCATCAGCCGCCATCCGACTCTCAGGAGCACATTAGCTCGCGCAGGATTCAATCTTCGGATGCTACTGTGTAATGGCCTGTTTCTCCTAATGTTATTGTCCGTCCTAGACAGATCACGGGTCTCAAACGGGGAAGGGGTGTAGTTGGATGGGGTGCAGGACCCAACAACATGTACATCGGAACGAGTGTTCACGTTTCGCTCACGTGCTCTTTGTTTTTCTTTCCATTTGATCTGTAACTGCCGTGACGGTCGAGGCCAACAGCTACTTCGCTGAACTCTTGTTCTTGATATTAAAGCTGTGGCAGCGCAGTTGTGGCCTGTACGTAATTCGCATGCGTATAATTTGTGAACTCAGTGCTGTTGAATCAGCGAATCTTTGTTGTTCAGAATTTGGGATTCTTTAATTTGGCTATGCGTTACCCACACTCGAAACAACTGGCAAAGAACTGAACTTGAAATCTCCGGGAGAAAATAAATTATAAATGCTGCAGAAGAACCAAAACCAACGGGCTCTTTACAAGGACGCACTTTCAATCAGCTGGGGTATTTTTGGGCGAAGCTGATATGTTAGATGCTGCTGGGTCCACTGATCCTCTCAGTTCAGTCCCCTGTGATGCCACCAATGGTTCGGACTTTATGTGATTATATTTATAGAGCGAGAGAGGTAGAATTAGCAAACCATCTTAGGCTAGATAAGGAGGAAGCTGAGTTATTCAAAAAATTAGCGACCTCAAAGGTAAGAATGTGAGGTCCTCCTGGAAATCTCGATGCATGATACCACCAAGTCCAGTAATTTTATGGAAGGGTCAAGACAGGTTTGTGCCAGCGGAACACTAGCAACCGACTTACTCGATGTGGAACTGCCCCCACCTGAAGGAACTGTGGAACAGCGCTGAGAATTCGTCAAGCAATACGAGAGAATTTTGGGTAGGGAGCATCTGATTCAGGTCAGAGTTTCTTGTGTCTGCTTCATTGCCCTCGTGGAAGATCCATGGGAGAGGTCGACGGGTGCTCAATAGTGGATCTCAAAAAGGGCCAAACCCGAGCACCTGAGATCCCAAAGCATCAGTCCGGAAAACCGTTTAAGGTAGATAGTAATTTGATCGATGGGGTACTATCAGAGGTAAGACGTTCCAAAGGCAAGTCGTGTTCCCTTATCAGCCTGGTCATAAAAATGCAAAACCGCAGCTTTGCTCTGAATCACCCATATAATCAATCGGACCGGAATGCGCTACACTCTCGTTGCGGGCCACGGTGCTCAGTTCACCTATGGACTTTCACAGAAGTTGGGTCGATGAAGCCGACAAGACCAGTGGACTCGGGCGAGAAACTACTTTCAGGGACGCAGTTCACAAATTACCATGGGCGAATATCGAATGGTCGTTCCGGTCAACTTGTGTGTGAAACTAGCAAGCTACCCAGGAATACGACGAGATTACGTGGCTAGACCAGGAATCATAATAGGGGCTTAGCATGAGCGGTCACACACAAGATCCGGGGAAGGTGAAATCTTGCCGGTATGTAATGTTCGTGGTGCTCTACACCGCCCAGCTTAGTATCCACGCTTCCGTAGGGTGGGCCTTGACCAACGGTCATCATCGCTATCACCGAGCAGCTTTAAACAGTTGGGCAAGCCCCACTGACCTCCGCCTGTGGTCATGGGGGCTTGACCAGAGGTGAGGAACGGCTGATAGGCTGGGCTTCCTCTTTAGTTGTTTCAAAGGCTCACATCGATAAGCTGTGTGTTAAATGAAAACAGGGTGTAATGAAGATGGATGCCAGGAGAAACATCAGTACCTACTGCATAAAACCAGGAGTTTGAACTTCTAGGAAACACGGAAATCAAGCTTTGATTTCCCAAACCAACGGGTTTGTAATTAGCCCATTCGCTTATTAGCAATAGCCGCCGGATTAGGAACCAAATTTGGGGAGATAGGAGAGTGGTCCTACGTGGACGGTAACCCGAATGCCACTTTGTTCAGGAAGAAATTCGCGACTAGGTGAAACCAATGGGACTCATCCTTCATTAGCAGGTGTTTCTCAGGTCATTCAGTTAGACAAAAAGCACCTGCTACCCATCTGCTTGGTCTACAGCAATGGGGTAGAAAGCTCAGAATCATTCACCGTAGAAAATCTGCTGAGGAGGCCACCTAGATCAATGCGGTCGATTTTTCTCCAGTGGTCGCATTTTGATTGCAACACAGTCAAAAAGTGGCAGAATGATGAAATAGATCAGTTGATTGGTTGTGGTGTGACAAAGCAAGCTGAATGCTGGATCAAAGGATAGGAAGCCGAAAAACAGTATCCAGCTAGCACAACATTTTGTGTGACCTTATACGGCAGCGAGCACATCCATACAGCGAGCAAATCCATATCAGCTGCACTTGGGTGGAAACGGCGAATACCGAACAGGGATTCCATCTTGATAAGCAACGCTGAGTCTGCTGACGTGGCCACTGAGAGGGATGGCCGAAGGCGGGAAAATGGGTTAGCCCTGAAAATGGTATCAGAGGACACCAAATATGTAACCGATCGTTTTGGGGTTTCCATGCCGTAGAGGCCAACCTATAACCGAATAGGAACAGCCAAGAAAGGGCCCTGAAAAGATTATGCCTTCTTAAAAGCAGGCTAGTTCGAGAAACACAAGTGAGGATAGAACTTATGCGTGCCATGCGACATATAATCGACCTGGGTTATACGGAAAGAGCATATACAGCAGCAGCCAAAGGAAATTTGAGACGGTACTCACTCCTTCACCCAGTCATAAACCCGAAGAAGCCGAGAAATCTCAAGGAGGCTTTTGACTGTGCCGCAAAATGTCAAGGTTTGCCACTTAGGGACCATATAAAACAGGGACTGGACTGGAATACATCACTAGCCAAAGTTTATGCCGTTTTCGGCTGGGAGATTGGGCAACCCCGGTGGGTGTACGAGAAAAGTTTTTACAAGTTACCGTGCCCTTTCAAGCCCGGGAGGTTTTCCGTCTAATCTGATGGCCCGAAGATAACACAGGCCAGATGCCTGAGAAATGAAGGCTGGTCGTTCGCCTATTTGGATTAGTATCATCACCTTTTCGCGTCATCTTTGCCCTCTGAAAAATACCCAATCCTTCAGATTACACCAACAATCTATTGGGAAGGGCAGCGAACCATTTCTACGTGGATGGTTTCCCAGGTTCCTTTGATGGCCCGCATATCGCCACCCAACGTATGAAAGAACTGACCACAATTATAAAGGTTCGCGCTTTCGAAATGGATTTCCAACAATAATGGGGTTCTCAGTTTTTTTCCGGAGTCCGAGAAATCTGAGTGCTCGAGGCTGCCTTTGGAATCCTCTTTACAAATAAAACACAGGCCTGAGGTTCGATGGAACACCAAAGATGATGGGTTATTACTCCAAATGGGCCTACCTAGACGACCAGCCACACGGGAAGGGGGATTCTAACATCGGCCTTAAGTCTTTATAATCCACTGGGTTTCGTTTCACCACGGTTGCCACCTGGAAAAGTGTTTTTCGGTCATTGTGCCGACGACAGACTTACTAAGACAGACCTCTCCAGGGCTACGAGATGAGCCATGGCGTGACTAGTTACATAGCCTTGGTCAACTCGGCGAGATCAAGGTACCGAGATATTTGACAAGATTTAAGTGTGCGCACGATGCCCGAATCTACGTGTTTTCGGATACATCAGAAGTGGGCTACGAGATGGTGGCTTACTTCTGCCGAGTAGACCAAAATGGCAGACCGCACAATCAGATAGCATTTGCAAAGGTTCCAGTGACCCTACTGGAAGGTGTATCTCTTCCGAAGCTGAAAAAGACTGCAGAAGCACTGGTCTTGAGGGCCGTCGTGCTGACCAAGAAGTGCTTTGATTCAGTAAACTGGAAATGAAAGTTTGGACGGATCCATTCATTGTGCTGCACTAAGCAAACAACGCTCACACTCGTTCCAACATGTTTGTGGCCAACCGATTCAAGCGTCGACTAAAGCCGACCAGAGGCTCTGCATACAATCCCTCAGTAACTCGGCCAACTTCTGTTGAAGGGGCCCAAGTAAACTAAAGAGGCTACCCATATGGGGGAAGTGGCCGAATTTCCCGGCTTCACATTTGAAAGAGGGAGGGAATAATATAAGTCGACAAAAACTCTGAGAAAACCGGAAATATGAGCGAAAAATTGTGGTATTTCCCCGGAACACTTACGGTGCTGAGATCCGCCACCTGGTGGGCAGGATAATAGAAACTGGTCACGATTTCCCGAGGCACTGGACAGCGAAAAACGCATAATACGGGGAACATACTGCCAGACAAGTTGAACCAAGACGAAATTGATGTCATGCGCCAATTCCAACAACGCCTCCCCGTTTGAGACCCGTGATCTGTCTAGGACGGACAATAACATTAGGAGAAACAGGCCATTACACAGTAGCATCCGAAGATTGAATCCTGCGCGAGCTAATGTGCTCCTGAGAGTCGGATGGCGGCTGATGAATTCAAACCTGTAGCAACAAATAAATCGTTCCATGAAAGTTCCAGGTACCCACGGAAAAACGAGATATCTGATAGATCGTTTACATCGGGAAGAAGGATATGCAGGTTTGGGCCACCTGTTGAATAATATTCATCGACGATTTTGAAAGACCAAGGGATCAGCAATAGTCAAGCAAGCCATCGGTAATTGCATCACGTGTCGTCACGGAACTGCGGTAGTTGGCCAACAAAATAGTTGCCTTCTCCAGCTGTGAGGGTTTGACCGTGATGGCGTCTATTCGCAAACATCGGCGTCCGTTGCTTTGGTCCGTTACACGTTAAACGACATAGGGGCGCTCGAGAGAGGTATGGCTAGCTGTTAACATGTTTGCAATCTAGAGCAGTTGACCTCGGAGTAGTACATAACATGACCACCGATTGATTCCCAACAGTATTCCGAAGGTTTACCAGTAAGCAAGGCGTTTTTAAAAACGCATAATCACACGGTGGCTCAAATTTCGTTGCATCACAGGAGGAGTTAGAGAGACGGTGTGACCTCCTAAACCGTGCCACAATACGCGACAAAACCGTGGCAAAAGGAATAGAATGGCACTTTAATGCACCACATTCCAGTCATCGCGACGGCGTTTGGTAAAGACTGACACAATCGGCCAGGAAGATATTGACGACCCCAACCTCGCAGCAAACCCTCGATGATGAGATGCCGATCACCCCGCTAACTGAAGCAGAACGCATATCTAACAACAGACCTCTAGTGCTGATTGTCCCGGGTCCGGAAGGCGAATCGGCCCTCAATTCTAATGACCCGTTGTTGTTGTTGTTGTTGTCAGATGTGGGAGCAGTCACCCAGAAAACTCTACGTGGAACTTATGTCATAGGACGGAAGCTAGTGAATCACTTGGCACAAGTGTTCTGGAAACATCGGACGAGAGAGTGCTTACTGACACTACAGCTTCGACAAAAGGGGATCTCCAAAGAATTGAATCGAACTGAATTGAATTGTATATTTCTTGACCGTGGTCAAGATTGCTCAGACATTGCCTAGAAACGGCGATGTCGTCATCCTTATAGAGGGCCACTTGCACAAAGGCAAATGGCCTTTTAGATTGACCAAAGATCGTCGCACAGAAATCGATGGCCTTGTGCGCACGACGGTGATGAAAACAAACAGAGAAGACGCACTGCGAGGTGCTCATAAAGTGTGTTTGACCGAAGGAGATAGTGGCGAGGGCGAATTCGATGCGGCAGACCAAGCTTGAAGCAAGGTTACTGAAATAACTCCTCAACCTCTGATGCCAAATGACGCCGAACTTATCTCATTTACCTCTCACGCTTCCCTCCAAAGTCCTGACCTCTACACAATCATGGAAGTATATTTGCATCTAACTTGGCACAATGTTCACAATTACCAATGGAGTAAGTTTGTTGAAAATTCGATTCAGCCTATGACTCGAATATTTTGTGAAAGAGCAGGAACTTCGTAACAATCATTTGCCGACGGATTTTAAAAATATCTTTGGTTTTGAAACTTCCCCGTCGTGTTATCATCCAATCTGTGTTCAAATTGATGCAGGTTTCGATCCAAGCATATGCCTGAAGTGATTTCATTATGAACTGTACTGCCCAACCTTTCGAGCCCATTGAAATTACTTCGGTTATTCGTCGAAAATTCTCGGTCTTTCTTTGGCCATGTGCTTTACTCCTAGTCAAGAATCCTTTTTTACATTTTCTGGACTCTTCGTGCGTCCGGATTTCGTCGAATTGTGTTTCTGCGCCTAACCATAAAACCGTGTCAGCTTCAGATCAAATATCCAGCCTGGGATATTTGGAACACTCTGTCAAGAAACTCTGCAATTATGACTGCGGCTACCAATAGTGGACTTTACTCATGGCGATCCACATGTGTGCCGACTTCAGGGTCCGAGTGTTTTTGGGTAATCGGTGCTCCTGTCTACTCTTTTGGGGTTGTCTTTTTCATGGGAGTCATTTTTGAGCAGCTTATCTTGCAATTTTATAAATCTCTCACTGTTTTTCCCACACTTGTATTCTCGTGACCTTGCTATTCATTCCATTGATTCTTGAACGAATACAGCACATATCAGCGGCTACATTTAAATAGTCGTTTAGATTTTGCACTTGTACCGTCGAACCCCTTTGAGCTGAATTCCGATTGCCGTGACGCTCGTATCTGACAGCGAATTCTTCCGAACTCTGGTATTCTTTGTTGAATATTTTGGCTGTACAGTTGGGGTTTGTACATAAATTGCACGCGTACTATTTGGTAATTTAGTACCGTAGAATGAGCTAACCAGTCTTGTGCTAACTTTGGGATTCAATAATTTGGCCGCGTGTCACTCAAATTCGGGATAACAGCTACATTGGCATTCACGCCTTCTACTTAACCGGGTTCTTTGTTCCTCTCCGTGAATTTTGAGAGCCTCTTCTAGAGAACTTCGTCCTGGCTGAGTCGTTCTTCCAGGCATAGAAACATGTGCCGAAAGTAAGTCCTGGTTTCCGCCAGATAGTTGACCTGGACACGCACGGTGTAGGGCAACTCTATCTGACCCTACAAGGGTTTGGTCCTTCGTCATACTGTCTGCAGTGAAAATGATCCTCTGGCTATAATGACAGAGGTTATCCTCCGGGGTCGTAAAATTCTTGCCCTCACGGACGACGTACTTGCTGCTCTCCGAGTTTTACTTCTGCAGATGTATATTTTACAGAACCACATCCCCCTCCGGGCAGCATAGGATCCACTCCAGCATCTTACGCGCTGCTCGGGGTGCTTTGCATTTCCCCACTCTGTGATCAGCCTGCTAATATGCCTCCAGCAATTTGCAACGGATAGGATCTACTTTTTCACCCCCACAGTCTTTAGTCGTTATGTCTTGCAGATGAGGCTATCTAGATAAAATTACACTTGCCGATGTTTGTGCCCCTTTAGGAAAATCAGCCAGTGTGAATATCTCCACTGATTCGATCCTTTCATTAGAGTCAAGACTGACAAGTTGCGATTGCAGCTGGCCCGCAGTCATTCTCTCAGCCTAGTCCACCGTACTCACTGCCAGCGAAGTGGGGGCTTAATTGAATTGGTGTTGTTCGCAAATCGCTCGAAAGCAGTATCAGATGCACCGTCAAAAATGGCCAAAGCTTTAGCAACTTCAAAAGTGGTCACTTCTCCTGTAGATGCTACTTCCAGACGTACTGACCTGTGGGCAGACCCCGACGTTGAACAAATCACAATCGGCTCCTTGTTTTCGTCGGGCATTGTTATTTGAGTTGGCCTAGTAACCGACGGTGTCTTCCTGGGTAACCTTCGTGACGGTACTCGGTTCCCGCTGTGCAGGGTGCAGCCTGGTGTGCGTTTCCAATTCATAGGAAACACTCTCTCGCCGTCTTTGCACTCTCTCAATGTTCATTCACTGTAGCTTCCAGGAACTTCGGACAGTTTGTCATTAGATAATTGGCACCACACGCTTTACGGTCCGGAGAAGCTAAGTCCTCGAGCGAAATGGCGTGCACCCTTGTCCAGGGCTGATTTTTCAAGCACTACCGTATAGTGCTTTGGGCTTGACAGGTGCTTCGTCTGTATGTTTTGTTGCCTTCGCGAATGATTTGACGGAGTAAACCGTAGGCCATTCTTTCCTCTGTTTGAGTATCCGGCAAGTTCATCGAAATTGGCAGGGCAGTCACTCTGTCTTATGCCTTCTGTTCCTCCGGCCCAGCAACCTTCTGGTTTGAATTGGAGAAAACAAACCATTGGCTCTGCTCTGTACACTACTTTGAGATCGGACCCGTGGCCTGATGTGTTAACAACTGTCGAAGTACTTCGCATCTCAGCAGCAAAGATAGTCATGGTGTGGAGTCTCCCTATGTTTACTCGGCTTTTGACATTAAGCCGCCGATCAGATTGCGGGCAAATTCAGAAAGCCGGCCAAACCATCCTCCTAGAAATGTCCTTGCTCTTCTGCTGCCTTGAACCAGGTGCAGCCAGTCGCAACCACTAATAACTTTCTTAGCTCACCTCCAGCAACGATGGATTGGGTACAGCAGTCCCGGCCCCGGCCCGGACACCTCAGCTTCGATAAGAGATCCAAATTGTCTCACAGAGTTCCAGTATTTTGCTAGTCGTCCTTCAAAGACTGTCAGCACCACTCCATATAGGTCGACTGATGGCTGCGTTGCCACTAACCCATTGGCGACCTTTTGTAGGGTTTTCTGTCCCTAGACGACTTGGTTTATTGCAGGAGTCATTTCAACAGTCCCGGGCACTAGCTCTCTCTGCCTTCTGTTGTCCTCTGCATTTTGGACCTACTGCATAGAGGGCAATATCTGCTCTTCTGGTTCTAACGATTTTAGCTCGAACAAATTCGAAATTTTTTAAATAATAACAAGGTTAGCAAAACATGAGCCCGCACTGAATAAAGTAGGAGGTCTAACGGTATCTAACTGATCGGATGCACTCAAATTCTCCCCGGTGACTTGCGGAGTTGCTCCCTATCCAGCTTCTGATTTTTATCACCCTCACCTGGGTTTATTGTGTATTCCGTAGCTCCGAACTGATTTGCTTGAGTGCTCTAATGTGCTTTTTGGCAAAGCTTAGCTAATTCACACAAATTCGGAAGCAAGAAAGGATTTGTTCACAAATTCTACGGTATTGGATTAAAATTTAACAACATTGGCAACTAGTACAGACTTTAAATGCGCGATCGCATGGACTCAAAACTAGAGTGAAGTACTCTGCATGAAGAGAATGAGCACGTGTGTTCCACAAGAGCAAACAACACGCAAAAAGTCGCGCGTTGAGTGCGAATGATCGAAAGTGATACGAAACACACAAAGAAAGCAAATGATCCAGCATTTTCACGAAGGCAGACTGTCATGGCTTTCGGAAGATTTGCAGAACCTGGTAATCTCGGTCACAGCATACCTTGCTAGTAGACCTTTCCTGGCTTGGGTTGAGGATGCAAATTCCAAGACAGATCATGCAGTGGGATGCCCCACTGGACAATGCCAGGGCCCCCTATGTAACTCATCTATATAAATGGCATGATGGACACTGTGAGATCTCCTGGTCCCTTAATCGTGGACTATCTTATTATTGTGAAGGAATCACGTTCGAATCCGTTGCCGGAAGACCGGATCGTAATACGTCAGTGGGCAGAAAAATGGGAGGTCCATCTAGGCAGAATTAATTGCAGACAACCACTCCAGGATGGGGAGCAGATGAGTACCGTAGTTTCTGTGGTCGGTCAACCACAGTGATCTTGGCTTCCAAGTGCACGAAGCAGCAAGACATACCCAACGGTACTCAGCGGCAATACCGAAGGATAACAAGTCACCACTGTGTCGGACAGTCAAGTTTCAACATGCCAACATAATTTTTCACTTTGCCCTAACTTGGGATACTGCTTTCAGGTCCGGGCACCAAAAAGGTGAGGGATCAGCATCCATTGGGACTGTTGAACAGCGGTTTACTAAAATGACTACTGGGCTGTGGGATAGGATATCCAGAGAAGGACTCAAATAATTCGGTTCATTTTCGCTTAGGGGGCTTTGCCCACGAGGCGAACTGAATGAATGGTTGAACTAGCTCCGCGGAATATCTAAAACAGACAGGCCAATACTAGCTTCAATTAGCAACCCATAAGCCAAAGGATATAAAGGTAAAGTTGTGAAACCGAGAATCATCGACGACCTTTCTTCTCTCACCTCATGCGGAACCGTTGGAACCAAATGGTATCCAATGTGATAGCAGCAAGTACCATCTCCAAATCTGAGTAACTGCTGGTTGGCTGTTGGAGCAAGGTTCCTTGGATTACTGCTAGCCATATTGCCACCCTCTTGCCTTGTCTATTGACTATCACCTGTTTGGGTTCTTTTTTTCCCTTCTAGGACAGTACATCTGCTTCAACGACACACAATAAAATACAGCACTCTACCTTCCCCTTTCAACTGTTCATTTAGGTCGCTGCGGGTTCTCTGTGGTAGGCGTTGCAGTTGGCGAGGGCGATAAAACCATATTTCTAACGCTACTGCCAGTGATTTGGGGCAAGCCACTTTTCACTCTCTTCCACGGGGTTCATCATTCAACAACCATTACATGGGACTCACCCGGCAGTCTAAACATAGTGGGAGCTGTGCAGCCCTCAAGTTCAGGAACATGAACGTAAATCAGCAATGGCCGCGAATACTTTAGCCAGATCTGACCCCTTTGGTTCGATAGGTTTAATTGGCATCCTCTTTTCTCGTAGCTGGAAGTTACAGATCTACAAAGGAGCGAACTTCCTTGGCCTTCTGGCATCCTCCACTCGTAGCTGCGCACTGCTAACCCGGATGAAGCAGCCACTGAGAGGCAGACAATCTCAAGGAAGTGACCCCTTTGGCTGATAGACCAATCGGTCACGGAATCCGACTGTCACAAGATAGTAAACGGTTTTACCGCGATGTATTTGAAGTATGCTGGAACAACGCTCTCTCATCTTTGCTAGGATCGAAGCCATTGGTTCTTAACTTGATGCAGAAAAACCCAAGGTCATTCGGGACAGGTGCAAAGACAAAACGAGCTGCCTCAAAAAGGTGGCACCTGCCCGAAAGCGGAAAAACAGGCCGTTTTTCTAGCTGTTTATATGTCATCGAGGAGGCACAGCACCAAAGCCACCAGCAAGCTTCGGTGGTGGTGTCACCATCTGTCAGAGGCTTGGAGAACCGCCGAAGATGCAACTGACGTTCGATGACTCAGGATCCCATCACCTGCCATCAATATAGGGCAAAAGAAAGGCAACCCATGAGGAGAGCCATCACCGAAAAGCTGGAGTACCTGAGGCTGTTTCCTTAGGTCAGGTAGCATGCAAAGAGGCTAGAAGAGACTTAACCGAGTGGTGTCAGTAGACTTTAGAATATCTCCTCCAGCCATCGAAGTTTAGTAGTTTCATAGGCGCAAGGTTTGCAGAATATGGTGAAACTAACGGCTTTGGGTGTGATATCATGGATATGTGAGACAGCATGACGATCAGAATTTTTCACTTAACTAAAGAGACGATAATCATCACTAGGACACCGGTCGTTTGAGGACTTATTGGGCATTGTATTCAACTAAGGAGGCCACGAGCCCTTCAAAAGAACGACGCTTCCTGGGTCCAATACGCTCTCGGAGGCATGACGAAAAATGGTGAATGCTCCCCGGTGGGGAAGATGGGGACTGGAAAATCTTGAGACTTCACTATACTAACGTCATGCTCGGTCGCCCAGCATACCGATGATAAGTGATCTGCAGGCCTGGTGAGGGAATGAAACTCAATTTTGGTATGGCCTCACTGGAGTCGGGTACTACGGATGAAGTCCAGACAACGTTCACCTAGCACACAGACCCAACAACAGCTGAGCATGTCAAGGAGCGGGTTAATTCAGGGGAAGGCGGGTGTACGGAAAGGGTAGAAAGTAAATTCTGACGCCCATTGTTGGCTTAGACACATGTGCAACAGAAGATTTCACTGTTAGAGGGGACGTAGAGCTAGATCCTATTCGAAACATTTAGTACTGGAAGTCTCTACACGGGCCCCGTTTAATGCCTGACGTCCTAAATTGTTACTGCGCTGACTTTCAGAGGAATGAGGTGATGATAATTATCTATGTGCCAGCTTCAGTCAAAATCCGATACTGCAAATTATGGCCTTTGATAAAGGAGCGAATGTGGGGCGACGGGAGGCCAGCCCGGGAAGTCTTGCCTATACAATGGCCGGCCATTTTCCCTGATGGTCTCTGAGAGTGCACTAAGGGTAAGTTGCACCAAGCTGGTGGTGATACTTGCGCCACACCTCGTTGCTTGCGGAGGAAGGAGATGGACGGAGAGAGCCACGCATAAGAACACTTCCGTGAGTCCGGTTTCAGGAGGGGCTGAGATAAACCGAGCGTGAAGACAAAACAGCAGTAGCACCCGCACGACTGGCACTGAATAGTCTAGCTAAATCTGTCGGTTACGCATCCGTGATGGCTGTGGATGTACGAAAGCTCCTACTGTAACTATCAAGACGCTCAAGTTCAGGTCCCGGTGAATCCCGACCAACAATTCAACGCTAGATTCATCGAATAATAAGCTCCACTCTTTCTGGATGGCACCTTGGAGCCTCAAAGCAACGTACAGCCCGATTCGATGCAGAGCTCAAATCAAGAACACGACTGCTCTGTGACTTGTACGATGCCGCTAGTGGGTTAAGCTATAAGTAAACAAGGGTCCTACCTTTGGCAGTGAGCCTCAGTAACTATCCAGCCAAAAGGTAGTCATAAACGGGACAAAATTCTGTACAGGGAGAACAGTTGACCAGAAAGAATAAATACAAATTCCCTTTTTATAGTCGCTGAACGTTACAAAGGCAATCTCCGAAGGATTTTTCTTGTTCTTTGTCCGCACATTCATTCCTTCCATCGTCTGATTTCCAAACCGGAGCCGTGCCACACTCCGCGGAGCACTATAGCTGGTTCATGTCTCCCTTGGAAACTTCTTTTTCCTCAAGGTGAACAAAACTCCCGTCAATTCTGTTTGGTTCTTTCGTTGCACAGTCCCTCTTTTTGTAATATTTGAGTAAGAGCCTATTACCTCCGACCATCTCGACCCTGACTTGGCCGGCTTGGCCACCCGACCTTAAGTTCATATTCACCAGGCTCCGCCTTAAACATTAACTTAAATACTTTCTCCTGTACAATATCGAGTGCACATACCTAAATCATCCTCTTGGAACTTGGATCCAGCTTCCAATTGTATCGTTTGATCTTGAGTCACAGCGTGCAACTGGGTTATCCGAAGTAAACCATTATCACCATCATTAACAAATTATCCACGCATAATCGGGCTCAAAATAGCTTCCTGAGCGTGGCAGTCAAAAAATAATTTCAAAGGCCCGAAGTTCTATGATCCGTCGACGTGAGCGAGAAAGTGGAGCCAAACCGTAATAACGCAAGAGCCTTAGGCCTGTGTGACTCACTGCCTTACCAACTGGCCGCAAGTTTATCTCGGTAAGAAAACAAGAGCATAGATGGAAAAAGTAAGCGCTTCAGGCGCAGAATAACTCTCAGTCACAAAGCCGTGTCAGAAAGAATGAAGTTGGAGAAAGGAGTCCAAAATTGGCGGGAAAGTACACGAGGATAAATGGGCGAGGAAATTTTCAGTCAAAACGGATGTCGCAAAGACCGTTTTGTAATGACGTGGCTTCCAGGAAATGTTCCAGCACTGAAGCCAGTTTTTCTAGTGACGCTTCGCCTACGAGAAGCTTGAGAGAGGAAGCGGTTGTTCTTGTGGATGCATCCACAACTGTGATAGCATCATATAGGTTATTTGGAAGCCTTTGGCCAGTAGCTGTGTGCAAAGCCGGCCTGTGACTGCTTCCAGTCGTTGAGTAGAATGCCCCCAAGAAGCTGACAGGGACTGCCTGAATCGAAAAAGCCGGTGCTTTTCAGGATGGCCTAGAAAGCTCCTCGTGGGGCTAGTCATCATGTAAGTTGCAGCTTAAGTGCTCAATGCCTTCAGAGATAATAAGTAGAAGTTCAGCGGCGAGATACACACTTCTGCTGCCAAGAGGCTATCCCGCAACCAGCGGACCCTACATTCAGATGAGTGAGTCTGAGGGGAAGGTTCCCCGGCTAACGGGTGACTTTTCCTTTCGGTGACCGATAGAAAACATTGCGGCCACCGCCTGATGGGACATGATTGACTTGGATTCAACAGTGTCTTAGCAAACGCGATAAAATGAGCACGTTTTATGAGGCCAAAACCGCTACGGCCAAAATTACCGATATCTTCATGATTAACAAAAGAAACTATGAAGAACGGAAGTAATAATCTGGATGTGCATACCAACGTAGATGCTCTCCCCCACAGGTGACTTCCATACCATCAATGATGTGAGAAGAAGAAACAGACGTAGAAGGACTTGTCAGTCATATAAACTGAGCCGCGTAATTGACCGAAGTGAGGCTGGAAAAACCAATAACAGCGGCCTAAGAACCGAGGCGAGCCATGCTTCCAAAACCACCCACAAGGAAACGGTGGTGAACCAGTCAAGGGTTGCTCTGGACTGAGTTAAGGAAGAAGGCCGCAAACAACCAGTTGATCGAGGGGGTGGAAGCTAACGAGGAGTATTAACCTATGAGAGACACGCCAACGTTTTCTGGACCCCTGAAGCACATAACAAATAAATGGTGGAAGCCATACAAGTCTTCTGAAAAGGGCCTACCTGTCCTGAGTATGGGTAAGTGCCTTGAAGTGTCTTTGCTCCTGGCTGTAAACCACGTCAAATTTAAAACTACCCACGGCCTTTGGGTGATCTGATACCAGATAGGATGATCTTGTGAAGAACAGCTATCATTTGGACAGCAGTCTTATTTACAGAGACCTAAAGAATGAAGATGCGCATTCATGCTCTAGGCCAGTAACCTCATTCTGAGTGCGTTCATCTTCTCCGGAGAGACGCCACAAATTTGTACGAAGTGAACCCACTATGGCTTACTGCTCCAGTAGTCGGGAGGTGTGTGCAGAATAACCGTTACAGGCCGGAGCATTTGATTCAGTTCAGGCTGATAGATGAATGGTTCTTTTGTCGCAGGTAAAGCTGGATGAAAGACATCAGCTCAGTTGAGCTCCAGTTCTGCGCACCGGATGAGCACGGTCACGCATCAGAAATTGTCCATGTTCTTGCGCCGTTGATACCTTGGGCCTCGCTGAGGTAACAGTAAGAAAGTCAGGCTTTTCTCGATCAAGTTTTACCAAAGAGTGGTACGACACTACTCCCCACCACTCTGCCTGGATCCGAAGGGTGAACATGGGCCTCACTGCCGGTCGCCCACGGCTCGTAGCCAGCCAACAATAGGCCAACGGGTTGCAAAATGCTATGGAAGTGGACAAAAGCTAAGCTTGAGAAATTACAAAGGGGGCAATGAATGATAGTGTGAACAAAATTGAGAGCTGGGAAAAAGAGGGAAAGAACGGGAAAGGAAGTAGAAAGCAGGCGATGAAGCACAAGAGGCACCGAGGTAAAAATGCACCGAGTCACGTCTCCAAACTAGTCCAGCTCTCCTTAGAACGCCACTGCCGATGGGGTGTCTACATCGTAGAATGACAGCTTATTCCAATCACTTACTACCCTGATTGAAAAAATTTGGCCCTCAATCGGATCCTCGCCGTTCCCTCCACTAGCTTTGGTCTACGCCCAAGAACTTCTTAGTTCTTAGTCATCCTGAACTTGTGGTTGAACCGACACTTACGACGACAAAGCCCCTCTTTACTTTGAAGTTTTTTCATTGAGTCCTCCTCTCATGTCTTTTGGTCCTGAAGGGAGCAGCTCCAGTCTTTCTAGATGCCGACTGCAACTGGATCAGCTAGGACGTGCAAACCATCCGTAAAACTACTCCGTACATGCTCAATAAATAATATCCTTCACCATATAAAACCGCTATTTCTGAAGGCAATACTATGGATGGAGTTGGAAGAACATCCTGTATACTGATAAATATCTCGCGCATCCTCTTTTATACGGCTCGTTTAAGGTGCCGGATAGCACTAGTAGGTTTCTGAGCTATAATGTAACCCCAGAGTCCGTAACCCTATCCACACTTGAATCTGCAGCCTCTCCCCCCAATGGCCCCATCTGCCTCACTGACAATCTCTCTCTATCATTCAGTAGACGCACTTTCTTGCTTGCATTCAGACCCAGGTCTTGCTCTACAGCCCGCCGATAAACCCCGCCCAGGTCGAGCTGGACTGGGTTATCCTATACGGAAGCAAGCAGCTTTATTCATCTACGAAGATAAAAGTGGGTTTTCTGGCCTGACAGAATTTAGGCTAACGGGGCGATAGTTGGATTAATTTTCCCTGTCTCCGTTCTTATTGCTGTGACTCACTGTATACTTCGGCCAGCCCTCTGGGGTGACAACGGCTGCAATGAAGTCGGCCAGTGGATACGGTCTTATGTGTCACCTATTTACCCATGGCTCTCACCAATCTCAATAGTTTTCACTTTGAATCCACCCTGGCTGCTGCGTTGATCCAAGTCTCTGGGGACCTACCCGGGGCATCAAGTTCTACTCTGCTGAGCTACTGGAAGAAAGGCTTCAGCGCCTTCGCCTTTGCCATGTTGGTTTCAGCGTGCCTACTTCAACTTTTCCGACCACTGCTCTTAGAAACCATTTCGGTGGCCGTAATTAAGACACGCTTCCGAACATTTTTAAAAGCCCTTGCCACCTTCTCCTCTTACGCTGCCGAATTTTTGTTTGTTTTGCCGCAGACCTGGCCCTTGCATCTCTGCGCTGCTTGAAAAGTCGGGGGTTACCGCTACCTCTCCATCTCATCCATGGTTGTTTCTTCATTTTCAATGTCTTCCAACTCATTCCAATTCGGTTTCATTTCGGGTCATGGGAGGTAGACCGTGCAGTGCTGAGTTCGTCTAGGTTCCTGCTACATAAGCTTTTTAGATCGATCAAAGTTGCAGTCAATTGGAAAAATCACTCTTCTTCGGCGATTCAGTGACGACCAGCGGAAGAGAAGGCCCTCAGCTGCTATGCCCCAATTTAGAGAGCCTAACGTGATCACTGTCTCCTGATAAAACCAGTCTTTTTCTCCATCTACCTGAAGAATGGAAGTTGGGAAGGTGTAAGAGGTAAAAGATGGCCGAAGAAAGAGTGAGCTGGTATAGGTAGAAGCGTAGCCGACAAAACTTAGAAGTGGAAGGGGTAATGACGAAGTGAGGAGGCGGAAAGTTTAGAACGAGGGACGGAGAGGCCGAAAACAAAGACGGACCTGGGAGTTACAGTGGTACAATGGTAACGAGAAAGAGTTAAGTTAGAAAGAATAAGAAGAAGGAAGGCCACCTATCCGCTAGTTTGAGCAAACACTGTACCAGTAGCTGTCCGGCCAAAGCTTTAGCTCCACAGCCGTTTCAGTACTTGTCTCTTCCGTCAACAGCCGGCCGCCATCGTTAGCGACTTCAGCGGTGGAGAAGTCTCTTCTCAAGTCATTTGAAACTCCTTATCTCGTCGAAGTCAACGGGTACCCTCTGATGACTGTAAGCTCGCTGAGGTTTGACAGGGCTTTCCATCAACCTCTGGATACCAAAGTACCTGTCTAGGGTGTTAAAGGCTTCTAATGGTTCACCTATAAGCTTCCTGCTGAACACAGTAGCCGGCTTTTGAGATAAGAGCGCCTCATCCCGCGTATTTCTGTCCATCCAATCTGTCCAGCAAGTAGTTAGCTGGCAGTAGACTCCTGATTCTTCCCTGCGGGAGCAAAGATGTCTCCGTGAATGCGACTTAGAAGACGGCTGCATACGGCCGATATTTTCGCCCATGAAAGCAAGAAAAGCACTTGAAAGTGGCTGTTCTGTAGGGTGCCGACAGGCAGAATCCGTGGGATGCAGGAATGGCAGCACGGGGAAGTGGGTAGCATAAATCGTCATCCAGGTATGCCACACCGACAACGCTCAGGGTCGAATGACCGTTAACCAATATAATACCCGGAGGCCTAATCGGCGAGTTCGTCGGTAACAGGAGCCGACAGCGATAAGGCCGAACCAGAATGCAAACTTCGGTTCCAGAATTCTCCGGCTTTCGCGGGTTCAGCTAACAGTGTCACGTGGCTAGGTTCCATGAAGCTAAAATAGAGGGGAAATTGGTGAAGCAACGGCAGTGGGCGTGACTAGTATACAGTATTAGCACATGACGTATGAATAGGCATGTCAGAACGATAAACAAGAAAGTCGTTACTGTGCAGTCCAATTACTGAGATCGTGTAGGAGCCTAATTTAGCAAAACAATTATTTTTCAGTAGTTCATTCTAAAGAAGCCTACAGATTACGTCGAAGATATTAAACAAAAATCATGCGGAAAGACAAGGACTTAACACGAATAATGAACACGGGTTTGGTAACAGTCGATTGGTCCTTGTCATTTGATTGGCTTACCTAACTCAGCCCATCTGGGTTGAATGGCGGCAGATTCATTTGGTCTCGATCGGAGACTGCCTAAGATCACCGAATAAACTGCAAAGAGGAATACCTATTTATTAGCTTGCCATTTGAAGGTGATACGGTGAGTGGGATCTTAACCCGACGACTGAGCAAAGAAATTCAAAACAAGTTGAATACTGCCACCGTACTTAATGTATTTCGAGGTGCTCCTCTGATCCATATTCAGAGCAAGGATGAACTGCCAAGGTTGATTTCATCAATGGTTGTGTACTCATTACACGTGCTTGTGACTTTTCGTACGTAGGTCAAACGGCACGACTGCCATCCTCCAAGATCGAAGAGCATAATCCAGGCTGGTTAAGCGAAGGAGGGATTGGATAGATTTGCGGCACAATCTTAGAACCCTCAGTGGACACAGGACATCATGTGAATCCAAACACGGCTTTCAAAGTTGTGTATCACTTCCCCCAAACAAATGCAAGCTTGTGAAGTTGCAAGATAGTTCAGGAAATTGGAATCGGGAAGCTTACCCCCGACCTTTGGGCACATAAGCTTCTATTCCACGCTCCTCAACCTTCACAGCCTAGGATCGATCGAGGCCGAATAAATCTGCCGCCCTCCCACCCAGAGATCTGGGTAAACCAATCTAATGACGAGGACAAATTTGCTGTTGACATACCCTGCCCGTGAACTGTGTTTATTCCTTGCATTTTTGTGTGATTTTTTCAACGTCTCCCATGTTATTTGTAGGCTGCTTGAGAGTGAATTACTGAAAAACGTTTCTTTTTCCAATAGGACTTCCACACCGAGATCGGGTTTGACCTAGCCACGAAAAAGGGCTGGGTGAACGATTCTCCGAACGGAACATGAGGCGGGAACTTCAGTTGCGGGCGGGTTTAGGAGCTTGGTCTGTTGACTTGAACATGAGACGACGGTCTCTCACACTACAGGCTCTGACTCGAGACAGGAGTGTCGTCATCGGTAATGCAGGACTAACATCGAGCCTCACTTCAGCGTGTGATACGCCATTAACAAAGTAAGATCGATCTCAACAGTATTGAACCGATTTTACTTACTTTTACTTTATTGAGACTATCTCCTGCTAGATTAGGTGTCTCCATGATTACCTCAGACCTTGGTTGCATATGCACAGCGGCTGGAAGCTAGTTCGGCGCCGATGGCAATCCAGTTTTTCTTCCACCGGCAAGCACCATGAACCGGCCGTAAGCCTAGGCTCTCGACATCCTTCTCGGCAGTGTTGATTCCAGTTTTGAGCTGGCCACCGTGGCGACAGGGCCATCCGGAACGGGGTTCAGGGCGGAGTGTTTGCTTGGTTAGTTCCATCTCAGGAGGCGGAATGATAAGACCCAGAAACGGCAGTAGACGACCCCGGAGGAAGCCGGAGAGTTGGCCAGTTTCGCAACGCGGTTTCCTAACCTCAGCGTTGGATACTATGCCGCACCAGTTTGTCTGCAAAGTAAGTTGCAGGAATCAATGAGCAAAAGCCTTCGAAATCCTGGTATCCTCGGCTCTCACTGGCCGGGTTTCACAGCCGTAGCTGAGCGCTGGTTGTATGGTGGAGCGGTGGATATGCAGCTTGGCCCGGAGGCTGAATCCGCTGCCGGTCCTCAAGGCTCGTCGTAGATGAAAAAAAGCTTTTCCGGCGCTGCATATCCGGGGCATTACTTCACTTTTCATCTAACCGTTAAGAATAAGTGTAGAGCCTAGATACTTGAAAGATGGAATGCACTCCATCATCTGGTCATTGGTGGACAGCTGTTGAGCTGGTGGCCCTAGGCGACTTGACATACCTTTGGTTTCTTAGTTTTTATTTCTAGCCCCGTGGAACTTGCGAACAGATCGATTCGGCCAAGGGCTAGTTGGAGCTTGACGGGATATTTCGCTAGCGAAACAGTTTCATCCGCGAACTCCGGGTCCAAGATGTACACTTCCTGACTCATTTGGAGGCCGGGATATTCAGTCATTGCCTGTTTCATCGTCCAGTCGACCGCGTAGTTGAACAGAGCTAAGGAAAGAGGGTGGCCCTGTCGGACGACCGCAGTGAGCTGGAACTGAGGTGACCCTTCACCTTACATATAGGCCCGTGACCTAGTTGACAAATAGTATCCTCTCAGAAGCCATGCGAGTTTACCGGGCTACCTGTTGGATTCCACTGTGGCCCAGAGACATTCCCGGTAGGGAGAATCAAAGGCTACCCAAAAGTCGGTTAAACAGGCTACTCTTGATCACCGGAGCTCATAGCGCAGTTCCGTTGTTCAACGTAATGTGTGAATTTGGTTCACGCAGCCTTCGCCACGGTGAGAAACCCCATTGGTTTGGTCGTGTGAGACGATCTCTGAGAGCGGAGAAGTGGTTGAGCAGCAGCAAGCAGAAAATCCGTGCAGCCAAGTCGATCAGGCTGACCTCTCTATAGTTGTTGCACATGGCTTTGTCCCCTTTGAAGAGTGGCAGCACAAAGGACGTGTCCCAAGGGTTTGGTAGGACTTCTATTCGCTTCATGGAGCCAAAGGGAGCGTGTGGAAAGACAAGCAGCGTCTGTAGAATACAGGTGGAGTCTCATCCTCTCTAACAGCTTTTTTTCTTCAGGTGATTGATGGCTGTGGCGACTTAAGTTGTGCTCGGTGGATCGCAACTGATATCCTTAAGCTCTGCGACAACTGGGGGTTGTAGGGCCGTCGTGTGAACTGATGGTCGGTTGGGAAACCGACGAAGTGCTCTACCCATCGCTTCGTTTTTTCCCTGCCCAGGTATGAGCAAACCTGCTACTTCGCGTAAGAGCGACTTCTGCTTGCAGAGCCTACCTGATGCATTGCGACTGAAAAGGAATAGCTTACCAAAGTCCTCGATCCAAGCTGTAATCGCCACTCTTTCGGCTACTTCTGCCCAGTACAGCTTACGACCAGTCTCATCAGAGCGCAAGACATCGGGCTGCAATATGCGGCGTTCGCTACTTCCTGATATCTGGGCCTAATGTGCCTTAGCCGACAGTTGAAGTGTGACCTCCGGGATGCAGTCTTTTAGACACCTTGCAGTTCCTCTAACTCTTCTGAGGCAGCCTCTCTGACAGTAGATTCGGTTATCGTCCATTGTTCTTCTACTGGATTTGAATCCGGCGATACGTTGGTTGCTTTGGGCAATCGGCTGGCGATTGTCTCTACTGGAGCTTGGCATTCCCCCGGCATTTCCAAAGCTGCGATGTTTATGCGGGTCGGTAAAGGGGCCTCAAGACACGCGGATAGGTGGATTCTGAAACGAGCACGAACAAGAACGTGGTCTGTGTTGTTTGCGTTTCCCGCCACTGCACCGCGGTGCGCTCGACATTCTACAGACGAAATCCAATAAGACCTCTCTAATATTTAGTCCATTTGATGCAAAGTGGGACCGTCATTAGAGTATCAAGTCAGTAGGTGCCTTCTAGGGTGCTGGAAACGTCTGCTGCAAACGATCATTCTGTAGTAGTCGGCCAAGCCGACCAGGCAGTCACCGTTCTTACAGCGTTGACCAGGGCCAAATTTCCCGACTGTTGATGAGTCCGACGGACCCGTGCGAGCTTTCCAGTCTCCGACGATGAACAGAACGTCACTTCTCTGGACCTGGATGATTACCTTTTGGAGGCCACCTCGTAACTCTGCCGGTGCACAATAATAAATAGGTATACCGTGCGGTGGGGTCAATGGGCCCACAACGTCTACGTGGATGTAATAGAAGAGGGCATCAAGCGCAGCTAAAATGCGCGCAGGCGAAGGTAAGTGCTCACGAACCTTGAATCGTCTAAATTCTAAACCTTGTTTCCCCCACATACGAGCTCCTTCATCCACGGGATGGCAGACTCATCTTGCAGTGAGTAGTCAGAGAATGTCTGCGATGAGATCAGATTAGATCAGATCAGAGACAGGACAGGCGGTCAAAGCCGATGATAGTCCAGTTTTTGCACCTGCGAGCCCCAAGGTCTCACAGTGCTTCAACTTTGTGGGGTTACCTGTGTTTCGGGAGCTGGGGGCACGACAAATTTCGGGATCTCCGCCAAAGATGGTACCGAGGAGCGGCACTTCAACAGGGTATGTCTCGGGAACCCGCAGGTTCGCCCTTCCTGCAACAGTCAAGACCTCCAGCTATCAGCTCTCGTGAAACAGTGGGGAAAATAAAGATCTGGGAAGATCAATAATTATTTGAGGGAGGTTTTCAGACTGACTGAAAGGGATTAAAGAAGAGGAAGTTGGAGAAATAGAAAAAAAGAAGAGGAAGAAGGGGAATGCTGAAGCAGACTAGAACTCTGGACTGGAGTTGCTGATTCACGAGTAGTCCGGAAAGGCATATGTCTACACAGCGTCCAATTTCCTCTTGAACACTGTCAAGGTGTTCGCTTCCACCACCGCCTCGGGAAGTTCATTCCAGTTGGTAACTACCCCGCAAGCAAACGACTGGCCTCCGGTGGTTTTATTGGCCCTTAGCTTGAGTAGTTTCATCCGCCGTCCACGAGATCGGAGTTTCCGTCGCGGGTAAACAACGGCTTGTTCGTGGTTGATAATCCATTTAGTAGCTTCATTGATTTGATACATCCCCCCCCCGCACTCTCCTGCACTTCAGCTAGAATAACCACAGCTCTGCCAGCCTGTCCTCTAACTGCGGCCCTCATAGTCCTAATACCGTTTTCGTGAAACTTCTCTGGGCCTCCTCCTGGGAGAGGGTCACTCTCGCTACCTGCGGAGCCCAGGCTTGAGCTACGTACTACAAGTGGGGTTGAAAAAGGGTCGTACAAATTGGCAGCAGCACCCTATGGCCTCTTGATGTGGGCGTTCTGCGCAGCTGGTACTTGGCTCCACTTGCCTTGTTAGCAGCCCGCAGACACAGCACAGAGGGCCCGAGTCCCTTGAAACGAACTTGCAAGAATCCCGGACCTCGTATTTGTGGGCCAGTGGTTCCGGGTTGTCCTGGGGCAAATATCGCATTCCGCTAACTCCTTGGGCAACCGGGAGTGAACATTTTGCCAGGTTTTTGGGCAAGTCTCATGTTACTGATTGCCAGTAGAGGGCATCTAGGTCCAGCCGAAACTGGTTGGATTCTGGGCGTCCAAAACCCTTCACGTCATCCGGGAACATCAAGCAGGACGATCTTATAGCCTGCCGTAAGTTGTTCATATACTCCAGGAACAGTACGGGACACGGTATTGATCCCCACGGGATACCACTAGGTGCTGTCACCATCAAGGACTCCGTGCTTTCAACCACGACAGAATCTGCAGGTCAGCTAGGTAAGCTTTCATCCATTCCATTAGTCCTGCAGTTAACCCAGCCCCCCTGGCTTACCTAGAAGCAACCTGTGGTTCGCGCTGTTGAAAGCCCCAAGGAAGCCCAGATAGCGTTCTTTCACCTTCTCTTCCCGGACCAGTCTTTTAGCTGGCCCATCGGAAAAGCTAAGCAGGCTGCTGAGGCAGGACATGCCCTTCCCAAAGCCGTGCTTTTCATCGACCATTGGGTTATTTTCCTCCATGTAGTTTACTGGAGCATTACGGATTGTTTCTCCATAACTTTCAGCGCTACTTATGGCAGACTAAAAGACCGGTAGTTAGTCACGGGGTCCCTCAAACCTCCCTTGTAAATTGGCACGACTTCCGCATTTTGGCATTCAGTCGGTAGCTTAACCCCCTCGAGAGGCTTTTTGGACAATGTTGGTAAGGGCCCCGCCAGTGTCCGAGACAGGGGTACGAGGATCGCTGGGTGGATTCCATCAGGTGCCGGGGCTTTTCCCGTGTAGAGGGCGTCTAGTACCAACGCACAAAGTCCGGGGCTATCTCCACTCCCTCCAACGCAGCGGTTCTAGGCCACCTTATGATCGGTGGCCATCTTCCCCGTCAATTCAGTAGACCTCCTAGAGGTATTCGCACGAGTGCATCAGCCTTCTTTTCATTGATTTCCGCGTAGCTTCCGTTCCCTACTCTCAAACCTCAAAAGGTTACCAGCATGTTCACCTTAGCTTGAACGTAGTCAAGGAGCAGATTTGGGTGTTGCTTGGTCGACCTAGCATATCAGTTTAACTTTCTTCTGTCATTAACAAAACAGCTTGTTCATCTCCCGGTATTCTAGCAAAGTTCTATACCCCTTAGGTTCCCGATACCTCCTTGTATCACCCGTAAAGAACTGAGTCGATTGTGCATGTCGAAACTGTCCCACCAAGAACTACGCGAAAGGAAGTAGCAAGAAAACCAAGGCCGCGAAATAGCACGTTGGTTGTGCTACAGAGTAGACTTGTATAAATATGTATAATTAGAGAATGTAACCGGTTGACTCAAAGATGACCAATCAAGGAGACTGTGTTGGAATTGCTCGCGGCAATCCCGATTGGTTGAGGTCCATCCCTGCACTTGGTTACGAAGCCGTACCTGGCCATATCGCGTGTGACGGCTGCCGAATCACCACAACCCTCTTCTCTCAAGAGTTCTGTTATGGCTCAACTGTTAGGAGGCGTAGAACACCCGATCACTGAGTAGGTCTTTTTATGAATGAACATGAACGTGACATACAGCCACGTCTAACAAAATAGATCGAAAAATGGAAATCGACACAAAATGAGCGACTGCGGCTTCGCGAATAGCCGGACAGTACGAACAATGTTTCGTGTGAGCGTACGCGTACGTGGGCTTGTGCGTGTGTGTGTATGCATGCGCATAGCGTCAGCTGACAGCCCGCTCAAGTTCCTCGTCAACTTGCCTCGCCTGTCGTACTGATCGTCGAACTGGAGCTGGTGGCTGTGGCTCGGCCGCTGCATCAGTCGTTTCGGGAGGCAGGATAGATGCATCACCACAGTCAACACGGTCATCGACATGTTCCTTAGTCGTTTTAGCCGTGCCAATGTTTACATCGCCGGTTGCTACTTTGAAATGGATATGCCTTGAGTGGAGCCGATGCACCAATGCATCACTCAAGTCCGTGATCCCGACCATAGATTAACCAAGTTATCTTGTCACTATACCACGAGTTGGTCGAAGATCGTTGCCACGGAATGGTGCGACATCACTGGAGTGAAGGCACACCTGAGATGATCGCAGTCTTCCGGACTTGAAGATGACGGCTGGAATTTCCTTGGTGGTTATATGAACTGCGTTTCTGTGCTGCAACAAGAAATTGTCGAAGAGAGCTTCCGCTTAGGGCAACGACCTCGGGTCGGCCGAATTTACTGCATCTTTCACAGAACGCACCAAGTTTTTCGCAGGGTCGATAGAACATAGGTGGTGTGATGCCGTATGTAGATGCCAATACCTAACTCTTTCAAGCCAGCACTTCAGCTCCGCCGCACAGAGTTGTGATCTATTATCGGTGACTAGTTCCTGTGGGAGTCCTTTTTGGCTGGAGCACTTCCGAAACAGCTGGATTATGAAGGAGGTGGTTGACGAACTCTTCAGGAACGCCTCTGGCCATTTAGAGTAGGCATCGATCAATCCAAGGGCATGATACCGGTTCAAAAATGGGCCACAGAAGTCTGCATGAACCCTCTACCAAGAAATGTAGCTTTCGGGCCATGGATTACAGTCATTGGGCCCCGACTGAACTTTGCGCAAACAAACATCAGAGTTTATTGCCGTAGTGCAAATACCCGCATCCAACTCCGGCCATCTACACATCTGTCGAACCAGCGACTTCATTTCATCCACGTACGTGGGCTTGTACGTGTGTGTGTATGCATGCGCATAGCGTCTGCTGACGGTCTGCTCACCTTCCCCTGCAAATAGAGGTCGACTCGTTAGAATTTTTATAGGGATCGATGAAAAGTCTTTTAATACGCGACCGGGACCTCGTTGAGTATCGCCGCTCGTTAAAACAGTCAGAACTTGGTGACCCAGCTGATGCCGTTTTCTCCTTTGTCACTGGTAATGCGAAGGTATCCAAAAGCACACGTAGTAGTAGTTCTAACTCGTTTCTTCTCATCTACCGCTGCCTCGCTGTAACGCCTCCTGATGCGGTTGACATGTCGTTTGGCTGTTCCACTGTCTAACCGAACACCATATATCACACTACCCAGTCGGCTAACCATTAGTCCTGGCATCCATTGTCATGATGGGTGTCGAAAATCGAGAACATAAACACGATCCCTTTTGCCGAAGCTGCGTGGCCTTGCACCGTGAAATCTGTTGGGGCGCCTTTCCATGTGGTCGTTTCAAAAACTTGGTGTAAACGTTGGATACATAGCATCTAACTGTATTCGCATGCGTCTGCCAAGCTAGGTTTCTGCTGGTGAAGCATTGTTTGGGACCAATGCGTTGGGAGTTGAACGATACGTCATCAGGAAGTTGTCAAGTATCTTTCGTATGCTTCCTTCCCCTTCCAACTTTTTGAGAGCCCGTTTCAGTGTGTCTACGAAGCGCTCTGCTTGACCGTTTGATTGAGGGTGATAAACCGGACTCCGTACGTGCTCATTTGTCGTGGACTGACAGAAGTTAGCGAACTCAATGTAAGTAAACTTGACCCCGTTATCCGTAACTAGGGTTTCAAGGATCCCAAATTCAGCAAAAAGGCGTCTCAAGATGACAATGATGCCTGAAGAAGAGATAGTTTTCATAGGAAATATTTCTGGCCATTTCGAGTAAGAATCAACCATTACCATGAAATACTGTTGATTCATTGGACCTGCAAAGTCGACATGAACCCGGTTCCAAGGTCCTGTTGGTAACGGCCAAGGGTGTAGCTGAACCTTGATGGGCTCCTTAGAAGCAGTTGAACAATCTTCACAACATCTAGCGTACTCTTCGGTCTGCTTGTCAATGTTGGGCCAGTAAGCATAACTTCCAGCAAGTGTTTTCATACGTGTGGTACCCGAATGACCACTATGCAATTGCCTCAGTACTCTGGTTTGTAGCGTCTTAGGAATCACTATGCATTCAGACATCACAAGTCTGTCTACTACCGTGAGTGCATCTTTCCGACGATAAAATTGCATTATGTAATGATCGGCGATATTTTGAGGCCAGCCAGTTTTCAGAAAATGAATTATTCGTTGAAGATCAAGGTCTGATTCAGTTTCGCTTTCTGTCATAGTGAACGTGACAGGCGGATTACGGATTGACTGAGGGTATTACCAAGTCTTCACCAGGTTGATTGGCTGAAGCCCTTTGTATTAGGCGAGATAACGCGTTAGCATGTTCGAAACTGTCTGTGCGGATAAACTTAATCACAAAGCCATAACCAAGTAGTACCGTTGCCCATCGTTGTAGTCTGTTTGTGATATGAAGAGGAATGTCTTTTTTGTACCAAAGATGGTTAATAGTGGTTTGTGATCGGTACACAAGGTAAAACGTCTACCATGAAGAAATTTATGGACTTTTCGAACTGCGAATATCAATGTCAGGCCTTCCTTCGCTATCTGACTGTAATTTCGTTCGGCTTTTATGAGCGCCCGAGAGGCGTGGGCCATCTGGAAATTTACAGAGGAGCTCTGCTCCAATGCCGTATTCGGAGGCGTCTGCAGCGACGATTATTGGTAAACAGGGATCATAGTGGGGCAGCATCAGGGAGGATGTCAACAGCCGCTTCAATTCGCCAAAGGAGGATTGACAGTCTTTTGACCATCAACATTCGGAATCCCGTTTCAATAAGACTTTCAATAAGGCTCTAATATTGTACATGTTTGAGATGAAATTATTGTAATAGTTTACAAGACCGAGAAGGGGTTTCAGTTCCACTTTGTTTTTGGGTGCAGGCATTTGGCTAATATGTGCTACCTTGAAGGGGTCTGGGAGTCGTCCGTTTTTATCAGTGATAAAGCCGATAAACTGTATGCTTGGGAGGAAGAATGAAAGCTCTGCGATAGATAACTTGAATCCGAAAAGTCGGAGTTTATGTAATACTTCTTTCAAATGAAGCACATGTTCAGCTCCAGACTCACTAACAATGACAATATCACCCATATAGGCCAGTGCGAATGGAAGGTCAGCCAGCATCGTGTCGATGATCTGCCAGAATGTGACCGGAGCGCTTTTTACTCGAAATGGCAATATGTTGTATTGATACGAACTGCGGTGGTTATTACTAATCAGCAACTCTTTGCATGCATTATCCACTTCAACCTGAAGGAAGGCACCAGATAAATCAATTTTTGAGAATATTTCACCTCCGTCCTGCTGTCTGCAGTCGTTCGAGTTCCTGATCTATGGATTGCAAAGCGGCATATGGAACAGGCCTTTTTGGGCGAAAGACTGGTTTTGACCCGGGTTTCATATAAAGGATCGCTTTAGCCTTGGTGCACAACCCCAAGCCTGGCTGAGGTATTTCGGCGTGCTTTTCGTGAATATCCTCAACTGTTGGAGTATTGGTAATGTTCGCAACGTCGTATACGTCTGGTGAGTGCGAGCGTGTCAGTGAAGTCGGGTTATTTGAGTCACAAATGGAACTGAACGGTACATCCCATAACTGAAGCTTATTAATCCAGTCAATACCGAGAAGATTTAAATTATCAGCGATTAATATATAACAAATGCCATTACCATAGTGGTCACAAAAATGAAACTCACATTCTAGCTCTCCAAGGAATGGCATTCGTTGACCCGTGATATTTCGAGCAACCCGGTTTGTAGCATTGTACGAGGGCTCCCCAAGGGCAACCCAAGTTGGGCGTGAAATGATTGATGTATATCCGATGCCGTGTCTAGCTGCATAGTTACTGGATGGCCATTCACAGTTAAAGTCACGTATTTCCGCAATTGGTTAAGTGAAGGGCTCGTGGCTGCGAATGTGGCGTTTGATTGGCGCCTGATGCGACGAAAACACCGAAGCTATTTACTGGTCCTCTGTTTTGTGAGCGCCCACAAAATCCTTCTCTGTGCTCCATACGTCCACACTCCTGACAAAAATGTGTCCGGTAACGAGATAATCGCACAAAATGCCATTCTCCACAGTTCCAGCAAGTAGAAGGCGGTCGTTGGAATGGTGTCATTGCACGCGTTTCGCGAGGTTGTGAAACTGCGTTTCCAGTTATTTTGTCTACAATTGTATTTTCAATAGACGGTGATACGTGCTGGATCATTTTGGAATCTTGTTTTAAGTTCATGAGTCTGATATATTCAGCAGTTAGATCTTGCACGAACCATTTTTCTGAAGAGTCCAGCCTTGCCAGCAGCGTCGTGCGCAGTTTGACCTCACCTGAAGATATCAATCCAGCGACGAAAATCAGTGATATGGACTGATCGTCTGTGATTTCCCTAAGTTTAAAACGTTCGCACTCTTTAATGACCCAACCAGCGTAGGAGACTATTTCTTTGGCTGAGCTTCCGGCTATTTTGGGGCAGTTGCATCGTATATTGAATAATGATGACCTTTCTCCACAGACTTAGCTCAGCTTAGACACTGTTTCCTTCAGCGGAAAATCTCGAGGATGCTGTGGCAGGGTGTATTTGCAATACGGAGTGTGTTCTATAGTTCCAAGCGTCTGTGTAAGTAAAAGCACCTTCGATTGCTCGACCAAAGATGCACTGTCAACCAAAATAACTTCTCCGTATCGTCTGTACCACGAAGTGAAAGTAATTCCATTTTCTGCGTCGTAAATGAATTCCTGAATGTTGGCAGCGAGTGATTCTTTCAGTTTCGTTACCGACGATTGATCATCGCTGGTGACATTGCCAGAACCAAGGTGTGCTGTTATTAATTCTATCATCTTCGTCTGTTGCCGCTGTTGTTCAAAAATTGCCTTTTGCTGTTGCGGTAACGTTTTGATGAGTTCAGAGTGATCTACCATTTTCCGTCGCCAATAACAGTTATGACTCAACTGCTAGGAGGCACAGAACACCCGATCACTGAGTAGGTCTTTTTATGAATGAACATGAACGTGACATACAGCCACGTCTAACAAAATAGATCGAAAAATGGAAATCGACACAAAATGAGCGACTGCGGCTTCGCGAATAGCCGGACAGTACGAACAATGTTTCGTGTGAGCGTACGCGTACGTGGGCTTGTGCGTGTGTGTGTATGCATGCGCATAGCGTCAGCTGACAGCCCGCTCAAGTTCCTCGTCAACTTGCCTCGCCTGTCGTACTGATCGTCGAACTGGAGCTGGTGGCTGTGGCTCGGCCGCTGCATCAGTCGTTTCGGGAGGCAGGATAGATGCATCACCACAGTCAACACGGTCATCGACATGTTCCTTAGTCGTTTTAGCCGTGCCAATGTTTACATCGCCGGTTGCTACTTTGAAATGGATATGCCTTGAGTGGAGCCGATGCACCAATGCATCACTCAAGTCCGTGATCCCGACCATAGATTAACCAAGTTATCTTGTCACTATACCACGAGTTGGTCGAAGATCGTTGCCACGGAATGGTGCGACATCACTGGAGTGAAGGCACACCTGAGATGATCGCAGTCTTCCGGACTTGAAGATGACAGCTGGAATTTCCTTGGTGGTTATATGAACTGCGTTTCTGTGCTGCAACAAGAAATTGTCGAAGAGAGCTTCCACTTAGGGCAACGACCTCGGGTCGGCCGAATTTACTGCATCTTTCACAGAACGCACCAAGTTTTTCGCAGGGTCGATAGAACATAGGTGGTGTGATGCCGTATGTAGATGCCAACACCTAACTCTTTCAAGCCAGCACTTCAGCTCCGCCGCACAGAGTTGTGATCTATTATCGGTGACTAGTTCCTGTGGGAGTCCTTTTTGGCTGGAGCACTTCCGAAACAGCTGGATTATGAAGGAGGTGGTTGACGAACTCTTCAGGAACGCCTCTGGCCATTTAGAGTAGGCATCGATCAATCCAAGGGCATGATACCGGTTCAAAAATGGGCCACAGAAGTCTGCATGAACCCTCTACCAAGAAATGTAGCTTTCGGGCCATGGATTACAGTCATTGGGCCCCGACTGAACTTTGCGCAAACAAACATCAGAGTTTATTGCCGTAGTGCAAATACCCGCATCCAACTCCGGCCATCTACACATCTGTCGAACCAGCGACTTCATTTCATCCACTCCCAAGCGGCCTTTGTGTGTTTCACCCAAAACCGAGTTGCGCAATGTAGGTGTAATGACGATCCGGTCAACTAGATAAGGGATGCCGTCTGGTTGGATACTCAATTCCTCTAGCAGTACGAAGAACTGAGGAAACTTCAACTTCACCCGGGGCTGACACCTCTTTCTGATCGCCAAAGTCACAGAAGAGTAGTATCGTTTTATCTGCTTGACTAATTATTCTGTTGACACGAGAGCATCCGGCAAAATGAAATTGTATTGGTCCGCTGCTGCGAATCGTGATTAATGAGACAGGAAGTCCGCCTGCTGGATTACCTTGACGGGTCAACGCAGAATGTCACAGATGTAGGCTGCCAGGGCTAACGTTAGGGCTATGCCCTAACGTTAGATCATAACAGCCGTGAAGTGGCGACGGATTTACCCGGGTTATACAGGAACTGAAGGGCCTGTTGTAAGACACGTTTAAGCACTGAGTAGCCAAATTCACAACGGATCTCGAAATCAAAAGGTGATTATCCGTGAGATTCTACGATACTAGATTATTGAATGAATAATGACACCAAAAAGATACAAACCTCAATTATGAGATCACAAGGACTCAAAAAACGAGAACCAAATTGCGGCTTGCGAGCAAGGAGCACGTGCGTCACACAGGCCCAGAAAAAGGTTACGACAAAGTGGCGCTTTGGGCGCGAACAAACAAAAATTGGTCCATAAAAGCTAACAGTTCGTAAGGACACGTGACTTATTTTAGGAAAACATGGATATGCACTGGTTTTAGGGGATTTTCCCCATCGGTCGTTACACCGCCCACCGAAATCCTCCTGAATCCGTAGCAGAGTCAAATGTTTGGCATAAAGGTACTGATTCTTCCTACCTTCCTAGGCCCTGTTGTGAGTGCGTGTGCCTAATGCACGTCGTCAACGTTCTACTCGTGGTTGCACCTGATCCGGTGGTCACACAGACGCGAGGTTATTCTATATCTTCCACGAGAACAACAGACCGATGGCAGGCGTGAAGGGGAAACATAGATGTCGTCCTTGGGAGGGCTGTCCTGCCCTGGCTGTATGTGCTCGCGTGAGCGTGTGTGTGTACGATGTAGTCGCTGATACTGCCACATATGCGAAAGACCTTCAGTAAAGTCAAAGAAAAATTGGCGAACACTGCCACATGTTTAACGGATGTTGAGGGGTAGAGTGTGCACCGGGTATGTGTGTATGTGTCTGGATGTACAATGGAGTCGCATACACCACCACTACCGGAAAAAACCTTCTGTAACTTGAATGAAAGACTGTGAGCACTGTAACGTGTATGACGGAGATCATGCGGTATAGACGTGAATCATGTAGGTATGTGTGTGTCAGGGTGTATGATGGATCGATACGTCAGTGTGTCGTGGATGCTCCCATATATGGGAGTTTCTTTACCCACCTCGAAGACGAATGCGGAATAGTCAACCGGACCTCAGCGTTATCAGCTTCTCCACCTTCACTCTCGAGGAGGCTGATAATGCGTATGTCACGAATTAGCCCTCTGTTGGCTGCCTTCAACTTTACCATTCCATCATTCCGTCAGAGCTCCCGATGGTTTCCATAACCAGCCCCAAAGGCCAGGTGCCGAGATGTGCGCGCTCGTCTGCGATCATCACCACACCCTCAACCTTGAATGGTCTTGTTTTGACCAGACACTTCTGTCGAGCCTAAAGTGCCGGTGGGTACTCCCGCAGCCAGCACCACCGGAAAACCTTGGCAAGATAATTCGCCTGCTTCCATCCGTGGAGGTAGCTCCCACAAAGGTTTTTCCGGCCCTTGGAAACCCTCGTTCGAACTAAACGTCAATAAGTCGTTCGGGGTGAGCGCCAGATTAGGGGGTCGCCTTTTATTACTGGAACGGGGGGGACGGCTGTTCGGAATTCTCTCGACCTCAGTCATGAGGGTGTTCAGCGTCTCGTCGTCGGGCGGCTGTTGCTCCATGATCGTCAGCAATATCCGTCTGGCGGACCGAATCATGAGTTCCCGTGCGCCTCCGCCGTGAGTGGCCTATGGGGGTTTAAATGCCATCGTATGCAGTACGTCACGGTTCGATCCTGCATTTTGACCCTGTTTAGGTTCTTGTGCCAGCGCTGCAATTTCCGGTGGGCAACCACAAAGTTCGATCCATTATCAGAGTTTACATCTGCCGGTAGACCTCTTCGATTGATAAATCTCTGCAAGGCCCGTAGAAACGAATCGGTCGTCATCGAATGTGTGACTTCTAGGTGTACAGCGCGTGACTTCACGCACGTCATGATACATCCATATCGCTTTTATAATCTTTCCCCTCACTTGATCCACAAGGGCCCGAAATAGTCCAACCCGGTTTCGCAGAATGGCCACCAGCCCGCAGTCACCCTGCATTCTGTTAGAGGGGCCATGAGTTGTTTGCCAGCCGTGGCATTGCGTCTCCTACATTGCACACACCGTCGGATTACGCGTTTTACAGTCTCTCGTCCTCTCAACAACCAGAGGCGCTTTTGGATGACGCTCGTCACGTGACTTTCCCCGGCATGTCCCTCCACGGCGTGGACGTGTTGGATCATTAGCTCTACTACAGGTTGTCTCGCAGGCAGCAGTATAGGGTACATTGTGTCGAAGCTCAGGTGGGAGTTGGTCAGCCTACCACCCACCCGCAGCAGTCCATCAGTTAGTTTGGGGTTTAAATACTTTAGGTCGCCTCTCGGAGATCATATTTCTTTGTTGATCGGTCTCACTTCTTCCGCCCTTTCGAGTTCTTGGGCGAAAGCCCCACGTTGTATCATTCTAAAAGCATCGTATTCTGCGGCTTGTAGCTCATCCGGACTTATCGAGCCCACCCGTATCCGGCCTGAGGGGCGCAGGTCTTTCATGACTAGCAAATTTCTCTTGAACCTGGCCAACCAAACTGACGCACGGAGTGTCTTCATATAGGAAGATAATCTGACCAATCGTGATAAAATGGATGTCACCTCAACGACGTTGGCCGCTATCACTACGCCTTTGGTCTCCAGTTCTACTTCCGTAGGGGGTTTTAATTCGAACACGGGCCAGTCCTGTTTGGGCAATTGCAGGAAGGTTGGCCCTCTAGTCCACGTGTCTAGTTGCCTGAAGTTGGTCGCGCCTCGGGGGCACAGATTGGCTGGATTATCGCCAGACCTGACATGCTTCCACTGGTTCATGAATGATTCATCGTGGATAATCGTGAGTCGGTTAGCAACGAAAGTACTAAACCGGCTCCGGAAGTTGTCGACATAGTAAAGTACTATCGTTCAGTCCGTCCAAAAGCTAGCCGACCAAATGTAGAAGTCAAGACATCTCTTCACCGCCTGTACCGCCCTGACTGCCAACACGTTTGTGCTGAGTTCAAGGAGTGGGATCGAAACCGACTTCAGTGGGGCGAAGCGGGCTTTAGCAAACAGGATCCTCGTAGTACATTGTCCATCTCCCGTGAACCTTGTCCGTACATTACGAATCTGTAACCGACTTCAGATGCACCAGAAAAGACACATAGTTCTCCCGTCAGTGTTGTATGACCAGGGAGTAAACGTTGTGGAGTCCGTATGTTTCCTGGTTTCTTTAAGATGTTCAGAAATTCTTCCCAGTCCAGCCGGTCTTCTCTGTCCAGCGGCTGGTCCCAGTCGGTTTTCTTAGCGCAGAGTCACTGCAGCAGGATCTTGCCGGGTAACAGCTAGGGGAAGACGAAACCGGGCGGATCGAACAAGCTACAGACGGCAGAAAGTATGCCACGACGGGTTACTGGCAGCTCGGGAACGTATAGTTCGAAAACAAATTTATCCGTTTCCGCCGTCCATTGCATTCCTAGAATGAGTCCGGTAGGGAGTGCAGAACCGTCCAAATCTCTAACCCTCTCGGCCCTTTCGTGGTACAGAATGACTTTGAGCACTTCTGAAGCCCTTTCGGCCGCCGGTGTTGGCAGATACCTATTCAACGCAGCCGAGAGCCTCGTTTCGCCTCATTAAATCTGCGTATCGGTACCACAGATCCCGGTCCCGAATGAAGCGTTCTTTCAGTCGTAGTAGTCGTTGAAGAACATAGTTTCTGTTACCAGTCCACGGGTCAGCAAATGTGCGCCATGGGAAGGGGAACCTCGAGCTGTTTTTTAAGGCCTCTAGTGCCTTGCTTCACCGTTTGTAAAGCTAAGTGATCCTCTTGAGTCAGCGACGGCTTTTTGTCTCCGATGTCACGAAACTCCCTTTCATACAGCCACTGTAGGTGATATTCTATGCGGTCCGTTTCAGCGGATAAGTAATTCACGGAACCACTTCCCCCTACTGGGCCGTATAACATCCATCCCAGAGCTGTGCGTACGGTATAAGGTGCCTGGCGGTCGCTCACTCTCTGGTCAAGCACCCAATGCGCCTCTGGCACTTCGCAGCCGATGAGGAGATCCACTTCGTCGTCTTCTCAGTCTACGCCGGTTACCTCCTGAAAGTGAGGCCACCTAGTCAAGATTGCGTTGACCGACCTTGGTGCTCGTATGGGGAGATCAGCTAATGTGAATGCTTCCTGGTATGTCACCAGACCTCCCCAGATATCATGGATCATCTCGTCCATTGCAGCCTGTAATATGCCGGACGACACGTGGAGATTAAACGGTAAGAAGTTGTACCGGAACATGCCCCATGGTGTCGTAATGGTCGTTAGTGGTTTGAACTCCATGTGCAGCGGACTTTGCAAGTGCCCATCAGCCAGATCAATTCGTGAGAAAAACTTGCCGCCGAGCATGCATTTCATGAAGTCCCTACGCTCCAAAGTAGTTGCCGCGAGCCTCCGTAAACGATGATTCAATGTCTATCTGTAATCACCACAAATCCGGGGTGTCTGTCAGTCGCTCCTTGGTGCCACCATAATCGGGTTGACCCAAGCGGCTGAAGCCACATGAGCAATAACGCGGCCTTGCTCCATTTTGGTAAGCATCTTCAGATAGCCCTCTCTCTGATCGTACTGCTACACTCGGCGTTCCAGGAATACCGGATCACCATCCACTTATAACTTCGTAGGTTGGACCACCATTCCACATTTTTTGTTGGGGCATTGTGCGATCAGCTGCTAAAGAACAGACTGACTCAATGGATTGTCGGACGTAGTTTTCAGGGTTACCGACTCCTCTGATGTGCCTATACCACCTCCTACAAATGGTATATCTCTAGCCTTATTCAACTCGCGTTCTATTCTTGACAAACTCCCGCACCTTAAAAAAACTTGTCCTTACAAATAATTACGACATTATCTTAATAACGGAATCCTGGCTTTCTGAGAGCACTTCCAATGATCAAGTATCTTTGGTAGGGTACTGTCTTCTAAGGACCGATAGACCGAACCGGCGTGGTGGTGGGTGCCTAGCCTACGTCAAGGAAGTCTACACCACGACCCCTCTTTTACATACGGCACTCGATTCTATTCCCGATTCTCTCTGGTTCACTATGAACCTCCAAACCACTGTTCTTCACATTGGCTGCCTGTATCGATCACCAAATTCCCCCAGTTCATTGTTTCCACTTCTCATTAGGTCTTTCGAATACCTCTCTTTGCTCCCTTCTGGAACCAAGCTTATTGCGGGTGAATTTAATCTCCCTCACATCTGTTGGCCCACCCTCTCGGCTCCTCCCAATCTTATGGACCTGATCACTAGCATTCATCTTGGCGGCCGGACACAACATGTTGTCGAACCTACCAGAAATGGGAAGCTACTAGATTTGGTATTTACTCATAACATGCCTCTCATCGACGTGACCGTAACACGAAATTTCCCCGGTAGTGACCATAAAATGGTTATCTGCCATCTGCCCCTTAGTGGCCCACCTAGTCCCGCACACACACACCCTAACAATACATTCCTATGCAGAAATTGGGCCTTGCTAGTCACGCTTCTTCAGCAGAAAGACTGGGGTGATTATTTCCTCACCCATGACCCTCAGCATGCTTCGGATATTTTCTACTCCTTCTTTTCCGATTGTCTGGAAAAATTGTCCAAAACTGCCCAGGCTGTACCTAAAAAGAGGTCGTCTGTCTCGCCACTCCATAAGAAGTACCATAAACGTCTCAAACAACTACATAATTCCAACGACGTTTCACTTTTTATTCGTCTAAACCACCTCTCCACACTTATTCAACGACAAGATAATACGCGAATTCGTGAACAAGAAGCTAAGGCTTTGAGTCATCCTAACAAGTCGCAACTTCTTTCTATGTTGCATAAGTCTAGAAACGCTGATGTTAAGGCCGACTTCCAACTTCTAATTCTGGATAATAACTCATCTATCACCTCCCCACCTTGTATAGCCGAAGCCTTCAATGCATTCTTTGCTTCAGCCATGGCTCCAGCTACTGTCATTGCCCCTCCCCCATCTTCACCACTTACCGACTCTGTCCTTTCTACGATACCCTTCGATGCCAGGAGTATTTCCAAGCTACTATCCAATAGCAAACCCTCTCCTCGATTAGGCCCCGATGGCTTACCACCAATTGCACTCGTCAATGGTGGACCGGATCTCCCCCTGTTGTTGCTCAACCTTTTCACTCTTTCACTTAATGGTAGCACCGTACCTGCTAACTGGAAGCGCTCGGTAATCGTTCCCGTTCATAAAAAGAGACCTTTACATGAGGTATCTAATTATCGCCCTATAAACCATGCCCCCATCTTATTCAGAATAATGGAAAAAATAGTTAAAGATAATATTATTAGCTATTTATTAAGCCTCAGTCTTAATAATCACAACCAACATGGATTCTTCCATTCACAGTCCCGCATGACTTGTCAGTATGATTTTCTGAATCTCGTCACCGACTCTGCTGAAAGTGGGAAATCTCTTGTTGTTCTTTATCTTGATTTATCCAAGGCATTTGATCGTGTACCTCACCCCCACCTTTTAACAAAGCTACGGTCATTTGGGATTGTCGATCCACTTCTTTCTTGGTTCTCGTCTTACTTATCTCATCGTTCACAGGTTGTCTTAATTAACGGGCACACCTCTAATCCTAAGCCTGTTACTAGCGGTGTTATTCAGGGCAGTGTTTTGGGCCCCCTGCTTTTCCTCCTATATATAAATGATATGTTCCCGACAATACTTAATGGCACGCCGTTTTTGTTCGCGGACGACATTAAGATAATCTACACTTTCTCGCCTGGCAACCTCAGTACTACTATCCCTAAAATCTCTGCTGATTTAGCCGCTCCTGATGAATGGTGCTCAACCTGGGCGATGAAATTCTCCGCCGACAAGTGTATTTTCCTTACTTACAAATGCCAGGTTCCTCCTGGTTCTTTATGCATTGGCGGTTCACCCATCGACAGCCAGCCTTTAGTAGGAGACCTTGGCTTAAGTTATTCTTGCTCTTTCAACTTCTTGGAACATGCTGTCCTCCAAACGGCGAAGGCTAAAAAGTGTCTTGGTCTTCTGTTCGGATCTTTTCAGCTTAGGCAGAGCATTCTCTACATGTACAAAGTACATGCCAGGCCCCTTCTCGAATATTGTCCCCTAATCTTCACTAGCATGAGAAAATCCGACAGGATTATTATCGAATGTATCCAAAGGAGATTCACAAAACAGCTTATCGGTTGGTCATCCAACTTAAACTACAGGGAACGATGCTTATCTCTCAAAATCGAACCACTATGGATTCGGCGCATCAATCTAAATTTGATATTTCTGTATAAGCTATTGACTAAGCAGTTCTATTCCTCCAACCAGTTGTGCTTCTCCCCGGATACTGGATATTCACTCCGGAATAGACAGTATACTATTACCACACTCTCCGCGAGGACTGTTCTACGCTCTAAGTTCTTTCTCCTCGCGTACTCCAGAACCTGGAATAAACTTCCCTTGCACATCAGATCTTCTCGGTCAAAGTATACATTCGTGCATGCTATTGATAAATTCCTTACTGTCCCAACTGTTTTGCGCTTATTCAACGTTCACGTAACCGAACGTCAAGCTTACAAGATAGGCCTTGACTTTTAAGCCATTGCTCTGCTTTCTCTCTTTTCCTTACCTTCAAAAATAACCTCACCGCTTTAAAAATTCTGATTGCTTTGTTTGACCGCTTCTCCTAGCCTTCGCCATCGACATATGTAAGCATGTCTGCGTCCACTAACTGTTTTTCCATACCAACTTATAGGATCCTGCTAATTCAACTTTGAAATAAATCCTTTCAGATGCGCTCGCATTTATAGAGACCACCGTATTACTCCCCACAGGTTTTCAATATCTCTCACCCGCTCCACGATTTAATAACTTTATTTAGTTATATTGCGTCTGCGGCCCTGAAACCAACCTCAACATTGCCATAAAAACTGCTTCAGTATGCAACCCCTGGTTGGATTTATATATATATATATATATATATATATATATATATATATAATATTTGCATATACAAATATATATATATGTACATGTATATATAAATATATATTTATATATATATATACTCACTACTGTCCTATAATTATTAACACAATCATGGAAAGTAACTCGACGCTCCTCGATATCTCTTAGCCTACAATGCCTCTCTTCCGCACCAGGTCCCACCACTCATACTTCCCTCACCACCTCTGCGATTTCGAACTGGAAAATCCAGTCTGATTCATCCCACTTAGCGTGACTCACTAACTGAACTCAACACCCAGTTATGACGTTACCATTTCTGCTCCCACCCTATTCTCCAGCTAAGGTTCTTCTGTAATTTCATGCAGAACTTGGTCTTTACTCCTGCTCAATGACCACTCTAGGCGAAATACTAACTTTCCCATTGAAAGTTCTAGCCACACTTAGGCGTTTCCCCTTTAGTCTCACGTTTCATGGCCTCAATGTGCCTTTAGGATCCGCCGCACCGATGAGCCCGTGCTTAACTTTTATTCTTCTTTCCGTTAACCGTTGATCCTCAGCTGCGTCACTCTATCTCACTTTCCTTGCCGCAGTCTTTTGCGTCCGACCGCTTTCGCATGACCCGTCCGATGATCGCACCCACGTATACATCAATATATATATATATATATATATATATATATATATATATATACCTTGGGTATGCTCCACTCATTTGTCCCCCTTCCTAACTAGATTGCGCCATTTTACTACACACAATTTGCGTATATATAAATAAAACCGTTCCATCCTTTAGCGATGGGTGCTCGCTCTCACTTAATTCCTGGCTCAGGCTAGAACTCAGCCGTCCCATCCTGCTTTTTTTGCGCCTTTCTCGCACACTGAAGCCTTGCCACACGGATTACCATTCCTTAGTAACTAGGCTTTACTACTCTGCGCATATGCTCATGGTAAGTTAAGACCCCATTCCAACCGGGATCCGTATGCCTCTCATTTCTCTTGACCCTGCGGAATACCAGCACGTGTGCTTCCACGTGAAAAATCCTCTCCTTAACACCCAGTGTTTTCCCCTTTTTACTGTTTGCCGTCCTCGACCACAGCTGGTGAACTGACCAGACTGTTATCTTCCTATTTTCTCATTCTTCTTCCATACAATACCATCTACTGTTGTTTTATTCCTGGTTCCCAAACGGACGCCCCCTCCTCATCCACCGCCTACCTGATATCGCCCCAAATCTCTACTATCACCCAACTACCCTAGAAAGCTACCAGTCTCCGTCTAGGGATCCCTAATAGACCGGTCCACTAGCCAAACGATAACTAACTGTTCGGATAACAAAATGCAAATTTTCTTGCTTCCATATAAACGATAATCATAACCCACAGCTGGAACACTCTCCAGACTGCCGCACTCCTGATCTCTTCCAGATTGCATTGGTTACTTGGGTAGCCATCGGCCGAATCGACGTTTATTCCGGATTACCGTCAGGACTGGACGATTTGATCAATGGTTTAAACCTATACTCTCGCCTGCTGACGTTACATGGGGCACCGTACACGGATTAACAAAACCTCATGAAAGTCTCACCGGATCGCAGAGGTGATTCCTGACACCAACCATCAACACATCCGCTCAGCGTCTATTCCCAAATAATCCAACCCAACAGTTCAATTCTTCCCGCGTTGCAGTACGAAACCAATGGCCGGAACCCAGCCTGCGCAGCTGTCAACTTCGTCAAACCAGCCCTTTTTTACCTGCTTCCCACAACATTCTACCTGCCACCACCTGCAACCAAGGTCTTTACGGAACAGAATACCAGCCATCTGCAGCCAACCATAATTTCATTAACAATTTTCTATCAAACACAAAAAAACATTTTACACTCTTCCAACTCCTGCCTAGCCGAACCATTGAAGTTTGTCTCCACTAATCCGTCTTATTGACGGCTTTTCTTTTCTTTAAAAGTCCGTTATATGTCCATACACCATTCATGCTCTTCAAAAGTTCACTGAAGTCGCTTCGAAGCTTTTCGCCTTCATTTGAATTTCCATATGACCCTGTTATCACCTGCACGAAAGGTCCGTTTTATTATCACCTTTGAATCACTTGCCCTTATTTCACATGCTTCCCCCACTATTAGTTACCCAATGCTGGATCAGTGTCCAATATTCCGCTGGTATCTCTGACTGCACTTTGAAAGCCCCATGCTTGCTTTACTTCTAACAATGTTCTTTGGCATCTCTTCCGCCCGGTTACTTGTTAGTGACCGTCCAATTGTCGCTTAAATCAGCAATCATACGACTGTCCAGCTATCCACACCGCCCCCAGCGATTTCGAAACCGATTTGGAATTCCCGCCTCAACCATTACCACTTTTGTTTACTCAAACACTAAATGACTTTACCTGTGTATTTCGGTTGCTGTGATTTATAAATTTAGAATTTGTGAATACCTCACATTGACATGTACTGCTGTATACTCTGATCTTGCCTTGTGCATGTGTATTGACCACGGTCAAGAAATATACTATACTATACTATAGTGCACGCAGAGCGTTCAAGCCCAGAATCAATGAACAGTCTACGGAAATCAAGAATCATACCGGGGTATAGCCGCCCCCCGACCGATCCAGTAGTGTAGTCTCAGCTAACCGTGAAAGTCGATGTCCAGTAATACCGTGAATGCGCACAGCGGTGGGGTGTGTGGTACACTGGGCTAAATCAAGTCGAACACTGATTTTGGAATAACGGACTTATGGCTCCCGGTCCACAATGAACTGATGTCTCAAGCCGCATTGGAACCGGACTGATCTGTACAGGCACTGGTTTGATTCACTCGACATTTTCAGCGTGTATACAGGACTATCATCAGTTTTCGGATCTTCAGGGGTTACATTCGTAACATTGCAATAGGATTGACGACGTATCTTGCGAATGTGATGAAGCTTTCCACAGGAATGGCATGCCGCATTATGAAATCAGCAGGTGGAAGGTAGGCGAAATTCACCTCTCGAGAAGCAAAGATTCCGCTATACTGGTTTGCGTTCAGAAATCATTTTGTTAGAAAGCTTCGGTTGCAGAAACTTATTTACGGGGAAGAACGTGTTGGTAGTGCACTACGGAATGTAAAGCTGTCCCATCGGCTACGCAATCGAGTTGTTCGCAGGTTGACCGGAATTCAGAGAATGTAAGTCCGAGCTACAGCAATGGCTCCTCTTGCAACCACGGATGGTTTGTGCCGGCGTCGAGGCGGTCGCGTGACTGGATCTCCAACTGATCATCAAAATTACACTAAGCGGCCTGTGGCTGAAGTGTCAAGATAAATTCACGGAACTTCGTGCCGGGACCACTAGCCAGCCAATGAAACTTGGCATATTCTGTAGCCTGGAAATTGACCGGAACCACTTGGCTTAGCAGTAGTGCCCTCAGCTCGTCGAACGGAACTGCAGCGGGGCGCACGGATATACAATGTTTTTCATCAACGAGTACAGTTGACGGCCGCCAGCTGTCAAGAAGAGTGCAGTCTGACTCTCCTTCTTCACATCCTTCAGTACGCTACACCATAACTCGAAACTTTCAATCCAGTCTTCATTTTCAGATGCAATGTCATGCCGGTTCAGCTGTTCAACACTTGGAAGCCCCATGACGCAACGTCGACCGTATTATTCGTAATGAACTGAACTGATTATCTTTACTGAAATTGCCGCCACTCAGAACTACGCGAACGGAAGTAGCAAGAAGACCAAGGCCGAGAAGCAGCACTTTAGTTGTAATGCATAGTGGGCTTGCATAAATACGTCCAATTAGAGAATGAAGCTGGTTGACTCAAATATGACCAATCACGGAGCCCTTGTTGGAGTTGTCCGTGGCGATCCCGATTGGATGAGGCACATCCGTGTACTTGCTTACAAAGCCGTACCTGGCCGTATCACGAGCGACGGCTACTGAATCACTGCACCCCTCAACGATTGCTTTTCCCCCTCAGTGTCCGCTTCTTGCTACATTTCCACTGAGGAGGCAGTCCTCCTCTACGGGCTCGGCTCATGGGGGCTATTTCCTCGTTTAGTCAAGGTAAGTTACTTTCAGTCCTTGGCCACAGTATCTTCATGGTCCCAAAATAAAGATGTTGCCATTGACCGTAACCTATCCCCTTCCAGTACACTGAAGTTTCTTCGCCATTTTTCCGGTGGCTTTGCTCCCTTGTCCAGTAATTGCAGCTTGGCAGTCCCATGGGAGATTTTTCCAAGCCAAGCGTCTATTATCGCCTCGCTTACTTCTGTGGCGAACCCTGCGATAAAGAGGTCCAGTAGCCCCGGAGTTTAGCCTTCTCCACAGCGAGTGGTTTGGTCAATGTGCTGAACCAGGGCCATGTCCCTAACGCGGTCCTGCAGTTATTGCCCAACAGAACCTGCGTGTGCCCAGGTCGAGTGCCAGCTCTCTATTCCCGGTTGCTCTCACTAGATACTCCAGCAGACCTTCGTCCTCATCGGGAATTGACGAGGGACTCCTGTAGACGTGCACCAGAGCCACCCATGGAGACCAAAATTCCACTTGCACCGAGACAGCCTGTATATTGAGTGGAATACTGAATATCTTCCCTTCGAATAAGTAGCCCCGCGACTAGCACTAGCACCACTGCTCCTGTTCTTCCAACCCCACTACCCGCTCTGTACACACAAAAAGCTGCTGGATAAGCCGGACTTATTCTCTCCCCTTCTCTTAGCTACGACTGCGTGATGGTTATGCAGTCCATATCCCTAGATTTCACCTCTGGTTCCCTCCATTTATTCCCTATGCAGCAAACGTTACTCTGCATCACTGTTATGCCCCGGTTGTCTGGCGAATTATTGGGTCGTGAAGCTTCATTTTTGCACTAAAGTTTTGCGCCCAGGTGCTTCCTTAGTCTTCCGCCACATCTTGGTTTCTCTGTTGTGCTACGGTGGTGCTTCTGCTTGCTACTACATTCAAAGGGTTCTTAAAGTAGCCGGGTTCCCCTGGTTCCGATGGTACCTACGCTTCATTGTTAATGTTCGGCACAGTACTGGGGGTGGTGGGTCTCTTGTCGACACCGGACCACTTTGAAAGTGCAGCGCTCTTTGGACAACCCACGGGGTTGGGTGCAACGCCGGCGAAACTGCACATAGTGGGCTTGCAGATACAGCTAACGGGGACGTTGTGGGCATTCTAATGTCTCGCCAAGTAGTATGGGCCCCAACGACGACCGGCTATCCGGTTCAGTAGTAATGCTGCCTCTGTAGTTCCTGTTGATCTGGCCTGCAGCATCGAGATGAGAAGGTCCGTATAGGGTATTGAAGCGAGACACTTATATGTGGATGGTACAGCGGCACTTCTGACAGTGGGTAACACCTAGCCGAATTAATGAATCCCAAAGTCAGAACAACAATGGTTGGCTCATTCTACGGTACTAAATTACAAAATCGTACGCGTGTAATTAATGTACAATCCCCATTTGTACAGCCGCAACATTCAACAACGAAAACCAGAGTTTGGAAGAATTCACTGTCGAATATGGGTGTCACGGCAGTCAGAGTTCAACTCGAAGGGATTCGACGGCACACGTGCAAAATCTAAACGACTGTTTAAGTGTAGCGGCTGATATGTGCTGTATTCGTTCAAGAATCAATGGAATGAATAGTAAGGTCTCGACAATACAAGTGTGGAAATGACTGTAGGGGATTTCAGCAAATTTGCGTTACAGAGGGTATGGCAGGTTGAGGCAGACCGGTAGACACGTCGCGGAGTCTAGTCTGAGTACTGGTGGCCAGAGGTAAGGACTAACACTGTAGCTACGACGGCTGAACAGCCTCCATGCTTGACGGATCTTGTGTCAGTGTTGCAGCGGCGGCCGGGACGACCAGAGCTGGAGATTTAACAGCATTAGGCGGAGTACGGGACAACGGATCTGCAAAGCATTTATACTCGTCTTTAACTTGTCGTAGGTCACACATGAACTAAGAAATATAGTCTAAATGTCTGGCATCTCGTCGGGAGTAAGGGTCAGTCTAGGTATGCCATGCAAACGTCACAAGCTGGTGGTTGGTTTGGAGGAGAAAATATCGACCCTCGACTGCGTGACGGAAGTGCCTAACTGCATTGCACGTCGCCAGCGGTTCGCTACCGAAAGCGCTGTATTTCGTCTCCGTGGAACTGGGGAGTCGACGGAAAAATTCCATTGGCCACTGAACCCCAGAAAGCGACTGTCTTACAACCGCCTCAATGGCAAAGCCGAATGCCTCCACCGCCATATCCACAGGGGGACGGCATTCGATGCATCAAGACTATGGTCTGTGCTAACCTCGCTTTAATCTCCGAGATCTCTACGCGTGCTGCATGCGTGGGGAAAAACTTAGGTCGATCGCCACGAAGTAGGTCGGTTGATGGAAGTAAATGTTCAGAAGCATGGGGTATGAAATGATGACAGAAGCTGACTATCCCAAAACGCCTTGAGCTCACTGAGTAAGGACCGCACGACATTATCTAGAATATCACGCACCTTATTCTCGCAGGGCCTGATGCCCTCTCGAGTGGTCATATGGCCGAGAAACACGAGTTCCGATTTGCTAATTTCACTTTTATCGGGACTGATCACTATTCGATGTTGGGACAAAAAATGAAGTGGTGGCGCCAAAAGTTGAAAGTGTTCATATATGCTTGACTACGCGGTTAGAAATCCATCGATATGGACCCGAACAATTTCCAGGTTTCGGTTGACGCTATCGATAAACCTCCGCCTGAACGTTTTGCAAACAAAAAGGCATAGGTAGGAACTCAAACTGACCAAGTGGAGTTGTAAAAGTGGTGTTCTCGACTTTTCCAGCTGCTACTAGAACCGGCAGTCCGCTCGCGCCAAACCGATCTTAGAAAATAAGGTCGTGCCGTGAACTGAAGCCGTGGCGCCGTGTAAAAGGGGTATCGTATAGCTACCACAACCATTAACCGAGTTTGGTGCTCTATGGTCGCCATGTGGTCCCCAGCTGGCGCCATCTTTTCTGAGAATCATATGTAGGGGCGGGGCTCGTGAACTATGAGAAGGGCGAACAATATCTTTAGAAGCTGAAGTGTTTAGCTCATGCTTGGCGTAAGCTAGTTCGTCCGATGCCAGTCTGTAAGGTGGTGCAGAGACTGATGGTCCGTTAGTGAAAACGTGGTGTGCCACTTAACCGGTCACTGCATCCACCTATTCAGATGGCTTCGTCTAAAAAAAGAGTTTGATAAACTGAGACTGAGAGTCGGGAGGAGTGCTAGAGAACTAACCGGTGATTCGTTCTGCATCTATTCCAGGTGCAAGACCGATAAACTCATCGTCCGACGAGGGATCGATAAGCGGCAGCCTGTGTGGATCAACAAGTATTTCACGGCCTGCAGGAAATTGGTTCCCAGAAGCCTGTGAAAATATCGGCAAGAAAAACGTCCACATGTACAGTCGCCGCGGTCTCAGGTAGATAGCAAGCTGTGGATGGGAATGGAGTAATCATTCGCTGTGGACGGCCGAGGCCAGGAACCTTGGGGCTTGCCCTTACCAACCATCACGAAAGAAACTTAAGCCTGGTATCAACTGGGAACTTAGCTTTAGTGTAAGAATCACGCCCATAAAACAGGCGACCATCCTAAGACCGATAGCCGGCGAGTACAACTGCTTTTACTCGCCGGCTGGGGCGTTTTTCGCCACGTACGGACACGGCCCTCTGCAGCTTCGGGCTTTTGGCCCTAAAACGAGGTGAAACTAAAGAAACGGCTGGTAGGATTTTCAGGTCCGGTATGGACAAAAGAGGCCGATTCACCGCGGGCGTGGACAATGGAGGGCGACTGTCCGTACCTTCGCTTGCTTGGGGTACTACGAGGTGTGAGTTAGCTCGCTCCGTCGGTAAAAGACAGTCCTCGATGGATGGATCGAGAGTGCCGTGGTCTCTCTGGCAAGTCATCCACGTCAACGTTCCGATGATTGCATGATGCCGTGGCGATGAGGGGGTTGCTCCAGTGTCGACACGGGTAGCCATCTTCTCAGCCGCGGAGGCTGCTCGTTCTAAGGACGAATCCTTGGGGAGAGCAGCAGCGGTGGCCTGGACACGAGAGGGCGACGGTGTCAACCGCAGTTCCCTGTCGACTGGCCGGACCAAGGACTTGAAGTGAACTACGTGGCCAATGGGTATAGTGTCACCTGTGGGATATCCCGCCAGTAGGTGACGCAAGCTGCCCTCCCAGAAGGACAGGAGAGGCGTGGAAATGGCTTCCTCAAGCCGGGCTTAAGGCTGCTCTTGGGCAGAATTTAAGACTAAGTCCCTGACTTAGGAGATAACATCACCAGGGACTGTCGCTAATGCTTGGGAGAAACCTGTGGCGCAGGTCGAGGCTCCTACTCGCCCCTAAGGCTGCGAACCAAGCCTCGGGGCCATGGGGGATGAAAGCCATGGCTATGAATGTGGTTGAGGACAAAGCGAAATGCGTTTCGAGTTGCGCCTTATCCTCAGGCATGGTTTATTTGAGGTCATATATGGTGAAAGATGTATATGAGAAAGTAAAGCAGTGTAAATCAGGCTCATCGAGCCGGAAGATTTTTCCCGGAGCAAACGGGCTCACTAATGTAGAAGATTTTCGGACGCGGCCTATGAGCTTGCCACCCACTCGGTCTCACAAAGAATCACCAACGAAATCCCCTCTATCGAACGAATAGGGAAGACTCGAGTCGGTGGACCGGTTCGAAAGTGCATTCCATATATCGTGGTGCTGAAACAGCGCCGACGCCAGAAATATACGAAATGCTAACGAAAGTCATGGCGAAGCAGAAGGCAAACCGGGTGCGCGTACAGTCGGCGACGAACCGAGAGTAAAAGTGACTCAGAAACGAAGTGGACGGAAACCTAGAAAAGTTAGCTCAGCTAAAAAACGCAACCGAAAGAAACGATGAAGCTGAAAAGAAAAGTCAGAAAAGATGATAGATGAAATAAATCCAAACATCGGCTTGCTAATGAAGTGCCGAAGAAGAAGACGGCAAATTCATGGAAAAAGTTGGAAATGCAATGACACCTACGGTCTGTTCAACTTCAGTTCAGTTCAGTTCAGTTTGCACAGGACAGGTAATGGCCACGGCCAATCGAGCGTCCAGAATTCCTTCGATGGCATGCACACTAGTTATGCACCCACCACTGCCGAATGTGTTTCGTCGAATCCCCACTAAAAATGAGAGGGAAACGGAAAACCGCATCGAACATCAACTGCTAGAGACATCATGCATCGTGATCTTTCACTGAGACTGCATGCCATGAGCGAAAAGGTCTATTAAACCATACTTCAGAGGGACCACAGTGTTACCTGTCATCCATCTAGTTGCTATGCTCAAGGCTCACTACGAGGAAATATCTCGTGCCACTTGCGATCTGGAGCAACTTTGAAGGATTGGACGGTCTGCAGATCTACCATTCCACCAGGCAGACCGTTCCAACTGTTCACAACCCTGTTGCTGAAGAAGTGCGATCCAGCCATCAACCTAGCTCGGGCTTTTATCAGCTTCTTTTCATGTCCCATTGTTCTGGAATCTACGGCCACTTGGTATAGACTATCTGGTCTAAGACCAGAAAAGCCCTTCATTACCTTGAAAGTTTCCATGAGATCCCCTCGACTTCTCCTCCTTTCCAACGAGAAAAGATTCAGGTCACAGAGTCTCTGCTTGTAAGTCCTACCCCTCTGCCCATCAACCATTCGCGTGACGAGACGTTGGACTTTCTCTAAGCGGGCGCGCACACTCATCAAGGGGTCAGGAAGCCGGTGCGTCTTTTTACTTCACTTGGTTATTGTTAGTAAATGGTGCTGAAAGAGAAGGTCAGCACCACCTGTGCTGGTACTGTATATGACACACCTGATTTTATTTTGGGGCACTGTCCGTAGTGTGGCAGCCTTCAATATCGTGCATGTCATCAGTCCGCCCTTTCCGATTCTCTGCATTGAAGTCCCAGCTCAGGCACTCTGACAGGCGAGCAAAAATTCAATAACATCACGGATAGGTGGGTCCTGCCTTTGCACCTGTACACCACTGCAAAACCTCAATACTTTCGAATGGACTACCCCGGTCTAACCTGCGTAACATCGGCAAGAAATCCCTCACAAGCAGAGGCTGAGTAAATGCATCAACTAGTGCCAACACTTAAGGCGACTTAGCTTCAACACTAGGTCCCACAGCTAGACCATAGCAAAAATCACTTTTAAAATGTGAGCCAAACGGTTAAGCATTCAAACAAATGTTCCGGAACTCTCATCATTCTGGTTTATACAGGCTGAAAATGATGGTACGACTACACATTTTGAACTCAGTTCATGTTTCGGATGGAGATCTCTCTGTCATGTCTGCGCGGTGCCCGACCTCGAACTCTGGGAATTTTGCTTTTTAGGACTATCATACTGCGTATTTCCCTGTAAACGGTGTGAGTTTACTACTTAGCTGTTTTTCATCCTTATTTATGGTCGTGAATGTCCGGTGATCAATCTCAGTTATATCTCAGTACGGGAACTCTTGAATTTAGTTCTTGCCTATTTCATTTTTGTCAGCAGCTGTTTATGCGATTAACGTAATGTTGATTTTGGTAGACTTTCTTTGTCAAATCCGTCGCTGTACTGATTGAATTTGTCGCCTTCACTTTTGACGGTCATATTTTAGTGGACAATTGTTTATGGGGAGTTTTGCTTACTGTTTATCCTAGTTAGGAATTTATATGGCTTCTTTGGTTTGTATGGTCATCTTAAGTCTTATTTAGTGCGAAAAAGAACTCTATGGCATCGTTTAATACTGCTCGGTTTCATACACGAATTTTCATGCGGAACCTGTTGTTGGTGCACGTTATTGTCTACAGGCAAGAACTCATGTAGCACACAGCCCGTACGTAACATCGGTTTCCGAACGGCTTGTTTAGTAGCCGTTCTTCCACATGTTAGAAGTGAATTGATACAAAGGAAATAGACGACCGAAGTACCGGACATTTTCTGTTCAGCACTTTTTTTACATTTATTAGGTTGAATTCATTGAAATGTCCCTTAATGCCAAGCTACCGATCGTCCTATTTCATCTCTTGCCCATTCTACAATGGGTAAAATAAGGATCTTTATTATGAGTTCATAATTTGAGCGATGGAAGTAAGAAAATGAAAACGTAATTTAGGAAGAGCAGCAGAAATCAGTGTAGCATATCACGTATTTTACACGATCGGCATAAACCTTTCGGAAACCACTCATAAACCGCTGGAAAACCTATCAGTGCAATGAACGCAAACCGCTACTAGGGAATGTGGACATTCAGACATGTCGCCATCAGGTTCTGGAACCAAAAATTGAATTGGATTGGGTGCGATAACTATGTTTGCGGACGAAGGATCTGCCATAGAGGTTTATGATTAACTGTTGTGCAGATCTAGCCTGGTAGTATATTACTAATCGAGTTCACTTAGCGGCAGCTATAGAAAAATGATTTGGTTCTGATATCCGACGTTGTATTTCGACAGTCTAATGGTTCACAGCCTGCCCACGACTTCCAGTTAGTGGCGAAAATTACGCTGTCCCACTAGATCAATTCTGCATCTTCAGCTAAACTGGCAGCCAGATCTTCAGGGTCTCAAGAACCACATGTTTCTCTGAGTGTCAGCCTAGAGTCCTCTGACGACGCCATCAAGTAATCCCTAAGGAAACTCAATAGGGTTTACTCAGGGGAAGCTTAGCGATGAAACAGGAAAATACGCGCGGACGGTACCCTAGTTGCACAGTAAATATAACTTCTATTGCTGTTTAACACAATAAACAAGAAACTATTGCAAATTATTTAGATAAGGCGTGTAGAAATGTTTAGGCGTACTATCAACGGTAGGTTACCGTTTATCAAAAAATGACTGACAGTCATCAAATAACAACAGAATTCAGGTTCTTTGTATGGTTATGGAACTAGGTTAGGTCCGCGCGCATATTTCGCGTCGATCGCTGATCGTCCCCTGAGTGTACCGCTGGGGTAACTTGGTAATGGGTCAGAGAACTTTCAGGTGACGCTAAGGAAACGCTCATGCTGTGTGGGTCGTCTGCGACATAAAGTACTATCTATCGACAAGATTCCCACGATGAAATGATTAGTCAGGGGTACATTGTTATTTATAAAGGCCGAAAGTTGGCACAGACTCCTTCTTGGATAAGCACTGTTAAATTTGATAAGCTAACATCATATACTGAACATTTTTGTTGTAACGGCGGTGTTTCACATGCCCATAAGACAAAGTGACCGTGATTTTCGAAAAAGTGTGAGTATCGCCTTAGTAACATTCAGGAGACGGTCGAGTATCCCCTGGTGCTGCTTGGGTTGCTAAGCACTTTTGGTAATTTGTAGTGCTGAAACAACTCGGTACTTCATAATGTGTGTTTTTGCTCCTTGGTGCTTGGTGGTCCCTACAGTGTTGTTATCTGGGTCGTTACCACATCTGACCCATTGAGACCTTATGCGGTTCTCTAGTCCACGTCTCAGGATCTGGTAGGCGGCTATAATTAACAATGTAGTGGACCTTTCAGGTTACAGGATGTACCCTTCCACTACAATCGTGTTCACTCGTATGATGTATAATAGCTACCTCCGTTTTTTATTCGACCACTAGCCATGTTTTCAGTGAAGCGTAAAAAACCAAATTTATGTATGCTCTATGGTGCCGTTTTTTACATAGGCTTTTCAGTATGCACCTGTGAATGAGTGCGACGGAAGGAATATACTCCTTAACTTCAAAAAATCACTGCATTTAAAAATAATCAGAAACCGTGTACCCGATACTTGGGGTGGAGAATAATATCAGGTCCTAACAAGTCAGCCGTGGTGAGGAGCCAAGCGATAGTGAATTACGATCGATAGACCATGGTGGTATACCGCCTATTGGGACCTTATGTGGTTCTTCACCACTCCAAGTCTCAGGGTTCGGTTACCGACTATCCCCAATAGTGCACTGGGTGTGGAATATATATATATATATATATATATATATATATATATATATATATATATATATATATATACTGTATGGCAGATGAACTGGTGCGAAGAAAAATCTAGCGCAAAACAGAAAATCAACTTCGCGCGCAACATGAAAGGCGAGATGAAGAATGAAAGCGGACCAACACAGAAAAAGTTATAGATAAGCCAAGAAAAAAGAGAATCTGTGAAAAAAAGCACAGTTAAATCAAAGGATGAATGAGGAGAGAATGGATGGTGTTTCAAGGAAATCGAGAGGAGAGAATTTTTGGAAGCATTAAATGGGATCCCACTGCATGATAACAACCGAGACCAGGTGACTTATTCCTGGGGTTATTGGTTTAGATAACAAGATCAAACTTTCCGGACGTCGTCTACGTAGGGTTAGTAGTCGTAGTACCTAATGTGTTTGTGCTTACGAAATCGAGTGGGGAGAGGGGTGTATGAGGTGTCTGAGAAGAGTAACACTTCTGAAGTGGTCGACTGTTGTCCCTTGGGGCGTCCTCCATCTTGGTCTCGACCAGCTACCCAGCCCTCACCTGTGGCTCCACAAAGCTGAAGCGTGAATCAGAGACCACACGCCGGCAAACCGCTTGACGGGTGGACTAAACCAGATTGAGGGTAACCAAGGTCTAAAACCCTCGGTGAGACGGTGTTCGGCATGCGAAAATAGGCGGATGAGACTTACTGTATAATCCAGTGGCTGTGAAGAAAATCTGCCGAATTAATAAAGCTGCATTGACCCCTGGGTTGGATTTAGTTCAATCGAATGGCGAACGAGCTCCTGGGAAACCACCGGAAACCATGTATCAACAGGCTACTGCCTTGCAGTCCGCACTTGGTTATGCAAAGGCAGGAGGTGCACCCTCGAAAAATATCTGTGTGACGCTGGGGACGTCTCTTGAACCAAACACCCATGAAACTTTGTGACCGTGTGATTGCAACCGCGATGAGACATTCACGGAGCCGGCTTATCCTCTTTAACCAATCAGCCTCAGTAAAAAAAGTAAAGATGCAAAATTGCAACTAAACATGACAACCACCCCCGCGAACTGTCTTAATCGAAAACGTTTGTGTATGCTCTAAATGTTTCAAACTCTTGTTTTTACTGATGGGAATGTATTGGATTCGGTAATGGATGACTCTGATGCTGGTATGTGAGAGGAGGGGGTGTTTGTGGATTCTTCTCCATCGGGAATCAATTACGGTTTCGGGTTGAAACTAAAAGTCACGGTTTGGAGTCGGTGTTTTATTTTCAGTGGATTCCATCGACCTCGGTGGTTCCGAGGCTTGGCTGTTAGGTACCAGATAATGTATGGAAGCCGTGTCTTCTCGTCAGTCGGGGAAACGAACGTGGGCGTATTTTGGATTGCATTCTACTTCGTCTACTAGGGGATCATATTTTGTTAATTTCAATGGACGACGTATCAAGACCGTCCCTAGACTACTCAACCAGGTAGATATTTAGATTCCCAATGCTGATGTGCGGTGGTTAATGAACAGTCATTCATGTGGTATTTTATTCGCTGCCATACATAGTAGTGAACTGATAGAGCAGAGAGCGTCTTGAAGAACAGCCTTCCAATGGGGGTACATGAGAGTCTCCCTTATTGGACTGCGGTAACAATGGTTCTCCAGAGGGTTCTGTTGTGTCTCTCGACTTGTCCATTTGACCGAGGTGTATGGGCCGTTGTTCTGTTGGGTACAGTACTTTTATGTTGGAGGAAGTTCGTCAGTTCTTCGGACATAAAAGAAGAATGTGCCTGCATTGGGTGTAAGATAGCATGCTGAAGACCTAAAACAATTTGGAAAGACAACAAACAAACGTATATATATATATATCACACCTGTCTGGTTTCAGACTGCCGAACATAACATAGTACAACCGGGGAGGAAGGGGTAGATAGTCCGATTCCAAAATTTGTTTGTGGGCGCGATACTGCCAGATTGCCCAAGCCAAAATAGGTGGCTTTCATAGGGGTCCACAACCGGAGCCGTTAGCTGTCCAAAGCCTAAAGCGCAAGGCAGCGGGACAAAACGTGGGGTCTGTAACCCACTGGTAGTCAGTGACTGGTTGTTTACTTCATACGTCCTTAGGATGGGAGCAAACATCCTGGGCGCCCAGTACACCACTCCGCCACATACCAGTGAGCGTACTGTTGTACGCCTCATACGCCACCCGTGGTTGGTTTGGAATCGGGGTTGGTCCGTCTTCCCTAGACTGACTATTAGTCAACCAACCCGGTGAAAAGCACCGGAAATTCGCTTTCGTCCTCTCACTTTAGTGGGAACACCTCCGCTACGAGAAGGCAGTGAGTAGGACTTTCTCAGGAAAGGCTGTGTTAGACGAACGATCACTTGGGAGGATTTCGAGAGGCGTTCAGGACGAGTGGTCATCTCAGAGCCTGAGACACCCACCCCCGGACCATGCTGAGGGATTTGGAGGCAAATAACTTTAGTGGTCGACAAGTCTGAGCATGTATAAGCAAAAGGGAACCTGGAGTGCTCGTCTATGATAATCAGTAGGTGCCGATTTTTGGATACCGAGCGAAGCGGTTCCTTAAAATCGATATTTAATCTTTCAAACGGCGGAGTGGCTTTGGTCAGATCCCCGGTAGGTAACGTGCAAAACTCTGGTTCCTACTTAGCACAGAGTGTACGACCACCTGTAGCAGTTCTCACGTCGTTGACTGAGTACGGGAGATTCTCCGTTCTGACGAATTAAAACGTACGAACGACACACAAATGACAGTGAGCTGTGCAATTCTTTGAGTGATGCGAGTGACGTTGACACGAAGCAGAAACTGTCAGACAGTGTATTGGCCGCGACATTCTCATGACCAGGGCGGTAGATGGCGTCGATACAGTAACACGATAATTTGTTTCGTCACCTCTAAACCTTATCATTTTTGAACTTTCCGTGGTGTCCGGAGTCGAACATAAAGGCGACCGATCTTTTCGTCCGTAATGAGTCGGAAATATGCGCCCAGCAGATAATGTCTCTACAGCCGAATAGCCTCTACAATATCGTTTGCCTCTTTTTTACAGAAGAATGGTGTCTTCAGCCTTGAGACGGAGTCCGGGAAAAAATACGACGGTTTTTTGAGAGTGTGGCTGAAATAGTTATATACGAGGTGTCCGTTTCAACGACCAGTGGTGACTGGGGGTCCACAATGGTGCCGACGGCACGTTCAAGCTTGCTTTTGACTGTTTCAAATGACATTATGACATCATCTGGCGAGGACAGTACGTGGTTATGAACCAGTAGATGAGTCCTGTTTGAGAAATGGAGTAACCATTGGGAGAAACATGAGAATAAACCAGTAGTCCGTCATTGAGATTTCATATCTTTTGGAGAGAGTGCGTGAAGGGGTCGTAGTCTTTCAAGGTCGGGCTTTATCCGATCTCGTAAAACCCCATAACCCAGGGCTATAAATTTCTTGGTACCAATAGTTTTCTCCCATTCGTTCAGAGTAAATCCTGTTTTTCTGAACACTTAGAAAATTAGTAAGATCTTTATTGTGATCGTCTTTGTTTAGTCCGCACGCAGTTATGTTTTCGACGTGGGTGCAGTTTCCCCTTCGATCATCCTCACGAATGATTTTGTCGATAGTGCATTAAAAACAAGTAACTCCGTTCGTCACTCCGAACGGTATCCAGCGGAATTGATATAAGTTACCAGTATGTTGTGGACTAGAATGACGTCGCAACGTTCCGAATGATGGGAATGAAAGACCTAGGAACTGGGCTTTATTCAACAAACAACTGTGGTATTCAGTCTGGAAGTCAGAATGCCAATATGCGTTAGGATGATAAACCAATCAGATAAATGTACAACATTCTCCCCAGCTGTTTAACAGCAAACAGTAACAGTACGAAAATAGTTATACTTTTCGATTGCGTAGACTGCATGGACGTGTTCGTTGCAATTCTTGGAGAAGAGATGTTGGACCTAGAGTGTGTATTCTCAGTATGTTCAGGGTCACTGTGCTCCTGAGATGACTTTGTAGATGAATCAGTCACGGCATCATCGGTGCAAATGGTTCCGTGGACAAATTGTTTTCGAGAGACAGAGGTTGAAGTTGATCAGGGTATGCTGAATTGTAGTGTAACAGTTGCCTCTCTTCAGCCCCGGAAACAAACGTGCATGATGTGTATTGCAGTCGATCAATTCCACTTCATCCAGCAGATGGCCATACTTCAGTGATCTTGCATTCCGGTGCAAGGGTACGGGTCCTGGTATGGTGAATCAAATAGGCAGTGATATCCATGTCGTCGACTTCCGATTCAGTTTTCAGTTTACACAGCCACTAACCTCGCACTTCTATGCTCTGGTTTCGGTTTCTACCTTTCAGCATCGTCCAGTAAAGGTCGGAAAGAGTAGAAGCATCAAGTGAAAAAGACCCGAAAATCAAAGTAATAAGCGGAAATAACGAGGACAAAAAAGAGTTCGAATGCGACTACGACACTGGCCGTGACACCCAGCTATATCACTTAATGTTTCCAACCACTTGGACGGCGGATCACGTGGATCCCAACCTGGATGTTTCACACCTACTTGGCCAAGTCCATTTATCAGGGTTTTCATACCTTTTTGCTATGCCATGGACTGACCACCTCGACCTACCTTCCAACCATTACCTGCTTCAGAGAACAGCGTACGCCGAGGAAGTCCATAGGTGGGCATGCGTAACACACGTCCCAACCAACTCAATCTGTTTAGATTCAGTACCTGGTCCACAGACTGACCTCTGGTTCCCAACACCTTACGTCTAACCTCAGCATTGCTGATACGGTGTTCCTACCATATTCGGGCTACCCTACGGAGATATCGATCCTCAAACACCGACAGTCTTCATCTGTCTTCTACTCTCAACGGTCATGTTTCTGATCCGTATGGAAGAACTGGCCTAACCGCCGCACTGTGCACTCGACCGTAGACAGACAACCGGATATCATGCCGATACCACAGATGACAGGTTGGCAAAAGCCAAGCGCCTTCTCTATACGCGGTGATACTTCATTCGATGTCTGTTCACCTGATGAGATGTAACTACCTAGGTAACAAAATTTGTCTACTTCAACTAGAGCTTCCCTTGCCAACACAACAGTTAGTGTTGAGCCAACCCAGTACTGCAACAGCATTTTAGATCTTGAAGGCGCAAAGTGCATCCCAAACATTGCCACACTGTTTTTTAAGATATCTAAGGAAGATTACAACTTACCTGGATCTCCACTCAGAAGAATGATATCGTCCGAGCATTCCAGGTCAGACAGTTCACTGCCTGAGTAAAGATCGATGCCGCTATTCTCAGATGAGGATAGGGCTATCTCAAGAATCAATTCACTTACGAAATTGAAGGGGAAGGGCGAAATAGAGCAACCCTGACGAACACCACTTTCCGTGGTGAACCCGGGTGAAGGATCACCGTAAGCACGAACTGAGCTTCGGCTGTTCACATGCAAGCATTAGAAAATAGAAATAAACTTCTCTGGGACACCGCCAGAGAACTGTGCGATCGACTGAATCGAACGCCTCTTTCACATCAACAAATATAGAGATTGTGGGTCCACGGTAGGTGTGCTTGTGCTCCATTATTTGCCGAAGATTAAAGATCTCGACCGGATGTGAAACCGATCTGATTCTCACGCGTACACATTTCGCGGGCACTGCATAATCGGTGGACAGTGAGCTCGATGAGCAGTTGGGATGCGATACTTAGCAAGCTAATTACTCTGCGGTTTTCACAATGGGACCTGTCACCTTCCTTGTAAATCGGCACAATCACACTATTCCCTGGGAATCTGCTCACTTCTCCAAATAACCCGGAGGAGTTTTGGTAACTCCGAAACCAAAGTTTTGCCTCCATCCTTGAAAAGAGATGGAGACAACCTATCCGGTCCAGCGGCTCTGTACCTTTTCAAGCAACCTATCTTTGACACAACCTCCATCTCTGATGGAGGAGTAATATCTACCTGCATCGTTTCTCATGAGGGTGTATTCGGAAGGTCCACTGTTGAAGTAGGCCAGCTGAATTATTCCCTAAAGTGCTGTATCCAACGATCCAGACGAAGTCCCTGAGAGTGAATCAGTGAGCTATCGGATTCCTTAATTGACCCACTTACACCAGGCTTCGTGGACCGGGATCTCTAATCAAACGGAAAAGGTTACGAGTTTTGCCGATGGACGCAGCCTTTTCCATTTCCTTACATTTCGCAATCCACCACGGCTCACGGTCGTTTCTCAGGCTCCTGGTCAGCTGGCATCTCAGGGATTTGCGCACTGCATAGAATGTGTCATCCGGAAAGACGGATCTATGAGCCCCCAACAGAGTAACTGATGTCGAAGGTATCCATCGTTTGTGAGACCTACTTGAACCAGAGTCCAGTGTGGTATCAGACGCGGCATACAAGGCTTCCTTAATCTGTTGCCATCGTTTATCTGTGTCGTGCTTATCCGGCTGCATTGATAACTGTGTAGACAGCGCTGCCTGAAAAGCAGATCGTCGATTATCATCCAGAAGCAACTGCTCGGGACGGGTTGCACTTACGGTGGTGTGACCACGGACGAGACGTAAACATGAGCAAGCACGTATCAAGGCGTGATTTGAGTCCACAGGCGTAGACCAAAATGAACGACAATCTTCACTCGATCCACGCCAACGGTGACCAATCACAATATGATCAATCTGAGTCCAGCATTCTGAAATCGTAAGAGGACGTCATGAATCTATGCCACTTCTTATGGCAGAAGTTCGTACTCACCAGAAACAATGTGTGGTCGGAGTACAGCTGGATGAGACGATCGCTGTCATCGGTACGATCGATTGGGATGGCAAGCGGACCTCCGATGATCCTTTCGGAATCTCCCAAACGCCCAACTTGGGCGTTTGAAATCCTCAGCAACCACCACCACATCTGTCAAGCGCACGCTTCAAAGTAGCTGAGGTAAATCCTGATAGAATTTGTGTTTGGTCTCAGAGGAACTGGAGTCTGTGGGTGCATACACAGACACAACGAACAAGAACGGAAGCCTCAGTTTGTTGCTGTTGACATGCACAGAACTGTCAAACCAAAGTGGACACAAACGACTGCTGACTGGAATCCAGTCTGGCAATGCACGCTCAGCTCTCATGCTTAAAGCAATCCCAACGCCAGTCTGAACACGTGCACCAGACATCAGACCACCCGGCACACGAAGAGTAGTAGCCAACGCACGGAATACAAACTCGAACTGTACAAACGTATACTGATCAATTACTATGATTCGACAGAAAGTGACAATACGATTGCCACTGTTCTCGGTTCGTTGCCATATCCTTCAATGACTCCAGCCAACTGGTTGAGGGATCTTTTGGATCCCAACCACGAAGACGTGAAGCACCTACTTTTTCTAATTTTGCTGTACATTTTCTCATTCCTCGCTGCCACGTCATCTGTTGACCTCCACGTGGTTTTTTCCACTCCCTAGGAGGAATGGAGAATAGGACACGGTACGGTAGGCGTGTCTGCCAATACGTAACACATGCCCTAACCAACGAAGTCTACTAAGTTGGATACGCTGTGTGAGAATATTTTCTGGGCTAGTACGCGATACTCGACTTTTGACCCCAGTATTGCTTATTCGGTCATTTCATCCAATCTTAACGATACTACGTAAACATCGGTGGTCGAAAACCTCAAGACGACGAATATCTTCCGCACATAGACCCTAAGTCTCGCAACTGCACAACAAAACCGAACGCACTGCGGTACAATACACACGACCTTTCAACTTCAGTGAAATATCAGGTCGGCGCCACAAGTGCTTCAGTCCAGCGTACACTGCTCGAGCTTTGGATATATGCGTGCTAACCTCTGTTACCGTGCTCCCCATCCGTCGTCACGCTGCTTCCGAGGTAACTAAAGCGGTCAACAGTTGTTAATCCTCATCAAGCATCAAGCTCGGAATCGTTGACGTCCAGTCTTGTAAAATCACTTTACACTTTGAAGGTGCAAAGCGCATGCCAAATGGAGCTACAGCTCTTGAGAGTTTATCTAGTGCACATTGAGCGTATTCCGTGGATTCGAACAAACAGACAAGGTCGTCTGCGTAATCCAGGTCACACAGCTTCTCACTATTTCCTAGTTCGATGCCCGCATCGTGCACATCTCCCAAGGCATTCTCCATTATCTCATTGATGACGAAGTTAAACAAGGATGGAGAAATTGGACATCCCTGTCGAACACCACTCGTCGTTTCGAACCGACTGGATAGTTCGCCGTAAACCATTACGCAGCCACAAGTATGAGAGTACAATGACCTCAGTAGATTCACGAACTTCTGGGGCATACCTTTCCGGTAAAGAGCACTGAAAAGCGCTGTTCGATCAACTGAATCGAAGGTGCCTTTCAAGTGGAAGAAAACCATTATTGTCGGTCGATAGTTTGTGCGACGCGCCTCAAGTAATTGACGAAGAGTAAAAATCTGGTCGATGCATCCTCGACTTGGTCGGAATCCGGCCTGTTGTTCACGGGCGTTCCTCTCGCGAGCCGGTGTGAGACGACGCGGCAAAATCGAGGCTAATACCTTGATGACTATCCGAATTAGACTGATCCCACAATGGTACTACAGTCATTGCGTATTCCCTTCTTGAAGATCGGTATAATCAGTGACTCACCCCATAGTAGCAGGATACGTTCCTCCTTACAAACGTCACGGAGCAAGGTGGTAAGTGATTCTATCAACGCACCACCATCCATTTTGAAAATAACTGGGGGAAGTTCGTCGGGACCTGCCGCTTTCCATCGCTTTAGTAATCGAAGGCACGACTCTACTTCCACTTCCGATGGAGGTTCAAGTGATACTCCCCAAGGAATCGCAGTTGCTGATACAAAAGTACCTACATTGGCGCGCGGCCAGCTAAACTGTTCCTTGAAGTATTCGGCCCAACGGTCGGGCCTTTGCTGTTTGCTATGAATGGGCTCTCCATTTCTATCGCAAATCGTTTCACTAACCTGCATGCGCCGTCCATCGGTGTCACGAAGATGTTCCAACAGTTTCTGACTGTTACTTGAAGCAGCTGCTACTTCCATTTCTTCGGCTACCTTGACCCACCAATTTTCGCGATCATTCTTAAGACTTTTTGTGACTTGCCTTTGTAGATACCTTCGTATATTATTCATCTTCTTGCAGTTCGAGAGCTGACGTTTTTGCTCCATCATACTCAGCGACTCTTGCAAAATCCAGTGTCTTTGATGGACATCGGATCTGGGAACACAAGCAAAACCTGCTGCAACGTGCATCGCCTGATGGATATGAGCCCAATGCTCATCTACATTACTGTTCCTCGTAGATCCTAGCTCATGTGCTAAATTCTGCTTGTAACGGGTGCGTACTTCTGGATCAGACAAACGTTGTGCGGCTAACCGGGTTTGCGGTTTGCGTCCATGACCATGGATCTGGAGAGATAATCGCATTAAAACTAGTGCATGGTCAGACTCTACGTACGTGGACCACTATGATCTACAGTTCTGAACAGAACTGCGCCACCGGTAGCTTACGGCGATATGATCAATTTGACTCAAATTACCTGTAGTGTTAGAGCGCCATGACGCTGCGCGACGCGAGCTGTGTCGGAAATTGGTGCTAAACAAGAACAATCGATAGTCTGCACAAAACTGGAGAAGCCTATCCCCATTATCTGTACGCTCAGCAGGTAAAGCACAACGCCCACCTAAACAGGCTTCTGACACACTGAGTTCTCCAAGTTGTGCATTAAAATCACCTGCTAGCACTACAATGTCAGAACCTTTGCTCATTCAAACGAGAGTGGTGTATCTGAGGTGCGGAGCATGATCACAAAAGTGGAGTGTTTTATGGACGTTTCGGAGGCACAGCATACACGTGTTTTGATAATTTCAAGAGTGTTAACGAGGGTGGCCTGTTGCCCTATCTGACTTTAAAGCTGGCCAAGTGAAGTGAACATTCAAGCTTAAGTAGTGCATTGGATTTTTACCCGACTCTCGAGCTAGTGCCTCCTTAGAGCGGCGATTATCCGTGACTTTTTGTATCTGTGTTCAATTAAGAAAGGGAAAGTAAATAAGGTCATTTACAGGAAAGGTACTGGATGTTTCTGTGCGAATCACTTCGCGGTTGCCCACTCCACATAAGGGGTTTTTCTCTAAAAACCCTAACCGGAGCCTTTCACTCAAAAGTCTCACCCACAAGACGGTGGGTAGTTAACTCAGCATGGGAACGTGACCGAAGAACCCGTTAAGGAACTTGTGGTCTGCCACTTGAGACCTGATTGTTACGGGCATGCTGTCTTGTCTTCGCTGGTGCTTTGTTGTCAATCCATCCTTCGGATTCAGTCGTCAGCCGCATGCACCCAGTGGAGCAGGCGGAACGTGGACGGGGCAGAATCTTCTGGGCCGAGGACTGCCCAGCTTAGGCGGCCGATAGCTGCTGAATGAAGTGTGATGACTTCTCCCACCGTCGAGAGGAACCTCAGGTACTTCACTCCTACGTCTATCTAGTGGAGGTTTTCAAATCGGTAAACTGCTTCTTTCCGTGTTTATTCTCTGGAATGCCCTCTGTAAATGCATAGCAGTTGGAACTAGATGTTGCCCCTAAACTGGTTCAGAGACTGGACTTCGTTTTGGTCTCTACCCATTGAACTGTTAGGCATGATTACATCTTCGGTTTAAGAAGCCATCCTGTATAGCTCGTTAGGTCATGGAGGCACGCAAGCCATCAAATCACGCGAAAGCGCATTCTCGTTGTGATGGTGACTTCCGATTATAAGGAAGAAGCCGTTCGTGGGGCGTGGCTTTGGTCGCATTACACAGCAAAGACCGGGGTAGAATGTTGAGCATCCAGCGGTACAAACTCCCATTGATATACAGCAAAACCTTTTGATTTTAACAAGAGTTATGGCTTTCCAGAATGTCCTGTTCAGTCCTTTAAGATGCCATTTCCTTGCGGGTTGTTGGGCATAGTTCACCTAGCTGAAATCTCTTTTTCGGCAAGGAATGAGCAAATTTCTTGGGGTACAAATGAAAAGCCGCGAGTGAATAACTGCATGGCTGATAAGCAATGTCACATGAAATGCAGACGTGTCAATGCAAGCAAAAGCAAACGAAATTCGGGAACACTCAATAACAATGCGTAACAGATACTCCCTCTGTGATGAAGAAGGTAAAGATCCCGTGAAGTTGATGTTGAGCCTTTCGAACGGACGAGTAGCCTTGATGAGAATACCTGAAGGTCTGAGAATCTGGACTTCAGTTCGATGCAGAGGACAGCGAGATGTCATAGATTTCACCTCATCTACAGAACATGGTAGATTTCTTGAACGAACGAAATTTAACATTCTGGTAGTACCAGGGCAGCACAAGAAGTCGTGTAACCTCTGATGATTTGACGCATGTGCACATGATGTAAAACAGACGCGTAATAGAGCGTCGGCGGCTACGTCTGCTCATGATGTTAAAAGTCTAGCAAGGAAGTTCGACAGGCCATCGCTGGATTTTATGGTTTTTTATTCTGAATGAGTATGACTGAACGTGAAAGTCACTAATCTCGGCTCTGTGTTAGTAGTAAATCCAGACCCAATGAGATAGTGATGCCATTTTCTAACCGATTCAACAGTGGCATGGGTTTCTTCCTCGATCGCTGAGCGATGTCGCTCACTAGGTGATAACGTTCGAGAAAAGAAGGGAACTGGTCGTCCATTCTCTGTCACAGTGGCCGCGATACCAGTGTCGTAAACATACGTCTCCACAACAAGAGTAATGGCTTCATCACCAGTTACAACAGTATACCCTTTGATTTCCCTCTTGATTCCTTCTAACGAGTCACAGACGGCTGGAGGGGGAGGAAAACTGATTTCCGACAAGCGGGCAGATTTTGTCTGAGAAATGTGAGATCCACGAAGAGTAGTAAACAACTAATCCCACAATACGTTGCTGAAACTTTAGGTCGGTAGGTACTGGCAGATCACGTAATGGTTGAAGTCGATCAGGATCGGGTGGAACAATTTTGTCTGAAACTTAAACCCTAGTAACCGTATTACTCTGGAACTAATAGTGCCTTTACTCACGTTGAAAGTTAGGTTATACTTGCGGGCAGACTCATGCAATCTTTTTAATTTAAAGTCATGTTCATCTTCCGTAGCTCCGCATACGGTTATGTTGTCGACGTGTACATATGCTCTTTTAGGTCTCTGTCATGAATTATGTTGTCAGTAGCTCGCTGGAAACAGGCTACACCGTTTTGTGACACCAGAGAGCACGTGACAAAACTGATAAAGGTTAACAGAAGCTACAAATGCGTGAACTTCTTCCTTTCTTTTATTGAGATTTGATGGTAGATACTATGCAGATCACGACGAGATTGCACCTTGACGTGGTGTGATGGCTTGCGCGCCTCTATGACCCAAAGAGCTATACAGGATGGCTTCTTTAAGCCGGAGATGCAATCATACCTGACAGGTCAATGGGTAGAGGTCGGACAAAGTCCAGTCTCCTGGTCCTCCAGGTTGAGGGTCGATTTTAGCTGGTGACTCAGTTGGTGAAATCAGTGGAAAAATAATTAATCCAAGCAAATGGGCTTCCACTCAGCCACCTCGCTGCCTTGCGGATAGGTTCTTAATTGAACTAAAGGCTGTGGTTGAGAACCTGAATCGTTCTCCTGCTTTGTGGTTGGACACCCTAGCAGTAAGGGTCCAACATTTCCCATGAACTGCATGAATAGAAAGAATTCCATACTGCATCGGTCGTCGCGCAGGCTAATCAGGACCACTCTGTCCATTGTATCGAGCGGGGTGGGTAGTGATAAGTGGGCTACTGCTCAGAGTTCCCTCTCTTTTATTCAACCTTTGTCTTCTGTCCTCAACCACCTTTCTTTGCTTCATCTATCCACCCATAATGCTCCCACTGATAACACGGTCGATACTTGTAACGATTCACTGTCAAATAGTATCGGGAATAATCCTCTGTCTGGTAATTCACATTTTATCAAGCCTCGTCAGCCCCTGAATCTGGGCTCCTTCAACGTGCGTACACTCATGCAGGCCGGTCAACAGGTGTCCCTAGCGCTCACAATGAACTCTCTGAAGATTGATGTATGCTTCGTAAGTGAAACGCGTATACAGGATTCGAGCAGTGTAATTCAACTAACTGCTCCTGGTATCTCATCGAGGTATTTTCTGCGCACTTCAGCAGACGAAGCAGCCAGAGCTGCAGGTCAACGTGGTGTAGGAATAGTTTCGACTGACAAGGCCGAGGCTGCCTTCTTAGACTGGATCCCGTCTAACAGGCATTTATATGCAGTTAGACTCCAGGAGTCAGTTGGTGTTCAAAAGGATAGTTGTGTTATGCACAGTTTGTTTGTGATCTCGGCGTGCATGACAACAGACTGCAGCACTGACATGCAGAAAGATGAGTTCTATGATGAACTCCCCACTCTCGTTTGAAGGAGCAATAGTTCTGACATTGTAGTGCTAGCAGGTGATTTTAATGCAGGTACTTTTGTATCAGCAACTGCGATTCCTTGGGGAGTATCACTTGAACCTCCATCGGAAGTGGAAGTAGAGTCGTGCCTTCGATTACTAAAGCGATGGAAAGCGGCAGGTCCCGACGAACTTCCCCCAGTTATTTTCAAAATGGATGGTGGTGCGTTGATAGAATCACTTACCACCTTGCTCCGTGACGTTTGTAAGGAGGAACGTATCCTGCTACTATGGGGTGAGTCACTGATTATACCGATCTTCAAGAAGGGAATACGCAATGACTGTAGTACCATTGTGGGATCAGTCTAATTCGGATAGTCATCAAGGTATTAGCCTCGATTTTGCCGCGTCGTCTCACACCGGCTCGCGAGAGGAACGCCCGTGAACAACAGGCCGGATTCCGACCAAGTCGAGGATGCATCGACCAGATTTTTACTCTTCGTCAATTACTTGAGGCGCGTCGCACAAACTATCGACCGACAATAATGGTTTTCTTCCACTTGAAAGGCACCTTCGATTCAGTTGATCGAACAGCGCTTTTCAGTGCTCTTTACCGGAAAGGTATGCCCCAGAAGTTCGTGAATCTACTGAGGTCATTGTACTCTCATACTTGTGGCTGCGTAATGGTTTACGGCGAACTATCCAGTCGGTTCGAAACGACGAGTGGTGTTCGACAGGGATGTCCAATTTCTCCATCCTTGTTTAACTTCGTCATCAATGAGATAATGGAGAATGCCTTGGGAGATGTGCACGATGCGGGCATCGAACTAGGAAATAGTGAGAAGCTGTGTGACCTGGATTACGCAGACGACCTTGTCTGTTTGTTCGACGTCAACTATTTTGAGCTTGATGCTTGATGAGGATTAACAACTGTTGACCGCTTTAGTTACCTCGGAAGCAGCGTGACGACGGATGGGGAGCACGGTAACAGAGGTTAGCACGCATATATCCAAAGCTCGAGCAGTGTACGCTGGACTGAAGCACTTGTGGCGCCGACCTGATATTTCACTGAAGTTGAAAGGTCGTGTGTATTGTACCGCAGTGCGTTCGGTTTTGTTGTGCAGTTGCGAGACTTAGGGTCTATGTGCGGAAGATATTCGTCGTCTTGAGGTTTTCGACCACCGATGTTTACGTAGTATCGTTAAGATTGGATGGAATGACCGAATAAGCAATACTGGGGTCAAAAGTCGAGTATCGCTTACTAGCCCAGAAAATATTCTCACACAGCGTATCCAACTTAGTAGACTTCGTTGGTTAGGGCATGTGTTACGTATTGGCAGACACGCCTACCGTACCGTGTCCTATTCTCCATTCCTCCTAGGGAGTGGAAGAGACCACGTGGAGGTCAACAGATGACGTGGCAGCGAGGAATGAGAAAATGTACAGCAAAATTAGAAAAAGTAGGTGCTTCACGTCTTCGTGGTTGGGATCCAAAAGATCCCTCAACCAGTTGGCTGGAGTCATTGAAGGATATGGCAACGAACCTAGAACAGTGGCAATCGTATTGTCACTTTCTGTCGAATCATAGTAATTGATCAATATACGTTTGTACATTTCGAGTTTGTGTCCCGCATGTTGGTATTTAGGCATTCTTTCCTTTCCCCACCCGTGTATTTGCACTTTTTCTCGATGTTGCATATTTTATACTTCATAATTCAACGTTCGACATTGCGAGGAAGGCAGTGGTCAATGGTGCCTACTCTACTGTTTGACGCTGTACGGTGATGATGATGGTGGTGAGTAGATTAAAGGCCCGTAATATAGGCTTTATTCGTTACGTACTTTTAGCATGTACGGTGAGACACGATATGTATAATCATAGAAATACACATTTCTGGTGAACTGTAATGAGAAGCAGTTAGTTCACCAACTTCCTCCCAGCTGTTTTACGATTTAGATTTCAGCAGTTACAGATGTTTGCACTTCACGATTTCGGATGTTGTAAGGCCGTACTTTTTGTTGTTTATCCCTAAACGATGACTGTGGTGTTGTGTTGGGAGTATGTTGACATAACACGTCTGTGTGAACGGGATCATCATTGGTCGTGTTTTGGTCTGAAATGTTATCTGTCTGACGCAAAAATATGTGTCATCAAGATTACTCTGCTGCTGTTCTTTTGGGACAAGGTTATGTGTAGATACCGTTTTCTCGCGCCCGTCTGGTAGACGCGTATGAGAATACCTTGGGTTGCATTCGACGAGTTCGAGTTCGACTTCGTCGACAAAACGCTCGTACTTCGACAATCGGACATCGTGCCTCCTGGAGACTGGGCCGGGAACAGTAAGCCAGCTTGATAAAGAGACTTCCAATGTAGATTTCTTGTTGTATTGTAGCAAACGTTCGTGTGGAGTGGCGTCCGTGGCGGTGCACATCAGGGACCGAATAAAATGAAATGCATCCGGGAGAACAGTTTCCCATTCGGTGGTCGGCAGAGACCTGGGTTTAGCGGCGAGGGAGATGCGACGTCATATGGTGCCATTTGTGCGTTCTGTTTGCCCGTTAGACTGTGGATTGTACGCTTTCGTTCTGCTGGTCGCAATTCCTTTAGCATGTAAGAAATGTTTTAGTTGTTCGGGCATGGACCAGTGACCACGGTCTGGGTGCATGTACGAAGGCATGACAAACATTGATAACAGTTAGCAGAATCGGCCAATGATGGTTGACGCCGTCATGTTTTTTGCGATGCTTTTCCACGATGGTGGGAGGTACCAACCGAAACCGGAGCGCAGAAATGCGAGGTCAGTGGTTGTATAAACTGAATTGAACTGACGCCGTCATGTTCTAGCAAGGAAAGGCGAATGAAAATCTAGGATACTCGTCAATTATCGTAAGTAGGTACCTGTTACGAGTAGCCGAATGCAGTGGACCTTTAAAGTCAGTATTTAAACGTTCGAATGGAGATGTGACTTTGACCATGTTTCCAGTAGGTATTTTGCAAAATCTCGGTTTTAGCTCAATGCAGAGGGGATAACTGGATACCATTTTCCTTGCATCCTAAACTGAGGAGGGGAGATTTCTGGATCGTACAAAGTGTATCGAGCAGACTATTCCGGGATGGCATAGAGAATCATATAAATCCTTCACGTGCAGAGCAGCAATACCCACAAGATAGTATATCAGTCGATTTGTTTTCCTCGCCGCAACGGTAAACCACGTTGAAGTTGTAACACGATAGTCCGATGTGCCAACGCTGTATCTTTCCCCCGGTGATGTATGTCGTACATAAAAGCGACATATTTTTGGTCCGTTAATAACTGAAAGTGTACACCAAGCAATTAATGTCACCACTTTCGGATGGCCTCAACAATGGCATACGTCTCCTTTTCCACCGATGAACGATGTCGCTCACTAACTGTCAATATCCTAGAAAAGAAAACAACCGGTCTACTGTTCTTTGTTAATACTGCAGCGATAGCAATATCAGAAGGGTCGGTCTCAACCACGAGGAGTGACTTTGGATTTACTGTTGGCCACGGATCTCGACAGCTCGTCTTTCACGGACTTATAAGACGTTGCAATTTCCTTCGGCAGGGGGAATATTCGGTTGTTAACTAGAGGTCATATTTTATCCGAATAAGGTGATATCCATTGTGATAATACGCGAAGAGCCCAATGACGCGCTGTTGAGGCTCAAAATCTTTCGGAAGCGGTAGATTTTAGAGAGGTTCATGTCTGTCAGGACCAGGTTTAATCGGCCTGTGGGAAATTTCGTATCCCAAAAGCCTAATCAGCTTTACTCCGATTGTGCTTTTGCTGTCGTTCAATTTCAGTCCGTATTTCTAGACCGCTATAGAATCGCGATAGGTTTTTCTGGCGTTGTTCTTCGTCCTCATCACAAATGGTGGTATTGTCCAAGTATGCAAAGGTGCCTGGGAGAGATTTCGCATTCATGATCTGATCGATTACCCTCTGAAAGCACGAAACACCGTTGGTGATACCAAAAGGAATCCTACGGAACAGGAGCAGATTTCTACAGGCTTCTAATGCAGTGAAAGCATTGTCTTCCTCCCGAGTCAGTGTTTGTTTGTAGGCAAATTTCAAATCTAGAGTACTAAAAACAACATAACTTGAGATTTTTTCGACCACTTGATCGATTTTTGAGAGTGGACAGGCGTCAAAAAGCGTAAATCGGTTGACTATCTTGCTGTAATCAATCGTCGTTATGCGTTTGTGCCGCTCGGTAGTAGTGACCAGCACCTGAGCGCGCCAGGATGAGTTGAACGATTCTATAATTTGCACTTTTAGTAAATGTTCGATCCTCATCTAGATGAAGCCTTCATCTGCCGCGGAATGTCACCGTGATTTGGTGGCGATCGAGATGCGGTTAGGTAATAGGTTATGAAACAGGGGTGGCAGATCAATATGGACAGCAGTAAAGTTACACAATAGAAACGATTCACTTCCTCCTCCGACAGAAATTAGTAACATTGTATGCAAACGTAAGAACATCAACTAAAAGCATATCGACACAGAGGTTGGGCAGAATAGAAAGTTTAAAGAGGGGGATAGTTAGAACTTTTGTAAGACAATGTCACAATGCTGTGTACGTTTGGTGTACGTTGTAAGACTAGTAGGTGCCGTGGTAATGCAAGTGCGTGACAAACACTTTCCTTTTTTATTTCTACTTCCCGTGAAGTGGACAACAGCATTAAGGGTGAACTCCAAAAGACACTGTAAAAGTGGGTTGTAGGGGAACATTCACGATAGAACCAATTTATTGATCCTGCTTTTGAAGAAAGAAAGTTTGCAAGTGGGTAGGAAGACAGAAAGAGAAAGAGTTCCATAATTTGCCGGTCCGGCAATAAAGAATGAAAGATGGGAGTGCGGCCTCTAGTGACAGAATTTTGATAGGGATGACTAGTTGCCTGGGTACTTTTTATTACATGCTTGTGCACGAGTGCAGTGGAAGGAGAATTTTACCCCATAGCCACGAGGGCCTGCTACACTACTGGGGATAACCGGCAACCAGACCCGAGCGGCAGTGAAATGCGGTCTACCGCCAAAATGATGTTCGAGAGAAAGTTTTGGAAAGAGGAACTGCCGAAGCACGTTCTGAACAACAAAACTTGATATGTAACTGTCTGAACTGCTAGTATCCACCAAAGCTTGGAGCGGTACTCCGTTGAAGAAAACCTGTACTACTGCAGTTGAAAGGCAGTGAGGAGCAGAAGCTGATATCATGATAAATAACAAAGAACTAGGTAGTGACGTAGTTTTAGTGTGCAGCGCTGACCGACACACCTTTTGGTAATGCTTTTTTTATTACACAGTTCGCACACAGCGTCTAGCGGGATACTTGGAACGATTGTTTTGAACATGCTCACGGAAGAAGCATTGATCAACTGTTGCTGCTGTTGCACCTGGCTCAAACGGATGAGAGCATGATTCCTTGAGCATATCTGAATTACATGTTGAGGCTGAATACGAAGAATCACACGGGTAAAATGAATAAGATTGATGACAGGCCAAAGAACAAGCTTGTTCGTAGCTGGTATCGAGATCCAGCAACCTGTTTTCCTGAAGGCGCTGTCGAATGGTGTTAGACTACATTTCACCGATGAAATGCATCGCGTAAAACGTCGTTTTGATTTTGCTCGACTGTGACAGATTTGAAGGCACAGTCTTTTGCTAACAATTTTAGCTTTTGTAGTAACTAGTTCAGAGTTGAGCCTGTTCTCTGTTCACAAGGAGACAATACATGCCGAGCGAAAACCTCATTTTTCGGTTTTATGTAGGTTTTTTCAAGAGTGTCGAGTGCAGTTTCGTACGTTTTGCGCTCGGCAATGTTTTCGTGTACTGGTGACGTGACGTAGTTAATTAGGACAGAGCTGGTCCGAATCAGGCGTTGAAGATTTAGCAATGAAAGTACTGAATGTGCAGAACGAGTGTTTCCAGACCGTTGATAACGTTTGTGACAAAGGGTCAGAATCGGAGCGTCCGAATCGTAAAAGTTTGTTCATTGGTGAGTAAATAAGTCGTCGTGTACTGTGGTTTGTTGTTGCGTATCTTGTTTTGACCAAACAATCATCACGTCACAATGGGATGATTAACGGCCCAGAATATAGGCTTTATTCTATTAATAGATTGAGCATATACGGTGAAATCGAAAATGTGCATATATCGAAGTATGTGTTATAGGCGGAACGTAATGGTAATGAGTTTGTACATCACGGGGGGAGGTTCAGAATGATACTTAATACAAGGTGCTAGACAGTATCCACTGTCGCCCGGATCGTTACCACACCTAGCCTATTGGGACCTTATTTGGTTCTTCGCCACTCCGGGTCTCAAGGTCTGGTTGCCGGTTATCCCCAATAGTGTAGCAGGCCGTCGTGGCTATGGGGTAAAATTCCCCTTCCACTGCACTCGTGCACAAGCATATAATGAAAAAATCACAGTACCTACAACCATATAAATTGAACGCGATGTGCGCTGTTCTTTTAACTTTCGAAGCCTAGCTGTACATAAATCAGCAGGCAAGGGGCCCAGTTACATCGATTTCGCTTGCCTGATTACATCGGTCCTAGAGTGGAGGTCGAAGGACGCTTCGATAAAGAGGCATGGAGGAATGCACAGAGACAAGAAAAATGAATGCTTCTCGTTTCCCTGATTAATGTCCAAAACAGTCCATCATCTGATGATAGGAAACAATAAGAGATGTGACAGTAAAACATGAACTGTTGCGACTCGGTTGTCATTTTCTTTTGGGTTAGATTGCTTGAAAATGCATTCATAAACAGGGTCAGACTGTGTTTCACGTGTTAACCAGCGTAGCATTTCCTTTAAATATACTCCTCAGCTGTAAGTCCGCACGGCCTTCACTTCAGAAAACCTTGTTTTGCTTGTTTCGATTATCAGCAACGCTGAAATTTTTGTTATCGTTGTGGGCTGTTGTACTACTCGATCACCCGGTCCACAGTGAGCATTTTTATTTGAGTATGTGTCTCTGGTCCCTGTGCAGCCAAGACCGTCCTGAAAGGCCACATCGCTGGTCCATATGAGCCGTGGACCAATCGCATGGCTCATTCGCCTCTTCTGGGAAACCTTGGTGAGTAAGTATAACACGACATACGACCTCATTCAGAGCGAGCCGGGTTGATATCGTGATTTAAGCGGGAAATAACGCTAGACTAGTTCGGCTGTCATCGAACGAGGCTCATTTAGGAGGCCTTTTTGGGCTAGATTCCTGTTGCACGGAAAACAGAAACTTTTGGCTCTGTGCTCTGACCGTCGCCTGTTCCTCACCACTACGAGCTTCAGACGCCCCCCACTGCCGATATGTCACGTGGCGTCCGTTTTCTTTGAGTCATCGGGGGACCCAGATTGACTACATCGCGATCAACCACAAGTGACGGGGTTGTGTACAAGCACGTCGATTACATTGATGTACCCTTATTGACTCCGACCACGCACTAGTTTGTACCATACTGTCCATGTGCTTCGGTGGGTGTTCCATGCGCATACTACAACGACGGTTAGACCGTGATCACCTGTCCCAGTCAGCTCGACTATCCGTCTTCCAAAACGCGCTAGTTGAAAAGTTAGAATTTGCCCGTCTGATAGCATCAACCAGCTCTGGTCGCTTATCAAGAACTCTGCTTTCTGCTGGTGCAGTGAGTTGTGGTCTGTCGCGTCGTGTCATGATACCCCGAATTTCCGCTAAATATTTGCGTCTTCACGTACGTCGATTCCGGCTAGAAATGAACTTAACGAAACACGACTCGTAACGAGACGTGAACATAATACAAGTCTACCCAGAGATCGCGGAATTTGGTGATTACAACGTACATCAGAAATGGGACGTGCTGCCGTGTTTCGACTCTGAGTATATCTCGTTTCTCGTACCGCCAGTTTCTCTAGTTGCTTCCGATCGGGGGGCTTCAGAAGTTTACCGTTTTTCATGTGAAGCAACACGTCCAGTTGCGTTCTGGGTTCCTCCCCGAAAACCAGTTCAAATGATGTCGTCCCGGTTGTTGAATGGTTCGTTGCGCGATAACTGGGCAGTTTCTCCGATAGTCCTTCTTGTCAATCACTCGTGGTTGTTAAACCACTCTTTCATCGGTCTGTTTATTCTTTCTGTCTTTTCGCGATATCCGTATTCGTTGAATTCACCACCGTTGCAATATGTCCCGAAATTTCTTCCATTCGAAGCCAGGACCCTGGTCGGTGATGGTCGTTTCGGGTACACCAAATCGCTCTACCACATCAAATACGCGAGAGACCGCATCGATCGTTTGATCCGATATTGAGATTGCCTGCACTCAACAAGACATGGTCAACCATCGTCATGATATGCCGGTTTCCAGTTGAACTCAAGGGTAAGGGACCAATGATATCCAACCCACAACCTGGGAAGATTCGCGGTGCTTCTGCGGGTTGCGTTGGCGGTGTCTCTGTCACAAGCTCGGTTCCGCTGACAGCCAGGGCAAGTCCGCATGTAGTCATCAATGTCGTGCCGCATCGTGGACCAGAAGACTCTGCGCCACAACAGTCCGAAGACTTGTAAGCACTGTCGTGCGCTAACTGTATCACACGCTCACGCATGGCCTCTGAAACAAACGGAAGTCTTCTGGGCCGCAGACCTTGTCGCACATCGACGTCAACAAATAGCTTGCCATCTTCCGCATGCAAGTACTCCCATATTTCCAGTAAGTCGTGCACTGCAGGTGAGCTCCCGTCTGGTCTCGTCTGATCTGGTCTGTTCTTGAAGATGTGAGCAACCAGTCCGCACCAAGCTGTTGTTTCTTTGGTGACAGAAAACGTCGTCACTTGGCATCAGCCGATTCACTGGGATTGCTTCGTTCGGCAATGGGTCGTCTGGGATCGGGTGGGACAATGCGTCAGGTATCTCGTTTTCTCGATCACTAAGGTGCTTGATTGTGAAGGTGAATTCTTGCAGGCAGTATGACCATGACGCCAATCTTTCTCTTGAATCTCGTGCTGTCATTAACCACGTCAATGGCTTGTGATCCGTTTTGATGCAAAAGCTAGTAGCAGTCAGATATGTTCTCCACTTTTCCAGTGCTCACACGACTGCTAAACATTCCTTTCCGTGGTGGGGTATTTTCTTTCGGCCTTTGTGAGCAACTGGCTGGTGTATTCGACCACCCCGGACGGTTGTGACAATACTGCGCCAATTCCAACGTCACTGATATCCACAGCCACGGTGGATTTCTCATGCGGCCTTGGCATCATTAAGCAGCGTCGAGGGTTTTTTGCACTTTTTCTTCAACGCCGCCTCCGTATCTGACGTCTACTCAAACTTCTTACCTTTCCTCGGTAGTTGAAACAGGACATCAGCATCCAGGGCAAAGTTTGAAACGAATTTGGCGTCATAACCAACCAGGCCAAGGAACCATCTTAGTTGGCGCTTTGATTTCAGCGAGGAGAAGTTGTGAATTGTCTCCGCTTTTTCGGGTAGGGACTACAGTTTGCCACCTCCGACACTACGTCCAAAATAAACGATTTTGTCACGCGCGATTTGGCACTTCTTTGTGCTCAATTTCAAGCCCGTTGTTTCGATTCTTTGCAAGACTGCACTGGAAACATGCCCGTCATTCGTTTTTGAAAATATCACGATGTCATCCCCATACACCACAACACCGTCCAGGTTTTCCAGAGCCTGCAGCAGCAAACGTCTGAAGGTGGGCGGTGCGTTACACAGCGCGAAAGGCATTCATAAGAACTCATCCTGCTTCCCATTGACACAGAAGACTGTTTTCTCTCTGTTGATTGCGAGCACCGGTAATTGCCAATAGCCCAACCTCGAGTCGATTAACGATAACACCACATCATGAAGTTGCCCAAAATCTCTTCGGTTAATGGCATTGGAAACGCGTCCTAAATTGGGACACAGTTGAGCTCTCCGAAGTCAAAAATCGATACGAACCATCCGCTTTTTGCGGTAAAAACACTGGCGAGGAATATGGCCTAGTGCTCTGCTGAATTATCCCCTTTGATAGTATGTGTCGAACCTGCTTCTCTCCTTTCGATGCGACTTTCTTTGGTATCCGCCGGTATACCGGTTTACACACTGCACCCAGGACCAAGTCAATCCTGTGTTCTAGCTAGTCGGAAAAACCGTATTCGTCATCTGATGTCGAAAATAACTCGGCACACTTCTCGATACACTGCCTGACGCACGGAATCGGACAGTTTGGGACAGAAAAAGTTTTTACATTGCAAACGTGGTTTAACCGGTTTCAGCAGAACTGCGGCTCGGTATCTTTCTTTCCAACACGTAATCGATGAGTTTCAAAATCAATTTTTCCACCTGTACACTCCAAAATATCAACCACAACAATCGTCTCAGCAACCCTTTCAACCAGTAACATCTCATGTGTAACTCGAACATCGCCGACCTGAACCGATAGCCGCTGCTTCCCTGTTATTCACAGAGCCTCCCCTCCGAACGCACGCACTTGTATTTCGCATGATTTAATCGAAATTCCCTCCACACGAGGTGGTACAGACACCCCAGCTCTCATATCTGCAACTGCGATTTTACGTTACCCCCAGTTATCACCTCAACCATGGACACGCCCCTCGACTTGAATGCGCATAAAGAAAAGCAAGATAAAGCATGTTCCTCTGGTTATGATCGGGCAAAATGCCCTGCCTTGTCGCAAAAAAAACACCCCTTCCGTGAACCACTCATCAATGATTCGTTCTCGCGCTGTGTTTATTTTCTGAGTTCCGGTTTTGAGTGTTTGATTTCCTCGGTACTATTCTGCAACTTGGACTCCAGTTCTGATGACTCCAATCGGGATACTGTTACTTCTTCCTGGGCAGCAAGAAAAATCATAAACAGGCGCTCTGTATCGTTCACACCGCACGCAATTGCCATTCTCAACTTTTCTTAGTCAGTCGGGGCCTACTTTGAATGGAACGATTACGAACAAGGCGTGCTTCAGTTACGTCACTTGCCTCAGGCAGCTCAATCGATAGCTGGCGCAAAAAATACTGATGATGGACAACCGGGTCTTGGGCGCTGTGATACAGAGCCGTGTTGAACCGATCCATGGCTTTCTAGCGGAGATGCAATCATACCTGACAGGTCAATGGGTAGTGGTCGGACAAAGTCCAGTCTCCTGGTCTTCCAGGTTGAGGGTCGATTTTAGCTGGTGACTCAGTTGGTGAAATCAGTAGAAAAATAATTAATCCAAGCAAATGGGCTTCCACTCAGCCACTCCGCTGCCTTGCGGATAGGTTCTTAATTGAACTAAAGCCTGTGGTTGAGAACCTGAATCGTTCTCCTGCTTTGTGGTTGGACACCCTAGCAGTAAGGGTCCAACATTTCCCATGAACTGCATGAATAGAAAGAATTCCATACTGCATCGGTCGTCGCGCAGGCTAATCAGGACCACTCTGTCCATTGTATCGAGCGGGGTGGGTAGTGATAAGTGGGCTACTGCTCAGAGTTCCCTCTCTTCGTGAAACGATTTGCGATAGAAATGGAGAGCCCATTCATAGCAAACAGCAAAGGCCCGACCGTTGGGCCGAATACTTCAAGGAACAGTTTAGCTGGCCGCGCGCCAATGTAGGTACTTTTGTATCAGCAACTGCGATTCCTTGGGGAGTATCACTTGAACCTCCATCGGAAGTGGAAGTAGAGTCGTGCCTTCGATTACTAAAGCGATGGAAAGCGGCAGGTCCCGACGAACTTCCCCCAGTTATTTTCAAAATGGATGGTGGTGCGTTGATAGAATCACTTACCACCTTGCTCCGTGACGTTTGTAAGGAGGAACGTATCCTGCTACTATGGGGTGAGTCACTGATTATACCGATCTTCAAGAAGGGAATACGCAATGACTGTAGTACCATTGTGGGATCAGTCTAATTCGGATAGTCATCAAGGTATTAGCCTCGATTTTGCCGCGTCGTCTCACACCGGCTCGCGAGAGGAACGCCCGTGAACAACAGGCCGGATTCCGCCCAAGTCGAGGATGCATCGACTAGATTTTTACTCTTCGTCAATTACTTGAGGCGCGTCGCACAAACTATCGACCGACAATAATGGTTTTCTTCCACTTGAAAGGCACCTTCGATTCAGTTGATCGAACAGCGCTTTTCAGTGCTCTTTACCGGAAAGGTATGCCCCAGAAGTTCGTGAATCTACTGAGGTCATTGTACTCTCATACTTGTGGCTGCGTAATGGTTTACGGCGAACTATCCAGTCGGTTCGAAACGACGAGTGGTGTTCGACAGGGATGTCCAATTTCTCCATCCTTGTTTAACTTCGTCATCAATGAGATAATGGAGAATGCCTTGGGAGATGTGCACGATGCGGGCATCGAACTAGGAAATAGTGAGAAGCTGTGTGACCTGGATTACGCAGACGACCTTGTCTGTTTGTTCGACGTCAACTATTTTGAGCTTGATGCTTGATGAGGATTAACAACTGTTGACCGCTTTAGTTACCTCGGAAGCAGCGTGACGACGGATGGGGAGCACGGTAACAGAGGTTAGCACGCATATATCCAAAGCTCGAGCAGTGTACGCTGGACTGAAGCACTTGTGGCGCCGACCTGATATTTCACTGAAGTTGAAAGGTCGTGTGTATTGTACCGCAGTGCGTTCGGTTTTGTTGTGCAGTTGCGAGACTTAGGGTCTATGTGCGGAAGATATTCGTCGTCTTGAGGTTTTCGACCACCGATGTTTACGTAGTATCGTTAAGATTGGATGAAATGACCGAATAAGCAATACTGGGGTCAAAAGTCGAGTATCGCGTACTAGCCCAGAAAATATTCTCACACAGCGTATCCAACTTAGTAGACTTCGTTGGTTAGGGCATGTGTTACGTATTGGCAGACACGCCTACCGTACCGTGTCCTATTCTCCGTTCCTCCTAGGGAGTGGAAGAGACCACGTGGAGGTCAACAGATGACGTGGCAGCGAGGAATGAGAAAATGTACAGCAAAATTAGAAAAAGTAGGTGCTTCACGTCTTCGTGGTTGGGATCCAAAAGATCCCTCAACCAGTTGGCTGGAGTCATTGAAGGATATGGCAACGAACCGAGAACAGTGGCAATCGTATTGTCACTTTCTGTCGAATCATAGTAATTGATCAGTATACGTTTGTACAGTTCGAGTTTGTATTCCGTGCGTTGGCTACTACTCTTCGTGTGCCGGGTGGTCTGATGTCTGGTGCACGTGTTCAGACTGGCGTTGGGATTGCTTTAAGCATGATAGCTGAGCGTGCATTGCCAGACTGGATTCCAGTCAGCAGTCGTTTGTGTCCACTTTGGTTTGACAGTTCTGTGCATGTCAACAGCAACAAACTGAGGCTTCCGTTTTTGTTCGTTGTGTCTGTGTATGCACCCACAGACTCCAGTTCCTCTGAGACCAAACACAAATTCTATCAGGATTTACCTCAGCTACTTTGAAGCGTGCGCTCGACAGATGTGGTGGTGGTTGCTGAGGATTTCAAACGCCCAAGTTGGGCGTTTGGGAGATTCCGAAAGGATCAACGGAGGTCCGCTTGCTATCCCAATCGATCGTACCGATGACAGCGATCGTCTCATCCAGCTGTACTCCGACCACACATTGTTTCTGGTGAGTACGAACTTCTGCCATAAGAAGTGGCATAGATTCATGACGTCCTCTTACGATTTCAGAATGCTGGACTCAGATTGATCATATTGTGATTGGTCACCGTTGGCGTGGATCGAGTGAAGATTGTCGTTCATTTTGGTCTACGCCTGTGGACTCAAATCACGCCTTGATACGTGCTTGCTCATGTTTACGTCTCGTCCGTGGTCACACCACCGTAAGTGCAACCCGTCCCGAGCAGTTGCTTCTGGATGATAATCGACGATCTGCTTTTCAGGCAGCGCTGTCTACACAGTTATCAATGCAGCCGGATAAGCACGACACAGATAAACGATGGCAACAGATTAAGGAAGCCTTGTATGCCGCGTCTGATACCACACTGGACTCTGGTTCAAGTAGGTCTCACAAACGATGGATACCTTGGACATCAGTTACTCTGTTGGGTGCTCGCAGATCCGTTCCGCCACAAACCACATTCGATGAGATACTCGAATATCTGAGGATCAAACTGACTAGGAGTCTCATAAGTGATCGTGAACAGTTCTGGATTGAGGAATTGAGAAAATAGAGAAGGCTGCGTCTGTTATTTGTTATTCGCTACATTTACTTTTCGATTATAAGTGCCGGTCTGTGGAAGCGTATTGCAAGTGAGTTAATCAAGGAATTAAGCAGCTCAATGATTCAGTTTCGGGAATGTCTTTTCGACCGTTAGGTGGAGCACCACGTTCAGTAATTTTAGAATTTTATTTTTGATTACAAGCGTCGGCAGGAGTACACTTATCCCACGCTTACCCATGGGTGCCGTGGAAGGGGTATAGTCATAAAAGCCCGCTACGCCGTTAGGGATAACCGGCATTCAGACCCCGAGATAGAGTCTAAAACCACGTAAGGTCCCAATAGATCGGGCGTGGTGGCGGGCCGGATGACAGCTGAAAACTTTCCACCTCCAAAGTAACATGATGGCGGGGATTCGAATCTCTGACCTCCGAGGTAGTAATCGAACGCCACCAACGGTCACCAACGGCTCGACTTCCAGGGTGTTCCAAAACGAAGGATTGGTTTTGGAAATGTTTCGATAAACAGCACTGTACGAAGAGAAATTCGTCTCTGCCGTTTTGTTGTCGATGTTAGCAACAACAGTTGTTTCTGATCAAAAGTGCTTCATGGCTACCTGTTGTTACTCACTCTTTTATTTCTTGCTCGCCTTTTTTGCACGGTTGTGTTGCATAGCTATTGTTGTTCTCTTTCAGTTTTGGCACTAGCTGCGCTGAATTGATCCACGGGAGGTAGATAGTTTCTTCTTGTATATCAGCCCTTGCTGCAGCAAACGCTTAGCGTGTGTTGCACTTGATCAATGCGCGAATGATGTATGCATCCACACATGCGTACAATTTCACATACACGTAAATGCCAGAATGTGCTTTCATGAGTATTCATCTCCTAATGTGCACGCTTGGTCCAGTTTCACACCCAGGTCATTACGAGCCTTAATTGTCTTGCCACAAATTCGCACACGAACAAGTTCTCATCAAAGTACTTGTGCTGTATAATAATTCAAAACTCAGGGCTCTACTTGTGGAGTTCTTGTGATGCATTGGAGGCTGAAGGTGCCATTACCGTTCCGATTTGTTTGTCTCACTTTCGCACCGGTTAGTGAGAAAGAAAAAGTAAAATACTTGTGCGGAAACTTTTAGAATCCCGTGCAGCTGTCTTGAGGGCTTATTTATTGCTTATTTTCACGCTCATCTCCGGTGCTTACCTTATCCCTTATGCTTGATTGTGAATGTTTTTGAACTGATAAGACACGAAACTAGGAAGTTCACTTTAAAATGTTATCAAGGTGTTACATTAACAAATTGCCCTCATAGTGTAATGCCCAACAGAAAGGCCAATATTCGAGGCCAAATTATGATCGATAGTGTAAATCTGATTATATGTATTTTGGTTTCGCTTAGAGAAGACGAGCGATTGGCCACTTTTGCACATAGGAGTTGGTAAATTAGTACTTCGCACCTTAATTCTGAAGTTTTATTTATTCCCTTTCCTCTTTACGAATGTTTGATTTTTGGTATTGGGTCTCATAGAAACACGGACAATTTCATTCTCGAAACATGAACTGACGAACCACATTGACCATAGTGGGATAAGACTTGACATTGTGCTACGTGACAGGGAACGCGCTCACCATGGGAACAACGATTTCATTTTCGTTTGTGTTCATTGTTGCGTTTTTTGTTTCTTCTACATACCATCCTCAGTAGGATTCTGCAGTTTTTATTGCTTGCGGCCTATTACTGTCTTTCCTCTTGATGTTTTCTGTTGGTTATTCCTCTCTCTGAGATCGATGTTTAATGGTTTGATGATGAAACACCAGACATACTTCAGTTTCGATTTACGACAATGGTACTTCATTGCGGGATTTCTTCTGATAGCTTGCTTGTTTTAGTTTTTGGGCTTGGTACCTTCTAATTTTGAATACTCCTGATTTTTTTCTGACATACGTCTCTGTTACCCTTGTCGTATAGTTTAAATTCTATCTAAGCTCGTACACCAGTGCTTTGCTCTGCTTTTTCGGCAGAGGGAAAATATAACGGTGTAGACTTTGAATACAAACGCGCTACCGGTCGCATCGCGTCGCGATTTCGTCTACTGGCAATCGAGACTGAGCGATGAAGTTTCATCTGCTCTCTGTGCATGTGAATGTTTTTCACAAGTGATGCTCCAGAGGTCGGGTAACATCGGAAATGTAAATTGTTTTTCTGATGCTCTGGTTGATGTTGTTTGTGGTTGACTGTCGTTGTCCTCGATTTGGTTTGGTTGGAATGAGTTTGTACTACAAAAGTTGGATGAAAGCTGTCTAGCCTCAAACCTTGTTGGTGATTGACAGCTTGCTTGCATGAATGTTAGCCATACCCGTAAATGGAGAACGTCAGCAACTCTAAGCTTGCAAGGTCAGTCACTACCTGTTGGTGTGACAAAACTTGAGATGTTTGCAAGGTGACAACTGGTCAGTCTTATTCTCTGCGTTCCAATAATAGGGTATTTGCCTAATGCTCTTCAAGACCCTCTGCACCACAATGCATCTTTTTTTACGCCACGTATTATTCCTTATTGATAGTATCCAGACTCTCATGGAATTTGCAAAATACCGCATCATTCCTAAATTCCTTGTGGTTTATTAGTTTCTCTCTTTTCGTCCTCTTTATTTCATCGTAATAACGGTCTCCTTTTCTTATACTTAATAATCGTTGGAAAGCAGGAGAAACTCGTCCAATGCTTTCTTCCATTTGTTCCATTTTCGAGGGACTTCTGACGTCGCGGATTTGTCCTTATTGTATCAACCGAACAAATTTACCCGTTTGTTTCTGTCTTGAGTATTGCAGCGTTAGATGAAGTACTTTTCATGACTTCTCGCTGCACGATCAAAAAGGATATCGAGTGGATTTAGATCCTTTACAATGTTAATATATACACTATCCTTTGAAATAACGAAGCCCTTCACCTGTTCCTACTGTATCGCTCGCTGTATACTCTCATCATTATCACCGTACAACGGTAAAATAGCAGGGCGACCGAACCCCGCTATCCACTACCTTTCTCACCGTATTGGACGTAGGGACAGGAAGAATGATTATACAAGGCGCACATGGAATAGACATAGAGTAGTGGGAAAAGAAAAGAACGGCCTAGTGGCCAACGCACGGAATACAAACTCGAACTGTACAAACGTATACTGATCAGTTACTATGATTCGACAGAAAGTGACAATACGATTGCCACTGTTCTCGGTTCGTTGCCATATCCTTCATTGACTCCAGCCAACTGGTTGAGGGATCTTTTGAATCCCAACCACGAGGACGTGAAGCACTTACTTTTTCTAATTTTGCTGTACATTTTCTCATTCCTCGCTGCCACGTCATCTGTTGACCTCCACGTGGTTTTTTCCACTCCCTAGGAGGAACGGAGAATAGGACATGGTACGGTAGGCGTGTGTCTGCCAATACGTAACACATGCCCTAACCAACGAAGTCTACCAAGTTGGATATGCTGTGTGAGAATATTTTCTGGGCTAGTACGCAATACTCGATTTCTGACCTCACCGGTCATTTCATCCAACCTGAGCGACACTAAGCAAACATCGATGGTCAGCAACCCCAAGGCGGCAAATATTTTCCTCACATAGACCCCAGGCGTCACATCCATGTAACTGGGCACACCGCGGCACAGTACACACAGCCCTTCAACTAAATGTCAGGTCTACGCTACACGTGCTTCAATCCAGCGTATCCCGCTCTACCAACTTGTGTTTCTGCTGAAATTTATAGTTGCCCTCGTAATTATTCTGTGCTACTTTGAATCGTGTAATATATTTGCCCGTATTTGTCAGTTCATTTGCCACAATTCATATTTTTTCAGATTCACAGGTTCTCTTTATTCGTGGTTTTTTTGCTCGGCAGAATCAAACAAGTAAATTGGTGGTGTCAGTCGAAAGACTAAAGATTTTTTTTTCTCAATTTCAGAGTGGTTAGGTTTTTTCATTGTGCAATCTTTAAGGAGAGGTCACATGTTGCCCCCAACCGTGAACGGGCAATCACATGGACGACTTTTGAATTAAAGTTTATCCCGGTCTGCTTGTAGGGACGAAGGTTCAGTTGTGACACCCGAGTCGATAAAACTTACCAGGAAAGGAAATTTTCCGGATAACGTAAATCAGTGGTCCATTCGATTTGTAAGAAATGACGGGGAAATTCATGACATCCAAACAGACTGTTATCTTCCAACGTTTGTCTAATGCTCACGAATGATGCACGCAATAGTCAAACCGGGTTCAGATTCAGTTGAGATTGTGTCAGTACTTTGCGTAGACCAGGTTTTTTTTAATCATTCTTGCTTCGAGAGCTTCCCTCAACTCAGTAAACTGCCCGGTTCTCTGGCGTTGCCTCTTTCCTTTGGCATACTGGACGATTGATTACTTGACAAAACCGGATTCAAGCTTACAGGGATCTTTATTTCTAGGTCCACAGAAAAAGTGAGAACGCCGGAGTTGTCTTCTCTCTCCTTTCTTACTTAACTTACTCTTTGCAATGACCAGAGATCACTTTATGCTTATGCATGTATGATAGTGTTCAACTTCTCAGATGAGATGTCAGACATGGTACTTCTAACTAAGGATCCAAGTAGGTTGCATGCTTTTCTAAACAGCATGAACAACCGCTTATCAATGTTTGGAATACGTATCCGTTGAAACGACAAACCAGGATGAAAAGCTTGGTCGTCTTTGCATTTATATTTAACCCGAGGGGTGTATATGAGATGAGATGTCATCATGTATAAAGAGGACGCGTTCTGCTTTTACGAACTTCAACGTCGTCGTTGGCATCGATGTGACACCCCTTTGTCCGTCAAGGGTCGAGCGTACGCTGCCGCGGTATGGTTAGTTCTTCCATTAGCTTAGAAGCCTGATCGCTGTTGGTATAAGACACAGTTCTTCCCATAATGCAAAAGGATGAAAACCCCAACCAGTGAACTTGATAATACAAAGTCTGTTGGGTTTCCCTGATGAGGACCAAAATGTTAAGGAATATGACACTACTTTGCAACCAGCGACGTGTTTGTATCCACGCTGTTCACTCAGTTTGATCTTTTTCCTATATTTCTTACCACTTCCATCTCTGATTATGGTTTTGCTTAGATCACCAGCCACGAAATACAGCAATCAAAACTGCCAAACCCAGTTTGCGGTTAGTGTTTGTAGAAACTGGAACTGGAACAGCTAACCAGTTGACTGTTCAGTTTTTATTCGAACTAAGCGTTTTTTTTCTTTGCGTTTTTAAAATTGCCGAAGATCTGTTTATTTTATCTTATAATTCGGACTGCGTTTCAGCCTGTGCTGGCCTTCACTCGATGGCCACAGCCACTCTGGCTCCGGTAGCCGCTCGTCCACCCTCCAGATCGGACCAGCAACAACATAATGGAGGAGACTTGTCCGATACAAATAGCCGACCACTACGCTGGAGGTGTATAGACGACCAGCCCCATGTGGGCAAATATAAATTTATCCGAACCATCGGCAAGGGTAACTTCGCCAAAGTCAAGCTAGCCAGTCATGTGATCACCGGAAAGGAAGTGGCCATCAAAATCATTGATAAGACCCAACTGAGTCCTTCTAGTCGACAAAAGGTAACCTTCTCAATTGTTGATGAATTTCTCTCCAGCTTTTTCGAGAAGTCCGTTTGATGAAATTATTAGATCATCCAAATATTGTAAAGCTATTCGAAATAATTGAAAATGATCGAATCCTCTACCTCGTTATGGAATTTGCGAGCGGAGGTGAGCAGTTTTTACCGTAAAAACAACGAATTATTATGCCATTTCTGCTTTCGTGATTTCATTCGTCTAGAAGTGGTTGACGACGAACCACCCACCAAGCGTCATACTGTTGATAATTGAACAAAAAGGGTTAAGTTTTATGAATATGAGGATTCTGATGTACCTGTCTGTTTGGATATGAAGAACCTATACGATGTTATTGATAATTGTGATTCTGTTTACCGTAAGACTTACACTTTAGTCATGTTCAGTGTTGTTAGTATTGTTGTTGTTGCTGCTAGCTTGGAAATCGATCATTCAATGTTTTGTAATGATGTATGAGTGATGACTTGTGGTTTATCTGCGCTACGGAGAATAGGAGTGCAGTTCGGGGATCGAACGGGCATCAGTCTGTGCAGAGCACGGTTGGCATTCGCCAGCCTAAATTAACCGAGATACCTACTTGGCATTTCATCTCAAGAATAATTCAAGAGCGTCCTCGACTTTGTTCACTTTATCCAGATGTCATTTGTTTCAGTAACTACATCTCTTTTTTTTACTATCCACAATTTATTACAACAAATAGAGTCATTTTCACGGTCCGGAGGCATACCGTAAAAAAATTTCCAGTAAACGACCACGCTGAAACCGGTTTATCAGTCTTCTCTTTGGGACAAAAAGACTGCATAAGAAAACATATAGTCAAAGGTTACCCCTCAACTTCGTCAGTCACCGTCTCCCACCCTCAGTACCCTATACAGAGTATACTTTAGCAGGACTAAATCACTTGCCTACTCCGGACCTGGTATTTTCCCGTTATTCTCACGTGAGGTTAAGGTGATTCTTAGGAGTTATTTTTCCAGTGGGATACCTTAAGGATATGTAAACCACACAGCGTAGTCTGTCTCGTGCATTAAAATGTTTTTTCATTTCTGTAAGGCATTTGGTGAGCCTTCCTTCTCTTCTCACTCTCCTAGTTGTCGTGTCGGATTAGTGATTCTAGTAATCCGCTTAGTTGGACGTTGTCAGCTTACCACAAGCTTTGGTCAAGTTTACAGTACTCTCCATCTTCGTCATCTTTTTCCGATGCATCGCTATTTTCTTGCCGTTTTTCTTCCACCTGTTATATGTGATTGAATAGGGTAACATAAAAATTGCACTGATTTTGTCTTCAATGACCTTTCCTGACCTCATTAAAACTTACTGTTGTGGTGCACGTGACCTATATCTTACTATTTTCACAATGGCAATTTATATATATATATATATATATATATATATATATATATATATATATATATATATATATATATATATATATATATATATATATATATATATATATATATATATATAAATTTGTAAAGCCGGCCGAGCTGTGATAAGTTGATGGGCTGTGAGCTATCGTAGTACGCGTGATTGATCCGTGATTTCTGTGTCGGTTGTTGCACTTTGCACCACGTGTGATACTTAGTCAGTGAACCAGTATTTTGATATTAGTGTGGTGATAAACCAGTGCATTCCACCGGTACACAATGCTGTTTGAAGTGTCAGTCCACTATCCTGCTTTGATGTTGCGCAAAATACCAGCATTACCTCAAAATCCCTCATGGTTGTCCCACTGGTACTGAACAGAATTGTTGTTCGTCGTATGGCTTTACTGCATGTAATCATTACGCTGCTGTGTCACAGCTCTATGCGAATGGGGATACCCAGTTGCGATAGACAAGTGGACTGGTTTATTTACACACGCAAAGAGCAGCATCATACAGTGTCGAACTGCTGCACTCGATGATTTGCTTGTTCTTAGTGTTTCTCGATGACTGATCACTGCCATGTGTTCTAGGTATTTGGGCCCAAATTAGTCGTTATGTCAGCTAATCTTGAGACACTTATGTTTGCCTAATGTCACCTCTGTGTGACCACATCGTCCAAATTTATATTTACTTTACTCACTTATAAAAACAAGCAGAATAAGCGAAATCCCATTGCTACAGTGGCATATTTCACTGTTGGGGGTGATTCATAAGCTTTCGTCGGAGACATAAAGTATTGAACCACATTGGACACCGATGGTTTTCTTGTTGTGCAACCAGTGACATCGGAGTGCTGTCGCCTATCGTCCTCGTTGACCCTGAATTGATTTCACTTGATTTGACTTAGTCCAGTTCAGCCCAGTCAACCATTAACCTCGCACTTCGGTGCTCTGATTTGACCAAGATGATGGATTCCGGTCTAATCGCTCAACAATTCATGTCACTCAAACAACGCCGTCTAAATTTTTCTCCGAAAGCACGAAAACTTTTCACTAACTTAGCTTTCGGCAGTTGCGTTCATTACTTGTTTAAAGGGGACAAATTGCGTTAGTGTCGTTTCACGACTAAGGCGGACGGAATGAAATGTTCACTCAAGGAAACAGTCATCTGTTTTATTTCTTTTTTGATTTAGAGAACTTTCTATCCTTTAAGACCAAACTTCTGCTCTGGGTTGGCAACTAAAGAATTAATTTTGTTCACCGGTTCAGTCTCATTCCTACCTGTTTAACCTTTTACATGTCCCCATTAGTCATGAACTGAGTAGTTCAAAAGAACGTGTAACTTTGTCTAGGAGGCGTTTTTCTTGTTTTATTCATCGCCAACAGTAATCCAAAGTATTCCATACTTCGTTACTCATTCTTCAGGTGAAGTGTTTGATTATTTGGTCACAAATGGCCGAATGAAGGAAAAGGAAGCTCGTTCAAAATTCCGTCAAATTGTCTCCGCCGTGCAATATTGTCACCAGAAACGTATTATCCACCGCGATCTAAAAGCTGAAAATCTCCTCCTCGATTCTGATTTGAATATCAAACTGGCGGATTTCGGTTTCGCCAATGAATTCAATCCTGGTACAAAATTGGATACGTTTTGTGGTAGTCCACCATATGCAGCACCCGAATTGTTTCAGGTGGGTTGGATTTATAGTTGACACAGTTTATCCTCATCGTATTTCTATCGTTGCATTCGCTCCGATTGTGCTCTCCTCAAAGACAACTGCATTAAATTGAAAGGAATGATTTGTGCTGGTACATGTTCACCGATTCAGATGTAGATACGAGTGTCCTGCATGTGTGATCGTTTCTTTTAACTACTTACTCATCTTTCATTTTACTATTCTGCTGTTCTAATCAATCGTTACTTCGTTGCTGGCAAATCCTGGATGTAAATGAGCCGTGTTGACGTGCTATGCTTCCTGTCACACGGGTACTCCACGTTTGCTCGCTGTCTAACTATCACTCACGTTTTTGTCGTGGTCATTTGGCAACACAACTGCCAGCGGGATGATTTCCTAATCAGAAAATCAACCGTTTGGAACTAGAAGCACCAGAGGTTGTGCAAGAATGCCAGTATAGTCACGTGTCAGTCAATTCTAGCCGACAATCCCACACGTGCGTGGTCGATGAAGATATGTTATTCACTTTATTCATGCTGAGTGGACATTTTGCCAGGATATGGTTCTGGTCAATCCTCAATAACTGTTAGATGTCCAAACGAATGTTTATTTTCGCTGAAATGAAATGCGTGGGTTCCCACACGAATTGAATAGACGGAAATATTGATCATCTTTACTACTTCGACTGCCCATTATTCGCTTCCTCTTCTCCCCGGTGTGATTCATGCATTATATGGTTCAGCGTTCGCACGTAGTGCCACAGTTTGTCGTTTTCGGTTTAACTACTAGTCATCACGTTCTATAATATCACCCTAGGAAGACTCTGCATTACTCAAATCCTGGCCAAATCAGTTGACCCTCATATCCATTTCAGAATCAACAGTTTCTCGAAGCATTTCGTCTTCATTGTCACCGCTGTAATTAGCTAGCCATATTCCACTCAATTTCACTTGTGCCGTTCTCAATGCGTTAGACTCTGCACGGTTCGTCTTCTTTCCGACTTCGTAAATACAGTCATATTGATAAGTCAGAGTTCACGCATAATTCTCCTTGTTTCACGTACGGTTTCATCATGAAATTCCTTGGTTACACACTACCATCCACTCACTGGAGCTATATGGCTAACCGACGCATGTCACTCTAGCTAGTAGCACAACGTAACGGTATTGTCATCATCACGGCTGTTATCTTTTTCCGTCCATTTTTTCCATGAAACGGCGCACTCCAAAATAAATTCATTGTTTCAATTCTGTGCAACCGCATACTTTGTGTTCTGAGATGTGCTTGATCCCCTGTCATTTTGTCGTCTCAGGGTAAAAAATACGACGGTCCAGAGGTTGACGTGTGGTCGCTCGGCGTCATTCTGTACACCCTTGTCAGTGGTTCCCTCCCGTTTGACGGACAGAATTTGCGCGAGTTGCGCGAGCGCGTTCTGCGAGGCAAATATCGTATCCCATTCTACATGTCAACCGATTGTGAATCTCTCCTGAAAAAAATGCTCGTTCTCAATCCGGCCAAACGTTACAGTCTGGAGGTGTGTTTGATCTTTTCAATTCCTCTTTGTCTTCTCTCTTACGCACACACGCATGCATTTACATACACAGTACCGATCAGCTTTAATATGTTTTAGACTCTGCGCGTGCTTCCTTACATAAAGTCGAATCCGTTTCGGTTAACAGCCTTTCGTTCTACATGTCCGAATTAAGGCCATATTCCACGCTCTGTCAGTTCGAACAAAAAAATTGGATCGGTTTCATAAATTACGAACGCACTTTTTCTATCTTGTTAGATAATGTATTATTTGTAAACGAACCCACGCAGTGTATGATGCACAAGTTGCACACCTGGTCTTGCCGTCCTCCGCACAGAACCGCACCAAAACGCTGAACTCACTACTCTTGTTTCTAAGTAGAGTGAACATTATCAAGTCATGTATATATGTATATAGTCGTTTTGGCCGTCCTGAAGTGCTCATGAGTGACAATAAAGGACAGTTTATTTTGACTGCTATTGCTGATTTTTGCCAAAATGTGTTAGCAAAAGACTACCCAGCGGTGATGCTCCAGTGGCTTAGAGCGTTTGCTTACCTTTTCGGGGTCTGAGGTTCCAACTACGCGACCGCCGGTCGCCTTGGTGATAGACAGTAATGCACTGTTATCCTGCTCGTTACCACACCTGACCCATGGGGACCTTTCGTTACTCTTTCCCCCTCCCCCAAGTTCCAGGGTCCGGGTATGGGCTATTTCAAATAGTTCAGTCATCCTTTGAGGCTATAGGGTACACCGCAGCCATTGCGCTCATGCAGTATCGTGTAGTAAAAGAAGAGAAAGGTGGAGCCTTGGTCACGCCCATCGAATGTGTAGAGATGTTGTTTACGAGATAGAATTCGGCGAGGACCTATGGGTGCAACGCGCTAACCAACTGAGGCATACAAAGTACACAGATGCACAATATTCAGACCCACAGCTCCCACTTGAACCCATCTTCAACACATTGAGTTTACCAAAACTGGATCATGAATCACAGACAACGGCAAAACAACAACCGGCACTGCAAGCCTATTCAATGTGCAGATGCGGCACTCGCAAGCGAAAACAGGCGGTAACGATCCAAGTCAATCCACCACTGCGATCAAAAGGCAAGGCGTATTGTCGTAAGGGGGAGGGGTCAAGAGTCACGAAAACTTCCTTGAAATGAAGTTACTAATCAATCTGAGCGTGTCAAGCCGGGTCGATCACTCAGTAATCAAAATGCCGCCACCACATGTGACTTAAGTTTTCAGCCAGTCGGACATCTGTGAACACTCCAACACCGCTGGGGCAACAGATCAATCGATCAGACTGACAGGTATCTTGGAAATTCAATCCGTCCATCAAAGCAAAATTCTGACTGAATACCGGAGTTCGATATTGTTCTATTTTCGCATTCAATATCATGTTGCTCATTTATGCAAGATAGACGTTTAATCACTGTACTGTTGTTTTGGATTTATGTTAGCTGGTTGGTGCGATAGGAGTTATAAGCGGAGATCGAATGTACAGGCCGACCATAGAAAAAGCAGAACGAAACTTGGGGGACACAACACATGGATTTCGCATACTACATTTTCTGCATAGGCCATAACATTCATTCACACAGTCCAGTTCAGTTGAAATAACCGTTAACCAAGCACTGGGTGAGCTGACTTTGGTTGCCGTCTCTCTCTGCACTGGCTTGCTCATTTTCTCGTGCATATTAGTGGTTACATGAGACTTTTACAGTCGTTGCAGGTGCAGGTACATTGATGTGTCCGTTGCTCTTGGACTACGCGCGCATGTCTGTTTCGCTTTCCTTCTTGCCGACATTTCTTCAGTCCTCATTTTGAATTCTACGCTAGTGATGTGCGTCCATTTTCACGCACAGTTTGTCTGGTCTGGGTAGGCAACGATTTTTAGCTGTGATATTTTAGGACATTCAATCCCCGTAGATGTACTAATTATGTGGATCGCCAGGTGTTCCACTCGACAGTTGGTACCGGTGCATGGCTAGTCTTTTGCCGGTCTGCGTGTTTGCTTCCAGTTCTAATTCGGTGATCCGTTTTCGGATTTCGACACCCTACTCACACTAAAGACAAACAGTTTGATTATTAGTGTGCTGTTTATATTCCCCTCTCATTAGTCAATAAACACTTTTCCTGGAAGTCAGTCCACCTCCTTATGTCATCTTATTACTGCCCACAGGCTGTGATGAAGGATCGATGGATCAATACGGGTTATGAGGACAACCCCCTCACTCCCTATGTTGAACCCGAACCAGACTATACGGACCCCGTCCGTATTGAGATCATGGTCAATATGGGTTTTAATCGTGATGAGATTTTGCAGTCGCTCAAGCAAGGTAACTTCGATGATATCACGGCCACCTATCTTTTACTCGGTCGGCGACGTTCGTCCCTGGAAAGTGAGTCCCGAGACGGATCCAGTCTTTCCCTACGGTGAGTTTTTATATTGCTGTTTCCCCGTTGCTTTTATTTATTTATGGGATGCACGCTATACACATTCGTATTCCCCCCCCCCCTCCCTATCAGTGCTGATCTACCACACAGATCACTGGATGAACTAAGCCTCGCACTGTAGGCTCATGAATATCTATTTTTCTCCCTTGTGAACTCAGTTTTTCGTTTTTCTGTTTTAGCCGATTTACTTAGCATGTCCCCTCTGTCTCGAAATCGCGTTGAAATCCAATGACATATCTATGGTCACCAAAAAGCTACTACAATTGTGTGATAACTGTCCTTGTGTATTGTTTAGTTGCTCTGCATTCGCGTAACATTTAATTTTCATCGTGGTTGCATTTGTTCGTTGTGGAATCATTTATCGCTCACCTCAGCTGACATTTGCCAAACTATCACCCTTTTATCCATCTACCTTATATCCACAATTATGTTTTTTCCGCTCCAGACAAAGCAACCATATGATCTCCTCTGTTTCCGCCTCGGCGGTCGGTCCATCCGGAAATTACGCCCCCTCCCTGCCTAGCGAAGTGACATCAAATGCAGCCAGTGGTGATGACGGCCCCTCAGGCACATCTGTTGGTGCTACCAGTCCACCTTCTCTAAGCGGCCATGTGGCTTCTGGTAAGGGAGTAGTGTCTATACCCTCTCGATCAGTTAGTACTACCCCACCGGACGCAAATGCAGTCATTGTTGTATCCACATCGAGTGCGACCTCCAAGACCAACGATACCAATGCAACTGTGTCTACCACAAATAGATCCGGTAAGTTCTGCTAATTTGCTCGCCGCATTGCGTTTTGTTTTGTTCATCTTAATTAAATGCAACCATTAGAACTTTTGTTTAATGTCGATGGAGTTTCATGGCTTAAACTGTCGTTAAGTGACGAGATATACAATTTCCCAATTTCAGATAGTCTTTTGTAATGCTCATTTGTGAGACAACTCCCTACCCATGTATCACTGACAGATGAAATGAAATGAGGAATTGTAACTGTACATCTCAATAACGGCTTGAGAATATCCTTAAGTGTATCTCAATGATTGTTGAACTCGTTCTTGATGGTATTGTCGTTCAGTCATTGTAGGGCATCCATTACAACGAGACTGCAGCTTTGAGCGATGTGATGACTTGTGTGCCTCCATTACCCAAAGAGCTATGCAGAATAGCTTCCTTAGGCCGGAGATGTAATCATGCCTCACAGGTCAATGGGTAGAGACCAGATCAAGTTCAGTCTCTAAACCACTTGAGGGGCAACATCTGGTTCTAACTGCTATTCCCATGGATAGGACACTCAAGTGAATAAATACGGAGAGAAACAGTTTACCGATTTGAAAACCGGCACTGGATGGACGTAGGAGTGGAGTACCTGAGTTTCCTCTCGACGGTGGAAGAAGTCATCTGACTTAATCGAGCAGCTATCTTTCATCAAAACGGGGCAGCCCCAGCGCAAAGGATGCTGCCCTGTCCACGTCCCGCTTGCTCCGCTGAGTGTATGGGGCTAAGGACTGAATCTGAAAAGCGGATCAATAACAAACCACCAGCGAAGATAATACTAAGTGCTTGCAACAATTAGGTCCCAAATGACAATCCAGACGAATTTCCTTCACGCGAGCTTCGGCTGCGGTCCCGTGCTGGGTCAGCGCTTCACGGTGTTGTGGATAGGACTTTTGAGCCAAAAGCTTCGGTTAGGGTTCCCAAAGAAAAACCCGTTGTGTTGTGTGGGTAGCCGCGAAGTATGATTCACCCAGAAACCTCCAGCATCTTTTCTGTAAAGGATCCTAATAATATTCTCTCATGATCGATACAAAACGCCGCAGGTTAATGCGGCTGCGAACAAAGTATTAGTTCAGGATTTGGGCATAAATCAAACGCATTTCTTAAGCCCAACGGTCCAACGGTCGCACCATGTGTCAGACAGTGCAACAGGCTGCCCTCACTAGAACTCCTGATACTTTCACGGTAGATCTATGCTGTCTCCGAAACTCCTATACAAAACCCCACTTTTATAATCACTGCACACCTCAGATACAACCCGCCTCTCTCTTTTTTAGTCGCGTGTCGGGCGGTCCGGTGTCTAACGCTCGCGGTCAGGCTGGCGTTGAGATTACTTTGAGCACGAGGCTGAGAGTGCACTTCTAGACTGGATCGCAGTCAGCGGTCGTTTGTGTGCATTATGGTTGGGCTATTCTGGATGTGTCAACAGCAACAGATTAAAGCGTCAGTGCTTGTTCGTCGTGCCTGTGTGTGCGCACATTGATTGCATTTCCTCTAAGACCAAGGACGAACTTCTGAAACTCATCTCAACAATTTCAAAGTGTGCGTTCAACGGACGTGGTGGTCATTGCTGGGGATTTCAATGCCCAAGCTAGCTGTTTGGTAGATCCCGAGAGGCACGTCGGAGGCTCGGTTGCCATTTGCCCGGACGCACTGATAACGGCCATCGTTTCATTCAGCTGTGTTTTGACCACAGATTGTTTCTGGCAAGTATGGACTTCTGCCATTAGAAGTGGCATAGACCCACGTGGTGTCCTCTTACGTCTTCATAACCCTGAACGCTGGTCAATCATATTGTCATTGGTCACCGCTGGCGTACATCAGTTGAACATAGTCGTTCAATTTGATGTACGCCTGTGCAGTCAAAGTACGACTTGGTCCGTCCTCGATTCTGTTTACGTCTCGTCCGTAGTCGCACCAACGCTAAAGCCATCTATCCCTTACAGTTGCTTCTTGATGATTACAGACAGTATTGTCACTCGGCTGTCGATCTAGTCAGTTGTCTAGTGCCCGAATGAACACTGGCAGCAGCTGAAGGAAACATTGCGTGCCGCTTCCATCGCCACACAATACCCCGGTTCAGGTAGGCGTTACAGTCAGTGGATATCTTCGAATTCAGTTGTTCTGTTAGATGCTCGCAGATTCGCCCCTTTGATAACCACATTTGATGAGACACGCAGATACCTGAGGCACCAACTGACTTAAAATCTCAAGTGGTTGTGAACAGTGGTGGATCGCGAAATATTGAAAAATAGAGAAGGCTGCATCTGTTATTTATTATTCGCAACCTTTACCGTTTGAATATAAGTGCCGGTCTGTGAAAGCATATTGTCAGTGAGTTAATCAAGGAATTCAGCAGCTCACTGATTCAGTTTCGGGGATGTCAATTTGACCGTTTGGTGGAGCATATATGGGCACAGTACAGTTGGCCCACTTCAACAGTGTACCTTCCGGATATACCTACAAAAGAAACGATGAAAGTATATATCACTCCTCCATCAGCAATGGAGGTTATGCGGGAGACTGGTTTCTTGGAAATGTGTGAAAGCACTAGGCCGGATGGGTTTTCAAGGCTGGGGGTGAAGCTTTGGTTTCGGGTGATTCGGGATTGCCAGCAGATTCCCAGGGAATGGCGCGAATCGATGATTGTGCCAATTTACGAAACAACTGACAGATCTTTTTGTGAAACCTAAAGAGGAATGAGCTTAACATGTATCGCATCCAAACTTTTCGCCGAGATTACTCTTCACAAATTATCCAACACCCATAAGAGGTCTACGTGTGAAGATCAAGCCAGTTTCAGATCCGGTCGTGGTTGTATCGACCACACCTTTACTCTTCGACAAATGATGGACACAAGTACACCTTTCGTAGGCTCACAATCTCTGCATTTTTTGATCTGAAAATTGCATTCGACTCAGTTGACATCACAGTTCTTTGGCATTGCCCCTCTAATTGAAGGGCGTGGCATAGAAATTTATTTATTTATTCCAATGCTTGTATGCGAACAGTTGAAGCCGAGTTGGTGATTATGGCGATGTTTGGGCCGATTTCACCACGGAAAGTGATGTTCGTCAGGGTTGCCGTCTCTCGCTGTTCTTTCCTGTGACAGTTTCAATCCTCGTGTGAGAGTAGTGGCTTCGATCTTTGCTCAAGCAGTAAGCTGTCTGATTTAGAGTACGCGGATGATAATGTTCTTTTGAGCGAAGATCCAGGTAAGTTGAAAAATATTATAGATAGTTCGAACACTAGTGTGGGAATGTTTGAGATGCGTTTTGAACCCTCGAAGTATCAAGTAGTGCTTCAGGACTGGGTTTGCGCTACACCGAACGTTGTGTTTGCAGGGGGGGCGAAAAGTGAAGTAGATATGTTTTGTTGCGTAGGCAGTTACATTTTTCCAAGAGGTCAAATGACGGATGAGGTGTTGTCGTGTATACAGAAGTTCCGTTTGACTTTTTGTAACCTCAGCTATGTATGGTGCCAGCGTGAAATCTGGTTGTCTATCCAGGGTCGAGTGTACACCGCGGGTATTAGATTTGTTTTTTCTGTGGCTCAGAAACATGGTCGGTTAAGAGTAGAAGAAAGTTGAAGACTGTCAGTATTTGAGCATTGATATCTCCTTAGTGTTGCTGGAATATTTTGGGAACAGCGTTTGAGGAATGCTGAGATTAGACATAGGATTTTGATAACCAGTGGTCGGTCAGTAGAACGAGTGTTGAATTTAGGTAGGTTAGTGTGGCTGGTACATGTATCGCTCATGCCCACCGATAGACTTCCTCGGCAAACGCGGTTGGGCGAAGCAGGTCAGGATTGGAAGGCAGATGGAAGTAGTCACACCATGAAATCTCAAAAAGGTGTGAAAACCTTGACTAGTGGAGTTGGCCCAGTAAGACGTGTGAGATTTCCAGGTTGGGATCCACGAGACCCGCTTACCAGATGGTTGTACACATCAAGTGATGTGGCTTATTGTCGTGCTCAGTGGCTTAGTTACATTTTTTGTGTCTTTGTCTTCTGGATTTCCGCTTCTTAGCTTATCTTTTACTGTTTTCCATCATACGCTTCTCATTCTGCTTTCACTTGAACGGTTCTTTGGAGTGCCAATCAACTCCAGAGCATCTAAGTGCGAGGTTAATAGGTACTGATCTCAAATGATTGTGCGGTGTAGTGGATTGCGACAGCACTCACACTCGCGGTACGTTCTACGCTGTCATTTATATCAACAGTCTCCTCGCCATTGGGGTGGCGCTTTTTCCCTCGTGGATGGTACAATCCCTGCGTTATCCCTCATTACAGATGGAGTCAGCAACTTGCTCCCCTCCTTTTTTCGTAGCTTAAGATATTAAGAACAAAAGATGAAGTTCCCTAGCTTGCTGTTAATCTTCATCTTTCCACTGAGCTGAGGTTTAGATTAGCGAAGGTTGGCATCTTGCCACATCGTAAGGCTTGAAATTCCATGGGGATCCATTAGTGGATATTTCTGTGGAAAGTTCTACAGATGACAAATACCTTGATCTTCGAATTAAGTTTATATATATATATATATATATATATATATATATATATATATATATATATATATATATATATATATATATATATATATATATATATATATATATATATATATATATAATACCGGCACATTTTATGTTTGGGACTAACCAAGTGTACTTGTAAATTGCAACTTCTTACTGTTCTTGCGCGTAGGATTCTACTCGAAAACCTCGGTGGATATACTCATTTCTCTTTGGACGTTCTTTTCTATCAACAGGCTGGTAGCATCCCTATCGAATTCGGACTTGTTGCCTCCTCTTCCACCGCGTCTTGCTTTAACGCACCATTTTTTTGTATGAGGAATCCAGTCAGATGTGTTATTATTCACGGAAAGATTCCCAGCAATAGTTGTCACAGAAACACGGGCCCGACGCGTTCTCAAAATTTCGTATCCATCCTGTTTACTAAAGTAGTGAAATTTTCTAGTTTTGAGGGCATCGCTCCATATTAACAAAATAAATAAATAACGCACCTCGCTCATACAATCTTGATGTGAAGGCTGTGGATTGTAAACAAATCAATTTTTTCCAAACAACCTACCAGCAACCGCGAGCCTACTGTTTATCCGTGAGATAATTTAGTTTTCTACAAATGTGTTTGCATGGTTTTACTTCTTTCTGTTCAGCAGAAATTCGGTCTACAAAGCCGAAAAAAATCATCATTTGCTGTTCAATGATGAAACCACCTGTGGTGAACTTTACATTCAGTCTAAAAAATAAACCATATTTCACATATTACTAATTTTGAACTTTCGTGCTTCATTATAAACGAGGTCACAGTTTAAACTGCCCACGGATCACCATAGAAGTAACAATAATAATACGAAGTTATACGGAATCTCATACCAGAATTTTTTTCGATGTACCGCAGGAAGAATTCTTTGTGAAAGTAAATCAGAATAGATAAATTAGAACTCGAGTTAGATGTATCCGTAATATACTTCGCTTTTTCCTCATCTCCCACATTCTGATTTACCCTTTCACGATTTTTTATTATTTCTCAAGACCCTCAGTTTATTCGCTTTTTGATTTATATATATATATATATATATATATATATATATATATATATAATGTAATTGTGATAGTGTTTCTTATCGGTCTTTCAGTTGTCTTGTTGCATCATTGTGATCACATTACAAGCCTTTGTTGGAGCGTACTTCTGCGAGTCATTATTCTTTAATGACTTGAAATGTCTCCAGACTGACAGTTCTAAAGTATATCTTGAATGAACTTTTAGAATACTGTTCTACCCCGGATAGACTGATATTGATTCACTATCGTCGAATATTGCTTGCGTTCATTTCGAAGTCAGTAATGGATCAATAGAATACCTGGTTTGCGGATTCAAAGTGTAGCGGGTGTTTGTCTACTACTGTAGGAAGTTATTACGATTATACCGATCACTGCTTATTTTTAGCTCACTGTACAGGTGTTATCGGAATTCACTAGGCGGAATTTTTTCCTCGTAATCAGTTCCTCTTGTCTGAATTTTTCGCAGTAAGTCACAACACAAGGCTGAATATAAAGTTTTGTGGAACCTGATTTCGGTCATGTTAGTTCTGCTGCGATCGGTTGACAGTTGAAATCATATCACCTTGGTCAGTATGATAAACCAGTCTGAAGTTCGGAAGTTCGAAGTTCATTAAGTGTTATATATATAGAGTATTGGTAAATCGACGAAGGTTAGAGTCACCGTGAGCGGTTTTAAGAAATCGATGTTGATCCGACTAGAAACGTTCCTTTTTTTAAGTGGTCTACCACGCTTCTGTCTGACAGAAAGATGCAAAAACGAAGTGAACATCTATGCAGAATACTATATTGTCCAACGGTTCAACAGCTAACTCTCTGTGAATGGTAGCCTCATTGAAGAAGTTTTGATTTATTTCGAATGCGCTATGTGGATTTCAAGGTCGTATGAGCGCGACCCGTTAAGTGTCCATTTTGTTTTCGCTGCGTTGAAGAGAAAATTACTGAAAACCGAAAAATCCCGCTACTGTAATAGAGAGAGGAAGGATGACATTATGGGAGACCATCGCACACTTGTTCTTGTGATAAACATATTTTCCATTCTTCTGAGTTGCAGCATGTTTATTACCATTATTCGTGTAACACATGGTACTATAACGAGATGGGGCGTGCAAAAAACGAACATATTCGGCTTGCCTAATGCTGTTAGATGCATTAGGATAGATATAACAGCCCGAGAGCAATGAGTATTAAATCGGGGAGAAGATTTGGTAAGAAATTTCCGTGCGCCTTTGGAAACAAGGGTGGGGAAATTTTAGTTGTCTTAGCCTTCAGCCTTTCGAAAGCCGGTTGTTAAATGTTGCAACCACGAAAATATCCCAATATCATTGTAAATCGTTCTGACCATCGATTTACTTTAAATGAACTTTGATGAGAGTTAGAGGGCTTACAAATACTCCCGTCGTAAAAAAAAATTTCGGAAGAAACTCATTTTAGTGCCTTTGAGTCGCAGAACCCACCGCGCCGGTTGACAGGGGCTGCAAATCATCACGATCATCGTTGTTGATGAGGCGTTATTGAAGATATCCCAAAGAACGTAGAACTCACCGTGCCGAAAAGATGAAAGTTCCCTGTTTGTCATACCAGAATCTATTCGAGGATGATGCTCCGTGCTACGTTTCACACGAGGCTGTGCACCTTATAGAAGTGGACGAATTTATCTACTTGTTATAAAATTTTACAGTGACGGGACCACTGGAAAATTCAGTGATTCAGTTCTCAAGTTCCCGATGTAACTTAGAAAATTTTACGACGGTATAACGTTGTGTGCCGGAAATTGATTATTTCGAATAACCCCGCTGTCTAAGCAATTTCGACAACATCTGTCTAGCTCGAAATACTTAATGAACTACTGATGACCAAGACCGTCTAGCGTTCAGTGCATCACAATCAAATTTCGATCGAACGAAATGATCGAGTATCCTAATCCATGCGTAAGTTTTCATGGGAATATTTTTCCCCGAGGAACAGCTATGATACTGCATGTTCACTATTCACTTTCCGTATCAGCTTTCACAAAGAGTATTCCTGTTGCACCGTGTGCTCAAATTTCTGATCATAAGCAAGTTTTTGCTGTCTTGAATAATGTCCCGACAGTCATATCTATTGCTTACCTTGTTTTTCACTAGAAATGCATGCTTTCTTGTACTCGATTTTTACGGGATATCTGTTCTATGCTTGAGTGATTGATTTGGCTGGTTTCCAGCGGATTTAACCCGCTATTTATGTTCTGTTTTTCTTTTTATTGTTTCTCGTTTTTCTTTGAGTTGTTAAACATATTGGAACGCTGCGAATGCGCCTGGTCACGCCTTTGGTATTCCTCTCCTGTGTGAGCTACTGTCACAACCTATAATGTCTGACCAGTCACAGCATAGCGTCCAGAAAATCAGGGTTAGCAACAGAAAGCAACGGATATTGAACTAGATGTTTCACTTATTAGTTATCTGTCAAGTTCCATTTCGTGCATGCTCGCGATTGGGGTATTACGGGGACGGCAGCGATTCGACGAACACTGCTTCTCGTCTAAATGCTTCTTAGTCCCTTCAAAAGTTCGCTTTATGCAAGAAAAAACAGGTTTTCTCGGTAGTTTCTCTTGACATAGTGTGACGGGAAACCAGCGTAGGGGAAGAGACAATGGGAATCAATAGTGAATGCGAAGATAGCTGTGATTTAGCGGTGTACCCCCGACATCAAAGTACACAGATGAAGTAATTTAAATTCCTTATATTTGAATGTTGGTTTTGTTTTCTGTTCACTGCTGCTCTTTGAAGCTAACGCATCAACATCCGACAGTCAAACACTAACCGGGACAAGTTTCGTCAATGCGGGTGCCACCACGAATGTGTCGGGGGCTGTGAGCGGAAACACATATAACAATGTCGCATTAAACACTATTTCGGACGACTATACCTCTCCTTCGTCCACATCGACTCGTCTAGGTCGTGGCGATTTGATCCGTGCTTCGGATAGACCCAGTCGCGTGGAGGCTCAGCGGCTAGTGGCTCATCTGCGTGCTACTGCGGGCGGATCCGCACCATCCGATGCAGCCTCTCCGCCTGTCGTGGGTGGTGGTGGACTGACTGCCTATCCGAATGTGGCCGGTCAGCGAGCGAGTTTAGACAGTGGTGGATCGGGAAGGCCAATGACTGCTGGACCGCGAAAGACTCTGAATGTGATATCACCAAGTCCAAATCAAACGTCAAAAACATCACCTTGTAAGAAGTTTTGTTCATCGGTGCGATTTTTCTATATTATCGTTGTTGCTTTACACGAAGCGCCTTTACTGTAAAATAGAACGCTAGCAGATGACTTACACGTTGTCGATTCTCGTTTTTCAGAACTTAGGTGTCTTGGATATTTTGATCGTGGGTACGGTTCCTATGATCCTTTTCCAGCACGCACACACTTTGTAAAGGTTGTTCTCAATGCGAAATTTTATAACGATATCCGACTTCGAAAGTGTAAAGCATGCGAATGAATTAGTTCCACTGGTCACATCGACGACAAGGTCGCATTGTTATTCCGCTCGCTTATTCAATTCCCGGGTTTCTGATCCTTTTACGATGTTTTTAAAAGTTAATGTCAAGCTCTTACATATAAAATTCAGTCATCATGTAGTTGATTGTAGACAGTACTTCGATGCCGCCCGGCTAGTTACCGTGACTAACCTGTTGGGACCTTATGTTGTTCTGCGCTCTGAATTCCAGGGTAACAGTGGTTATTTTTGATAGTACAATAAGCTTTTGAGGCCATGTGACAAGCCCTCCATTACACTCATGCACGAGTATTTATTGAGAAGTGAATAGCTCTCGAAAACATGGTCATTCACACTACTTAGTTATTTGAAAATTACCTTCAGAATTTTTCTGTTTCTTGGCTATCCTAATGATTTACGGTTTACTTGGAGCCAATAAACATTTAACTTTGATTAGCACACCATCCTCTGTTCGTAAGGCGTACCACAGTGTTGTCCTCTGTGACTTAGTTATTTGTTTAGTAATAATTAACGGAAAGCCCGGTGATTAGTATTGGACTCTCAATCATTCATCGCTGTCCGAGTCCCATTGGGTAGGGGGGGGGGGGGCTGGGTGGATGTGCACTACTACTGATTTCTAACAAGGATAAAATAGGCGTACAGTGAGCGTTGGTACTGCTAGATGATTACTCTGATGTCCTCTCATGTGCTTATGATTTTCTCAGTTACACATCTAATATTTGATGTACCTTTTTCTCGGTGACACTTAACGAAAGCCTAATGGGTCACTCAGTCTTTCCAATCCGGCGTCGGTGCGCATTTTTTTTATTAGTGTTATGGTGTATAACGGTTCACACATAGACGTTTCCTAACTTCCTTTATTTATGCGTTTTTCCCGAAGGCTCATACGAAACGCATGCCAGTCGTCGTCCGACCGTTGCTACGACTGGGACTACCGGTCGATCGGGTACCGGGATGGGAGCCGCATATGATACAACTGGTGCGCGCAATTCAATTGCTTTCTCTGGTCTAGGTGCTGGAACGACCATGATCAGTGCAGGACCAGTGATTGGAGAAAAGGTTGGTCCTAGTCCGGGAAACGGACAGTTGTCGTCCAATGGTGCCGGGCGTCTTCCAACTCACGAAATCCGAAGGTATGATTCTCTTATTCCTCGTTACCGGTCCGGTATCTTGACTTTGACAGGAGATCTAAATGCTAGAGTTAATCGGCTTTTGTCAAACGAGTCTCATTTAGAAGGCATTTTTGGGCTAGATTCCTGTCACTCGGACGACAGGAGGCGGTTCATATATATATATATATATATATATATATATATATATATATATATATATATATATATATATATATAATGCATACGAAAAATTGCTCAGTTTGTATAGCTCGAGCTTCGTGACTTAATTAAAGTATGTTAGGCTATCGGGCAATGATACTAATTTATTTCCAAGTTTCCTCTTATTAACGTTGGTTTTTTGCTGCGCTATGGATAATTGAATGTGTGTGATCTATGTTGCTGCAAGGTATGGAAATGTAATTAAACTGATCAACAGGACCACATTAATTAGCTTAGGTTATATTCAGATAGGTTCACTGTCCGGATTATTTGGTAGAGGCCGTTTTTTCGGCTGATATGTTTTTGATGGTTGTGCCTGTATTATAAGATAAGAGAAATTATTTCATTATTTCGCGATTTCACGACTTATTTGTGGTTTAGAAATGCTTCTTAGCGATGACCGCCAAACTCACCGGATAACGAAAATTTCAGTTCGCATCAGTATGAGCGTTATCTACAAGGTTTTTTGAGCGCATTTCGTTAATCGCCCACATTGCTATCTTAATATCGATGGGAAAATCCACTGAAACTGAGTTTTCTCGGCACCTCCTTAAGAGGGTCAAAGTTGAATCACAGAGGCTTACAATTTTGAAGCTTTTTTGGCAACTCTTGCTCAGTGTTGTAACGCAAATAGGAGAATCAATTATCGAGTGATTCACAGAGAAACCACTCCAAGTACACAATCCAGAGTTCAGTTCACTTCAGACAACCATTAACCAGGCACTGGGTGCGGTGGCTTTAGTTGCTATTTTCTGGCGACAGCCTCAATCAGAAACGAGAAAAAAACAGGAATGATAAAGGAGCAGTAAAGAAACTACAGATGTTGATATCAAGTCAATGAACAAAGTCTGTGAATATGAGGGCGCCACTGATCACGACCTTTAGCCTTTTCCTCTGACGTATATAACCGCTAAGTAGAAGGGTCTCTTGGACCGCACCCAGAAAGTTTAACACGCCCTACATGGGCAAATCCACAAATTGGGTTTTTCATACCTTTCTTCCATGTCATGGACTGACCATCCTTACTCATCTTCCGACCACTACCCACCTAAGCGAACGTGGCGCGCCGAGGAATCCTGTCAGGGGACGTGCGCAACCCGTCCCGACCATCTTAGCCTGGTGACTTTTAGTGCTTCACCTAATAATTTGGTTCGTGAACCAAAGACCCTCCGCAAAGCCTCAGCATTGCTGATGCGATGTTCCCACCAGATTTGAGCTACGCTATGAAGACATCGGTTTTCGAATACCGACAATCTTCGTTTGTACTCCACCTGCAGTGGCCGTTTCTGAACCATACAGACGCACGGGCCTGACTGCTGCAGCATACACTCGGCCTTTGATAGGTAAACGGATGTCATGTCGACGCCATAGATAACTCAGATTGGCAAATACCAAACGAGCCTTTTGTGTTCGCAAATGCACCTCATCCGATATCCGGCTGGGTGAAGTGCAGTTCCCCAGATAAAACAACTTATCTTCCAGGTCTACAATTTCTCCTGATACTGAAAGGTTTGGTGTTGGACCAATCCAAATATTCAGCAGCATTTTGCACTCTGAAGGTGCAAACGCATACCGAACATTGCTAAGCAGTTGTCAAAGCTGTCTAGAAAGAATGGCAACTTACCTGGGTTTTCACTTTGAAGAGCGGCGTCGCCTGTATATTCAGGGTCTACTACTTTTCCACCCAGGAAAAGTTCAATGCCATTATCATCACCTGACAAAAGTGCGGTTTGCGGGACCCTATCAGTCATGAAATTAAAGATAGAAGGAGAAAGGGGGCGACCCTGACGTCTCGTGATGAACTCGGGTGAAAGATCACCGTAAGCTTGAACTCGGCTTCGGCTGTTCATGTAAAGAAACTTTATAGCGGAAATGAATTTCTCTGGCACACCCTTCGACAAGAGGCAGCGCCAAAGAACTGTGCGGTCAACTGAGTCGGAGACCACTTTACGACCAAGGAAAACGAGGATAGTGGGCCTATGGAAGGTGTGCCGACGTTCTAAAATTTGTCGAAGAGTGAAGATGTGATCGATACAGCCTCGACCGGGTCTAAACCCAGCTTGTTTCCCGCGCAAGCACTGTTCTCGGTGGAGAATAATACCGTCGAGCAGTTTGGACGCGATGCTAACCAGACTTACTACCCTATGGTTTTCACACGAGGACCTGTCGCCTTTCTTAGAAATCGGTACGACCACCGATTCACACCAACTTCTGGGAACTTATTTTTTTCTCCCATGCCAAAGCGAAGGGTTTTGTCCACTCCAGTAAAAATGTTAAGCCACCGTCTTTGAAAGTAGACGGAGGCAACTCATCCGGTCCGGCAGCCTTATGTCGTTTAAGGTAGCCTATCTCATGGAGAACCTCCACTTCTGACGGAGGACCGGTATCTACGACCAGAGCTGGAGCCGTGGTACAAATTAGCAAGCCTGTCGTGGATAAGAACCAATTAAACTGCGTCTCGAAATGCTTCGTCCAACGAACTGGACGACGCTCCTGAGTTTGAATCAGTGAGCCGTTCGCCTTATTGATCAGTTCACTAACGTCTAGCTTTCGGGGACCGATATTTCTGATTAGACGGAAAGGTTGCTGCTGTTGCCAATCACCGCAGCTTTTTCCATCTCCCTACACTTCGCAGTCCACCACTGTTTACGGTCATTTCTCAGGCTCCGAATTAGCTGGCGTTTAAGACATCTCCGTGCCTCATCATATCTGGAATCTGGAGGAATCGATCTGCGCACATCTAACAGTGCAACTGAGGATGCAGATACCCCGCCGTTTCTGTGTGTGTCTAGTTGTTGGACCTTGGGTAGCACCAGCAGCCGCACGTAGAGCCTGTTTGATCTCTGTCCATCGCTGTTATGGATCCTGGGGATTTGGCTGCATCGATAAGCTGGTGTATAATTCTGTTCGGAAAGCAGATCAATGGTTGTCGTCCAGTGGCAGTTGCGGTGAGCGGTTGGCTTTGGTGTTATTTCGGCCACCGACAAAACATAGGCTGAAACGCGCGCGGATGAGAGGGTGGTCAATATCTACAGACGTGGACCAAAATGATCGACAGTCTTGAGTTGAGCCGCATCAGCGGTAACGTATGGTAATGTGGTCGATCTGAGTCCAACACTATGAATGCGCAGGAGGATGCCAGGCTAGTTGTTGCCGCTTTTTGTGTGAGAAATTTGTACTCTCTAGGAACAATCCAGATCGGAACATAGTTGTATGAGTCGGTCACCGTTATCAGTTCGATCGGCTGGAACGCAATATCGGCCTCCCATATTCCTCTCCGTCTCGTCTAGGATTCCAACTTGAGCATTGGAATCACCAGTAACAACCATGTTGTCCGTAGAGCGCACGCTGTGGAGCAGTTGAGACAAACTTTGGTAGAATTCGTCTTTAGCTTCAGGAGAACTACAATCACTTGGTGCATACACAGGAACGACAAACAGGCAGCGGCGCTTCAGTCTAGTGTTGTTGACGTGCACAGAACCACTCACTCGAAATGCACACAGACGGCTGCTGACTGGGATCCAGTCGAGCAGTGCACGGTCAGCCTTCATGCTCAGAACGATGCCAACGCCAGCCTGACCACGATCACCAGACACCAGATCACCCGGAACGCGAATAGTGAAATGAAAAGCCGAGTTTATATCTGGCGAGCGAAGTTTAAACACTGAAGTTGGTTCTTGTATGCGTGTTTCGTAGACACAACACACGTCTATATCAAAGGCTTCAAGAGTCCTAGTAAAGGCAGCCTGTTGCCCCGTTTTGTAAAGTGTGCAGCCGTTGAAAGCAGCTAAGTAAAGAGGATGCTTAGGTCGGAGAATCGATTCTCTCCTTTCCACTGTCTCTAAGTTGCTACCCTTACCGAGAATTTAAAGTTCACAGTCATGACTCACTGTGGCCTCTTGTACCCATTTTTAGATTTGGATTCCGAAGGATGAAGAGCATACTTCACGGCTACCCACATCGCAACATAAGGTTTTCTTTGGGAACCCTAACCGGAGCCTTTGACTCAAAGGTTCTACCCACAACACCTTGGGGCACTGACCCAGCACGTGAACGCGACCGAAGCTTTTTCCGGTCTATCACCTGAAACCTGGTTGTTGCAAGTGTGCTGTGTTGTCTTCGCTCGTGGTTTGTTATTGATCCGCTTTTCGGATTCAGTCCTTAGCCCCATACACTCAGTGGAGCAAGCGGGACGTGGACAGGGCAGCATCCTTTGGGTTGGGGCTGCCCCGATTTGGTGAACGACTGCTCATCGATTAAGTCCGATGACTTCTTCCCACGTCGGGAGAAGCCACAGCTACTCCACTCCTACGTCCATCCAGTGGCGGTTTTCAAATCGGTAAACTGTTTCTCTCCGTATTTATTCACTTGAGTGTCCTCTCCATGGAAATAGCAGTTAGAACCAGATGTTGCCCCTCAAGTGGTTCAGAGACTGAACTTGATCTGGTCTCTACCCATTGACCTGTGAGGCATGATTACATCTCCGGCCTAAGGAAGCTATTCTGCATAGCTCTTTGGGTAATGGAGGCATACAAGTCATCACATCGCTCAAAGGTGCGATCTTGTTCTGATGGTAGAAGACCTAGCACACGGAACGAACTGGGCGATCTTATGTGCATTACGATCAAAAAACAGTACCGAAAATCCCTGTCCTTTATCCAACACGAGATTGTTCTAAGGCTGTCTCACTTCTTGTTTGACACAAAGCGGTGACAATTTTCAATGCGGCCGCTGTCACGTTTTTTGGAGGCTGCATTGCAGTTCTAGCAAATGAGGGCACGTATTGGTTTCCTCGGGGAATTCAGACCACAGGGCTTGTCATTTTGGAGATAAGTTTGTTCATCTTATGAGTGTTTGAAACCTCAGAAAAATGTCATTTGATGTACGAATATCCCCCGAAAAATTATCTCGCCGAGAGTCAACATATCACACTAACCACCATGACTCGTTTGGATCGGAACAAAATAGATTTAGCTTTGTTGGTTGACTTCAGTTTGTGACACCTCGAATGTTGGGAAAATCTTTACCGTTATGACTGAAGTAGTCCCGGAATTCAACGGAAGGAAGTTACCTGGGTAGGCAATAGTTTTCAGGATAACTCTTCATGCTTTGTTTCACGAGAGGTTTGTGTATTAACTCATGCAGAACGATTTGTCTGTTAATCATTCAATATAAGATTTGTGAATGTATGCTCAACTTCAAGTTCCAGTTCATGCAATTGGCTTCTAATAGCGCAGATTTAAACGTACTTCCTAAAAAGTTATCTGTTCTCAAGAGAGCAATCAGTGGGTTACCTACACACTAGTCATTGGAGTAAAAAGTGCAACATGTAATGAGGCAAAAGATAAAGAATTTTTCACCCACATGGTGGACTCTATCCCGATAAGACTGCAAAATCCTGAAGAATACAGGCAAACTACATGTTGATTACCATGTATAAACATTGCGTTCTAAGTAACGTTTGCGTTAATTCAATGCAAAATAATGTCCCATTTCCCCTCGGAAGCTCATATTTCGTCATGGTTGTGGTCCACTGGTAGTAGCAAGAATATGGTTTTGCCTGAATTTTGAACATAACTATTCCCTCATACAAGCAGACCACAATTGTAACTGTCATGAAACGGCACCAGTACTTGCTGGTTATGACACAAAATTATATGATTATGCGTGAATATTGCTGTGTGCGAGCACAAAATATGCTTATCGGAAACCCGTATGCATCGCAATCGACAGTAATTATATACGTATAATTATATATATATATATATATATATATATATATATATATATATACCTTACGTTCATTGATGTGAACCATGTTCTTGATTCTCTGTGGACGCACATGGGCTATCTAAAATTTTCATTTTTCTGTCACACGTTGCATTGGCGCCTCTTAAAGTAGTCTCTCGGTCGCCGCCAGTTTATTCACTAGCTGAAGCGGTCGCGATGTATGTTTGTTTTGTTGGTCATTCATTTGTAGTAGACTCTGATCGCTCATTTCGCTGCCTTACTGGATCCGAACTCAGTAAGTACCGGATAGAAGTGTCCAAGATGCAAACCTCGTTGGGTTCGCGGTACATGCAGTCTATTACGACTTATTCGCGACGCTTCGAATGGGCACTCCTGGCCTGATTCCGTTCTAGGCGATGCAGCAGGCCAGCCTATCCCTGAAAAAGAAGGGAAACAGAACGATGGATCGATCATTTCGACTGGATTTTTGAAGAACGTTTTGATCACACCACTGATTGACCACGCTCTATGTGCATAGAGCTGTATGACGTCAACTTCGAGCCACCAGGGACAACAAAAATTGCCAAGGTTGAAAACCAGCAGTGTATATGACCTACATGTCGTCATTGATTGACATACTTCACGGGTTTCCATTCTGTATGGTAAGATGAGGTATTTCCGGTTGACTAACGTGCTTCTGTTCTGTTGCCCATTTCCAGGAAAGGGAACTACACGGGGTGCAAGAACCTGCCAAGAGAGTGTGAGTGACGTTACTGCAAGGATTTTTCTGAGTACTGCTACACAGCCGCATCTCAGCTGCGAGAAGCTGCCGTACTCGACCGAACCAAGGAACTTTCCGCCGTGATAGAGGCCGTGTGAACCAAATGTTCACATCGTGTGTAGTAGTGAAACACTGCCACGAATCCCAGCAGTCAACGGTAGCCTACTTCGTCGATTTCCGTGCTTGCTTCGGTTAACCGTGACTACATAAGCGGTTTACTACAATCCGACGGTATTCATGCCAACGAAATGTTAGAATCCTAAGGGTGTACCATGCATGCACTAGTGCATCTGTTCGAAGTTATGGTGAAGAATCTTCCAGCTTCACATTTGATTCCGGAATGAGACAGGATAGTCCTCTCACCGGTGCTGTTCAACTATGCCGTCGCCTAAGCAGTGAACAAAGCATTGACTGATAACCCTTATGTCCAGTTAAGTCCAACAGCGTACACCTCGAACCTGGAGTTTGCGGACGATGTTATTGTGCTGGGAGATTCCTCCACTATTTTTCCGCCAGTCCTGAATTGTCAAGGATTGACAACGCATGATATTTGTTTCGTTACCTCTAATGTGCACTGTGAACACGCAGTGAAATCAGCCTTCAGATCAAGATTCACGTCATCTGTGCTGCTATCCGACCCGTGCTTACATACGGGTGTGATGCCTGACCGCTGCAAGCTGGAGTTGTTTGGCCACTGGTGTTTTTGGCGGATTCGTCGTAGGAACTGGTTCCGATATCGACGAGCCTTTCATCTTTCTTCAGCGTCGTACACTGCAGTCTTTCGGCGACCCGACATAGGGCTCTTCAGATAAGCTGCACCGCACCGTATCCTGGATGATACCGCCGCACTGGGGTCAACTAAAAACGTCGATCAGCACCATCGAAAAGGTCTCGGTCTGTTTCGGCCTATACCCAGTGTATGATTCGCGCAACTGGAAACAACATTGGGCCATGGTTTTCACCGACCTCTCACCCAAACGCCGCGCTTGTTGACGACGATCCGCGATATCCATTGCGCTGACTTGTCTTCCGTGAGTTTGTGTTGACTCATCGATGGTAGACAACCAAGTCGCGTTAGCATCTGTGCAGTACCGAGTCTAGGTCTTGAGCTCAAAAAACCGTGACCGACAGGATAGCCGATGGATGGTGTGGATCGATGGGATGAGAGATAAATCTTGTTATCGGTGTCTAAGCCTCAAGGCTTGATCGGCCATACTAGTCGGACCAGTGCGTTGTGTGCAACGGCTGGGCACATGAACCAACAATCTGTGTATTCCTTGTGTTTTACGTACACAAGACGGGATGATTTGCAGGCAGAAAACATTTCTCATTGGAGGTAGTAGGACGGTTCAAAACATCATCCAGTACGAGACAGCACTGCAGGATTAAAAAATAAAAGTTGGCAACCCAAATGAATTCATTTCAGCAGATAATCACGTGGAAGAACTTAACAAGCAGTATCATGAATACGGATTTCAGTTTGATAATTTCAAATTAGTTGAAATGTTAAAGGTTGTGGGGGTGATTCAAACTTACCTGAACGTCACTCACGTCTCAGAACCGCTTGTATACTGCAAACGGATCACACTGGTCAGCTGCCAAATTGTTTATGACTGATCGGGTTTTGCGCGTCGTCAGTTTCCCGGGCAATATTCCCTGACCATCTTCACCTGATGGGTTCTGAAAACACGACCCTGTGCAATGGTGTTTGTGTTAACACAGTCCACGTTGCTGATTCACTTTCTATGTTTTGCGGTCACTACAATTTCTTGACTTTCACTGAACAGCTAAAAGGATTTTCCGAAATAACGGCTGCAGTTGGTACACTCTTGTCATCTGATCGCTGTTGCGATGCGGTATTCTAATACGTGCCAACGTTCTGATTTTGGCAATCGGTTTGTGTATCTTGGGTTCTACACCCTCGTGTCCATAACATGTGAAACTGTAAAACATACCTATTCGTACGTACATGTTTTCACGCTGACATCCCACAGTAACCCCTTTTCTTTTGTTCTCCATTCTTTTGTCTAATCAGCTTGTGAATAATCAAGCTGTAGTTTTTGCATGCTACTCATCCCTTCCCTGTTCGCACGAGAACCAGTAGCACACAGCTGCATTTCAGCTATTCCATTCATATTCTGATTACCGGGATAATGTGTATTATAATTTTTATGCGGCATCGCTTCGGCTCACCCACAAACGTTAAACCTTCCAAATTGCGGAATTTATGGTCGAGGCGATTCTACTACGCTTCATCAAGGGACCGTATAAGAAACAATTTACCCTAGTTTTTTTTTATTACGCTACTGTCTCCTGCCGGCGGATAAGTCGGCTCCGTGGATACCACAGACTATTGCTGACCACCACACACGACGGTTGGAGACGAGCTCGGTACAGATCGTGATCCAGTTATTTTCCATCGGCGGGCTCCATAGATCGACCTAAGGGCGAAAAGCTTTACGTCTTTTTCTGTGGTACTGATCTAAGTTTTCAGCTGCCCACTAAGGTGACGGCGCGAACTAGATCAAGGAGCAGGACAATAATGTTTGTTTGGCTTACTCTGATTCGGGTCGCCGAAGGATAAGACTGAACCACTGCAGCCGTCGACGTTGGAGGAGGACGGAGAGTTCATCGACGTTAGAGCAACGTCTCCTTACTACTTCATTGGACACCCTGTCGTGCCAGTTGACTTTGAGGATTTGCCGTATGCATCAGTGATCGAAAACTACCAGCCTTCGGCCCAAGTTTCGCACCCGTAGATGAGTACGGGGCGAATAGCGGCTCGGTAAACACGAATTTCAGTCCCTGATCTGATTCCACTTCGAGTCCATAGCGTTCGTCTTAGCTGGAGGAAGGTCTTCCTGGTGTTGTCGATCCGTTATACCACTTGGTCGTTCGGAAGCAGAGCCGAGCCTAGATATTTGAATGAAGGAACGTATTCGACTGGTCGGTCGTTAGATTGTCAGACCTGGATGGGTTGAGAAAGCTCTGGTTTTAGTTGAATTCACTTCTAGCCCGATGGACTTTGCGAAAGAATTAATTTTGTCGAGAATTATTTGGAACGTAACCGGTGGAGTTTGTTAGCACGGTAACATCATCCACGTACTCCAAGTCTGAGATGTGTGTATTCTCTGACTAAATTGAACGCCAGGGTAGCCGCGTAGTGCCCAGTCAGTGGCGTAGTTGGGCATTACTGGTGAGAGGGGACTGCCTTGTCTAACTCCAGTAGTGAGTGCAAACTCACAAGATTTTTCGCCACACATACGAACTCTAGCGCCAGTGGTCGACTAATATCCCCTCAAGGGCTTTAAAAGCTTATCGGGCGACAGTGCTTGGGAAGTCAAGGGAAGTGTCACCGTGATATGAACGAGATGAGTGGCAATTCTCTCTTTCTTCACACGACAGGTATACCCTAACGAATGGTCGAATTTGTCATTCAAAGAATGCCGTTTGGTCGTAGTAGAAAACGCGAGTCTTATCAATCACAATCACTGTGACCGAAGATGGCGGGAATTCAAAACTAGGAAGGGATCGACATGGTAACACATCTCCGCTTTTTACGCAGTCTCTGAACCAATGTTACTTCTGCTTATCTAACATGTATCTCTATTTGGTGTTCTGTCGTTAGTGTCCATCTCAAACACCCCCTTATTCACCCATATTCTGATTGAATTAATGATTGCTACCGGGTTGTCTCCATTCTCTCAACTCATTTCCAGTGCCATTCCGGAACTCATTTATTTTATGTTACAACACAAGTCGACAATTTTTAGTCCGCTTGGTTCCTAATAATCCCGTATACAGCGTTGTGTATTGGGTTCTAGCATGGATCTTGCGTATCTCCTCTTAATCTGTTTTATCACTCACATGTATAACGTTCTTCATCTGGTTCATCCATATCGAATTATCTTATTCTCTGCCTTATGTTATTTCGATCTAACAAACTTATAGTCATGTAACTCCAGCGCCGGTGCCAATGACCACTCGAACTTCGAAAACGCATCATGGCTTCAGTGTATCCGGTGCTGGTGGAGCTATACCCCTCCCTTCATCCGGGACTGCACATCACAACCTGGTTTTGGAGCGCTCAGCTACCATGGGCACACCGAATAGTAGTAATACCAGTGGTATTGGTAGTGCTAATTCCCCAGCCCCTGGTGTGATGCCGTCATCCACTCGAGGACCCGGTGGTGATGGGTCAGTTGCCAGTAACCATTCAGGTTACGCACCTCACGGAAATGTGTCCACTTCGCGTAGCGGGTACGTGAATGAATACAAGTTTTGAAATTTCTGTTTCATTCTCTGTAGCAGTCATGAAATTTCTATTGTTTTCATTGCGTTATAAACAGCTGAATTCTTGTTCATAAAAATACACCAGTTTCATCGTTTTGTCTTTGCATGTTTTTTTCTTTTTCGTTTTTCCGACTGTCAATACGTATTTCTTTCATGGTCCATGGATTTCCGCGATTGTTATATTTCACTTCAGTTTTTCTGAACAACCGTTGCGTGTTGTTTATAATTTTAAAATTTGTCATCTGCTACCGTATGTGAACGTCTCCTGCAGAATTTGCCACAAACTGAATGACTTTTTGGGACACACAAGTCGACACCACACGTCATGCCTGAGCATATCTGTAATAGTAACGTGCTGTTTTTGGTTGTAATTTTTCCAAACATTGCCATGTTTTTCATCATCCATCCATCCGTCCGTCTATTTGTTCGTCCGTTTGTCTTCAGGATCCAGGATTATGCTTTCAATCGCCTTGATTTCGCCTACGGGTCCCTTAGGTAGGACTGCTGAGTCTGCTTCATATAATTACAGCACAATCTTCTTTCATAATCTTTGCCGCGTAATTCCACGCCACGCTCACACACGCACACGCCAGTCCGCACAATCTAGCTTACATGTTTCTCATGACCTGTGTGGCTGTCTGAGCACCGCTTGTTTTGCACGTCTCACCTTTGGTGGTGTTCGAATCTTCACTTGCCGTACACATGGTGTGTCAGTGTTGTCTCAGTCCTTGGATTGGCTGCTGTGTTTTGTGATTGATGTCTCCACCAGATCCTGACGCCCGAGCATTCCTCCGTCTACTTTTTCGGTCTAATTGACTAACATCTCGTCGTCTGATAATCGCCAGTTACGTATCGGTGCATGTTTAGGCCTGATGCGCTCAAAAATTTTCACGTCCTCAAATATTTCATGTTCTGATTACCCGCTGTTTTTGCTCATCCAGTTCAGTTCAGAGGAACATTGGTAAAGAGACTACTAAATAGTATGTTCATCCGATAGTATCAGGATAACTGTAATCGTCGGGTTAATTTTGGTGCGGCGCAAGATCACCTATTAGAACCCTAATGGCCGGTTTCCTGTGTTCAGGGTGACTGGATAAGATGTCCGCTTTCAGAGTTTTAGGTTTTGAACGTTATCACCTGGGAAAAATGTGGTCTAACTTCCCTGTATTTCTCAATTACGACGAGTGCAATGGAAGGGACAAAGACTAATAGACCTGTTATGCTCTCAGCTTAAACTGGGAACTACTAACCCGATACATAAGATGGAGAGTCGCACATGGTTCTAGTAGTTCTAGTTTAGGAAAAAGCCCTTATGACAGCGGTCGTTTGTTTGAATCAGCAATTCCACACCGTTGCAATGCAGTCCAAAGTAGATAAAAACTCGTGAATGTCTGACCTGATGACTGTATACTGTATATGATTTGTCTTGCGTGAACGACAGGAATAATGCAATAACAACGATCACCTTCGTAGTGCTGTCCTGCAGGCAGGCCCGAAGGTTGCACTGACGTCTAGCATCATGATATCTGGAAAAGACGCCGCGTAGTATCTATTGTTCGAGATACTGTTGTTGGCTGCAAATTGGTGTATCATTCTTTTGTTCTTTCATTTACTTCCCTACTATCATGAGAAAATTGTACAATGTTTCGTGTGTGACTGAAATGAGATTGTGGGAATTTCCCACAGTAGCCGTATATTTCAACTCAAACCATTTACGCCGACAAATTTTGCGGTCACTAGGTAGTAAGGCTTCGAGTTCACGCTTCACGTCCTGGTTTCTTTCACCTTGCTTGCTACAAGCTGGAAGTAAGCACCGCAATCCAAACTGTGGTGAGAGCCCACAAAAATCCAGCTTCATAGTGTAACAAGATGACTTAGGACGCAGCGCATAGCAAAAAACGAAGGATCTACTTGATGAGCAATCAGATGCGTTTTAATTTGTCGGAAGAGCCCGTCTCTATCCTAATGACTGGCTGCCTTTTGATGACGGTCAGACGAGACGTTTCAGCTTTATCCAGCTGTTCGGGTGCTTTCATTGTCTGCCAAAACACAGGAACAATTTGACGCTCATGTGGGCGTCGTTGCAATTTAGTTAATTTGAGAGTTTTGAATTAAACTCAGCTGCGTTGGGCTCATTTCGATCTGGCTGGTCTAGATCCATTGCTGTGTTGATAAAGAGGTACGCTACAGGCATCGGTGATCACAATGTCTGAACTTTGTACTGACTGACAGTAAGCAGCAGCCCGAACGCCGTAGATTCTTTTTCAGTTGCCCAAACATCAGGAACTGACCCCGAAGGATTCTAATACGATGACGACCAGCCTAATCAAGCGTGCATTTCTTCTGGTGAGTATAATCCTGGCTCGCTTTCTCCAGGTGGCTGTTTTATCCCTGACAGAAATCACCATTGCACAAATCTTTTTTCGTTTTGCCTAGGGCCTTGCTTAGCCCATCGCTGTGTGGGCAAGGGGTTCTTACGGCGCAAAAACCCAACGACGGAAGGGCGCTTTATCAAGTAGTGTTGGTGTTAAACAAACGGTTGGGAGCCAGCCCGTTCGGCTTGGTAGTTGGGTGTTCGAATCACAGTTGTTTAAGTTGGATGCCAGTCTCCGTGGTGGTTTGGCGATTGTGCACCGCTGATGAGTCCTAGCATGAATACAATCGCTGTACAGTGTTCCATGGTTTTCAGTGATGAGTTGAGCATTGTTGTTGCATGATAAGAGATATGTTTCATTCAAAATATTCTACTAATGTTGATATTTTATATTTGGTTCACGCTTGTTAGAGGCGTTTATTCCTCTCGTCTGGATCTTGAAGCAGATTTCACCTGTTATCTGTGCATCACTTAAGCTGTTTCTAGACCACTTGCCTCGTGTTAAACATTTCCCAAAGGATACATGCTGCCTAATCTAATGATTCGCCGGCACCGTCGCACATTGTTCCGATTCCACCGCTGGCGACCTTCCTGCTGATATTTTGTCCAGTCGGTCTGCTTCCGATCAAATGCAAATTTGACCATCCACCTGATGTGGATTCGACCTGGCTGCTTGATTATACCCCCTTCGAATTCTGATCATCACTATACTTTTCTTCCCCTTTGAAGAGGCTCACCTCATTTGATCTTTCCAGTGGTGTGATAATGTTCGTTCGAACTAGCCTTTTGTATTTTTACCACGCGTGTCCACTCGCCGATGTTTGCAACTGTGGACTGGTTTCGCTTTTTTGCCTAACTCGCACGTGTGTTCATTTGTACCGTATACACTCACCGCTGCGTTTTTCAGGTCCTCACTCACCACCGGTCTAAAACACAGGCAAGCTTCCGAAAACTAACTTTTGCCTAACTATCATCACGCTTGTCCACCGGCTCGTACATCCTTGTTCTCCAAGTTGTTTTCCACGGCGCTTTTGCTCTGTGATGGTCCCATCGTCGACCGCATTCCGGACGCTTGAGAAATGATTTTTGTTCTCTTGTTCAATTGTCAATGCTTCTGCTGATATGTGTTCGAATTACCTAACAATCCGAACGCGCCTCTTGTTGGAGGTGTACTATCATGCGCTTTACGGTGAAAATACGTTTCGAACTGAGCCTGTCGCATGCGCCTGTGGGTGCTAAATTGAATGTATTTCTCCCCGATAAAGTTATTCTAATAGTAAGACTGATGCTGTTTCGTTTTATTAGGGTTCCATTTGATGATCTGTTTACATCTTGACACTGATCATCATTTGCGAACATCGCTTCCACCAATCGGAATCGGTCGTATATTTCCTGTCAATCTTCATCAGTTGACTACGCACTCCTAATATGGCTGAATATTCACCCCTCAGGATTCCTAAAGTATTTATTTGACGTGACTAACTTTCAACTAGCTAAGGTTTTCTAGTGTCATGGGTTTCGTCACATGGAGCCCAGTCGCTCCGACTGTAATTTGCTTTTCTTTTCAGTTTGTAGCTATTGAATTAACGGATTTCCGTCACAGCCTCCGTTTACAATTGCTATGACTGATCTCTGACACAATTAATCTCTGGACTGTATTCTGTTACTCTCACACCGCATAACACAATGTTGACTGGCTGGTCGATTCTTCGACCACCTTCTTACAACTTACAGCCCTTATCAACCTTTCGCTGGATCGACCACCTTCGTTTCTTTCCCTTTGCACGTGTAGCGCTGAATGTATGCTTACATAAATGTGCGGTTAGTGTTTCTACCCCTCCTTGTCCTAATCACCGAACATGTGACTTTTTCATCTGTACATCTTGTTTGCCCCACTTCCTACTATCGTATCTTGTCACTGCTAAATCCAACGTATCCAACTCCCTTCATACGTATCCTCATTCGTGAATCCCGACACATTTGTGTCCGTGCGCATGCGTATTTAGGTGTTTATGTACACACACACACACCGGCTGCATAACAGTTTTGTTCGATCAAAATGTACTGATCGATTCGCTGTGGTTAATCCATATATAGATGCATACGCAAATGCACGCACACTTGTTGTTCGAGATTCAGACACTGCAACAGAATTACAGCCTGATCAGTGTGGGAACGCTTTTGTTCCGGAACTTGTTTTGTTCTATTTCAACGCTGATCAATAGGTGTAGATTAAAAAGACATTAATTCCAAAGTCATTTGACGTTGCTTGCTGCAGTCTTTCAGTACGAGGAGAGTAAAATTACTGGAGATACAATTGGGAAAAACGTAATCACAGCGACATCGTATTTATTCATGGTTGACAATACTTGCCTCCGTCTGTAATAACCCTGTCTGGTGTAAAGCAAATGCACCAAACAAAGTCCACCATCACAATCCGTCTCTGCATTGAGGGGGACCTTCGATGATCCGGACATCCACCACTGTCCGCATCAAGCAGGCAACTGTAACGTTTTGGCAATATCAGCCGAATTGTTCCAATCACCTTTTACCATTACGAACCATCGATGACCATTTTGAACCACCCTGTTCGCTGTGTGTGATGACTGTTATGTGATGTGTCGCGTTATTGAACCTACAGACAGTCTTTTTATCGGTATTTATTTCCTCACGTTTGGGGGAGGGAGTTCAAATGCACCTCAAAGATTATATATATATATAAAGTTGCAAAGTCGTAAAGTTGCTAGATTTTCCTAAAAATAGTCTGATTTCAAAATACGTATGTGGTATATTCATCACGCTGCTAAATATTTTCGCTGCAATTTACACGAATTGAGGAGATTTCATTTCGGACACGAAACTTCTGTGATATGGTAAACAGAACCAAAGAATCGATTATTGGTTGAAAGAATTCAAATTTATGCCGCTAAACAGGGTAGTCGGAAAAAGTATCCGCTCAGGTTGATTGTCACTTGGTAACAAACAGTTTATTGTACTGGAGGGCTTTCCAGTTTAGGATAGATTCTCGTACTTAAGCGGATAATAATTCATCAGAAGACAGCTTTTTCAATCTCGATGTCTGTCTTAGTTTCGTGAATAAGGCTTTTTTGCTGTTTGACAACCGTTTGCACCAGTAGACTGAATATGCCCGAATTTCGCACCGATCTCCTTTCGATATTCAAGCCATCCCATTACTGTTTTCCTGAGAATCGCTTTTTTACTATATGATACACTCACATAAAAGTGGAAAACGGCAGTAATGTTAAGCCGCCCGTTTGCTCGAGGAGGCTTTCTAGTTTGCTTCCACATCCGCTTTCTCGAAAATCGGTACACCGTTAAGTTGTGCTTCTTTTGATGCTGATCACAATGAACCGCACAACAAATTCCTCTCCAGCGAAAGGCATAAGTTCACCTTTTTTTCTGACAAGTTAGCTGGTTTCATAAAGAATAACACATTACATCTTATTTATCGTCACAATCGTCGTCGTCCAACGGCAAAAAGTAAAGAGTACTTCAGTGATATAAATAAAAGAGGAGATGTTTAGGCTCGAAAATGGGATAGGTAAAACAAAGAAGAATTACTAACCACCACATAAAATACTTGATCCGACTGTGTATGCATCCATAAATTCTTGAATAATATAACTCAATGAAAGAAACGACAAAGTCTCCAGTAATTACGTTTACTGCTGGGCCATCTGGGGATGGTATCCTTTTAAATTTAGTTCGAGAAGCGAATGATGTCTGTTCTGTGCAATCTCCGTGCTTTTTTGTCTCTTCTAGTCGTTTGTTGACCTCCACGTGGTTTCTATCATCATGAATAACTGTTCAGTGTGAATCTATGGACCCTACTGGTGTCTTGTCGAAATATACACGAAATCAGGAACTGGTTTTCAAACTGAACAGCATGTGGTTTCGATGCATTTTCGTTTGATATGGTTGAATACTGTTCGGTAGCTATGTATTACATACTAAACATTGTCTTATAGCTGTTCGACGTTCATTTGATCATTCACCAAGGTACTACAGCGACTGAGAATCACGAATGTCGAAAACAGCAAGCCAATTCAAAATGACTGTTGACAGTTATTTGCATGTTTACGCACAGTCCTCTTTTTTAATTCTGATTTGTGACTTTGATTCATCGGGGTTGGCTAACACCAACTCTCACTATTGTCCACTGAATCCCTTCTATCGCTACCGATATCCAATTTATAATAAATGCCAATCATGACCCCACCAGGTGTTTTCCTTGCAGTTGGGATCTGTTAACCACTTGCACTAGATGTGTTTGCTATGGCGCGCCATTTCAACTCTCTGCATGAGTCTCATAGTGAAAGCGGCATACCTAACGTTGCATGTCTCAATTCTGTTGTGTGCACTACTGTGAATACCGACCGGAAATTCGTTTACAAGGCTCATTTCTATGGGGTGTACAAATGCCACACTCATTAATCAAAATCCTTCGATGATTAAAATCATACGTTTGCTTTTATTTTGTCATTTTTGTTTTTCACTGTAGAACTGGACCAAGTGTCCATTCGACTAACGCATCAGTCAGTCGCCGAGGTGCCAATGTGGCTGGTGTTGGAGCTGGCGGTTACTTGGGCTACACTCCTGGTAACGTCGTTACTGGTGCTGGTGGTGCACCCGTTGCCACGCTTCCTGGTGCGGCAGCGTTCTCACGCCTCACTCCAGAGCGCCGAACCATTCATTCTACAAACCCGCCCAATATAGATTACGAGGCAAACGCATCCAACACTGGGGTATCTGTTGCATCCAGATGCATCAATATGGCCGGAGTAAATTCAATCACTGGGACCAGCCCGAACCAGACACCAGGTGCGACTGGCTTCACGTTCTTCCGTTCGCTTACAGCGAAAATTGGAAGGCGGTAAGTGATCCAATGCTCCTGTTCGCCTGGTTTAGGAGAGCGGTTTCTTCCTACCGTCCTATATCTGGTGGTTCTCGCTCAGATTTTTTAAACTGAATTCCGATCACTAGCATCCGATCTGCATGTTCCTCTTTGTCGATTTGCTGCTCATTTAATAAAAACAATGAAGTATAACCGGTTGATTTCATAATATCATGCCAATCCACATTGATAATTCGTACATTCGTTCTGTGGGATCGCGTGAGGCTCACCAAATCGCAAGGAGAATCATTTACGAAACGGCTAGGTTCTCCTCAATCGGAAATCTACCCCTTCTGAAGAGACTAATGCGTTCCGTTCTTATGTTGCAGTGGCTTCAAGATATCATCATCATCATCATCGGTTCTCTGTCATATTTTGCAGTATCTTCGACCAAATGCTTGAGTGATCTTTTGGACCCCGACCACGAAGGCGTGAGGCACCTACTTTTCCTAAGTTCGATGTACATTTTCTCATTCCCCGCTGCCAAGTCGTCTTTTGACCTCCACGTGGCTTCTTCCACTTCCGAAGAGGAGCGGAAAACGGGACACGGTAAGGTAGACGTGTGTTTGCCATACGTAACACGTGCCCCAACCAACGGAAACTGCTTCGCTGGATAAGCTGCAATAGAACATTCTCTGAACTGGTTCCAGTGTCCGATTTCTGACCTCAACATTGCTCACCTGGTCATTCCATCCACTCTTAGCGATACAACGCAAACAACGGTAGTCAAAAACCTCAAGTCGACGAACATCTTCCGCACGCAGACTTCATGTCTTGCGACCACACAATAGAACTGAGCTCACCTTTCAACTTCAGTGAAATAACAGGTCGGCGCCACAAGTGCTTCAGTCCAGCGTGTGCCGCTTGAGCCTTGGATATACGCGTGCCCACCTCTACTACCGTGCTTCCATCCGTCGTCGCGCTGCTGCTCAGGTGTGTGAGGCGGTTGACATTTGTTAGCACCTCCAATCGAGCATCAAACTTGGGACCGATAACGTCCAGTCTTGCAACATCACTTTGCACGTTGGAGGTGCAAAGCGCATGCCGAACCGAATAAAAACTATGATGAGTCTGTCTAGTGCACTTTGCACATTTTCCGTACATTCGAATAAACAGACAGAGTCGTCAGCGTAACCTTGGTCACAACTCTTCACTGTTTTCTGGTTCGACACTCAAATCCCGAAGGTCTCGCAGAGCATTCTATTATCTCGTCGATCACGGAGTTGATCAAGGAATGGAGACATGGGACACCCTTGTTGAACACCACTAGTTGTTTCGAACGGACTGAATAGATCACTCTTAACCCTCAAGCGGCCAGAAGTATGAGAGTACAATGATCTCAACAGATTCACAAACTTCTATGGCATATATTTTCGGTGAAGAGCACTGAGCAGCGCCGTTCGGTCTACTGAGTCGGAGGCGCTTTTGAAGTCGAGAAGAATCATGGTTGTCGGTTGACAGTGTGTGTGACACGTCTCAAGTAATTGGTGAAGACTAAAGTTCTGGTCAGTGAATCCTCAACCTGGGCGGAATCCTGCCCGTTGTTCGAGGGCGTTCCTCTCGCGAGCCGGTGTCAGGCGGTGCATCGCTATCCCCGGTGGTGGTCGAATGATTTAGGGCGTTTGCGTACCACCTTGGAGGTCCGAGGTCCGAATCCCCACAATTACCGGTTACTTGTTGATGGTAGAAAGTCATCCACTCTCGTCCGGTTTGTTACCACACCTGACCTATAGGGACCTTATGTGGTTCTCCACTCAAAATGTTTCGGTACGGTCGGGGGTGGGTGTCTCAGGCTCCGAGATGACCACTCGTCCTGAACGCCTCTCGAAATCCTCCCAAGTGATGGTTCGTCTAACACAGCCTTTCCAGAGGAAGTCCTACCCACTGCCTTCTCGTAGCGGAGGTGTTCCCACTAAAGTGAGAGGACGAAAGCGAATTCCCGGTGCTTTTCACCGGGTTGGTTGACTAGTAGTTAGTCTAGGGAAGATGGCTTAACCTTGATTCCAAACCAACCACGGGTGACGTATGAGGCGTACAACAGTACGCTCACTGGCATGTGGCGGAGTGGTGTACTGGGCGCCCAGGATGTTTGCTCCCATCCTAAGGACGTACGAAGTAAACAGTCAGTCACCGGCCCCCAGTGGGTTACAGACCCCACGTTTCGTCTCGCTGCCCTGCGGCTTGAGCCTTGGATAGCTAACGGCTCCGGTTGTGGACCCCTATGAAAGCCACCTATTTTGGCTTGGGCAATCTGGCAGTATCGCGCCCACAAAAAAATTTTGGAATCGGACTATCTACCCCTTCCTCCCTTATTATACCATGTTTTGTTCGGCACAGTCTGAAATAAGACTGGTGTGATATATATATATATATACCACTCCAAGTCCGAGGATTTGGCTGCCGGTCATCCCTATCAGTGTACTGAGCCTTTGTGGGTGTAAGGTATGTGCCGCTTACGATGCACTCATGCACAGGCATGTTGTAAAAAAACCGAGGTGAATACATTGGTGACTATCGGAATTAAAATGATCTTACGGTGATTACTACAATCATTGCGTTTTAAAGATGAATACAACCAGTGACTCGTCCCATGATAACGGAATACGTTTCTCGTTTGTAATGTCATGCAGTAAGCTGATGAGTGATCCAATGGCATCTCCACTCATTTTGCAATGAACGGCGGAAATTTTCGTGGGCGCGGCCGCTTTTCCGCGCTGCTCCTTGAGTTATTCGGCTCAACCACCGAGCCTTTGCCATGAATAGGCTGTCCATTTCTATCGCATATCGTTTCTCCGTGTGAGCCCAAGTTGCTGTTCCCGTTTACCGCTTGATAATAAGTTCTAATAACTATACGCATTTTGACGAAATTGACCCGTTTAGGGCGCACTAAATCCTTTTATCCAATAGGGCCGGAATACCTAACAGCCGTGTTCGTTTTTCAGATTTGACTCAGCTACCTTGCTGATGGCCTACGAGTTCGGTTATTGCCCTGGAAATCCGTTTTACTGCCGGTCGTTTCAGTTTAGACACTTTCACGAAGGGGCAATACTAGTTTCCCTGAGGCTGCAATGGACTAGGAACTCGATAAATGATCGTGAACAGTGGTGAATTGCGAAATGCACGGGAACATAGAGAAGGCTGTGTCTATTGGCAATAGTCGCAACCTTTGCCGTCTGAGTTGAAGTACCGGTCCACGGGAACCCGGTATAAGTGAGTTGATCCGGAAATCCGACGACTCACCAATTCACTCTCGGAAACGTCGTCTGGACCGTTGAGTGTAGCACGTTAAGGAACTGTTTAGCTGGCCCATTTCAACAGTAGAACTTCCCAATATATCTACAAGAGAAACGATGAAGGTAGATATCAATCCTTCATCAGAAATGGAAGTTATATGAGAGATAGGTTGCTTGAAAAGGTACAAAGTCGCTGGACCGGATGGGTTGTCTCCATCTCTTTTCAAGGATGGAGGCGAAGCTTTGGTTTCGGAGTTATTGAAACTCCTCCGGATTATGTGGGGAAGTGAGCAAATTCCCAGGGAATGGTGTGAATCGGTGATTGTGCCGATTTACAATAAGAATCACAGGTCCCTATGTTAAAACCACATAAGGATTAGCTTGGTAAAGGATCTCATTCAAACGTTTCGCCGAGATTATTCTTTACAGATTATCCAACACCCATAAGAGGTCTACGTGTGAGGATCAAGCCATTTTCAGATCCGGTCGTGGTTGTATCGACCACACCTTTACTCTTCGACAAATGATGGACACAAGTACACCTTTCGTAGGTTCACAATCTCTGCATTTTTTGATCTGAAAATTGCATTCGACTCAGTTGACATCACAGTTCTTTGGCATTGCCCCTCTAATTGAAGGGCGTGGCATAGAAATTTATTTATTTTTTCCAATGCTTGTATGCGAACAGTTGAAGCCGAGTTGGTGATTATGGCGATGTTTGGGCCGATTTCACCACGGAAAGTGATGTTCGTCAGGGTTGCCGTCTCTCGCTGTTCTTTCCTGTGACAGTTTCATCCTCGTGTGAGAGTAGTGGCTTCGATCTTTGCTCAAGCAGTAAGCTGTCTGATTTAGAGTACGCGGATGATAATGTTCTTTTGAGCGAAGATCCAGGTAAGTTGAAAAATATTATAGATAGTTCGAACACTAGTGTGGGAATGTTTGAGATGCGTTTTGAACCCTCGAAGTATTAAGTGGTGCTTCAGGACTGGGTTTGCGCTACACCGAACGTTGTGTTTGCAGGGGGGGCGAAAAGTGAAGTAGATATGTTTTGTTGCGTAGGCAGTTACATTTTTCCAAGAGGTCAAATGACGGATGAGGTGTTGTCGTGTATACAGAAGTTCCGTTTGACTTTTTGTAACCTCAGCTATGTATGGTGCCAGCGTGAAATCTGGTTGTCTATCAAGGTTCGAGTGTACACCGCGGGTATTAGATTTGTTTTTTCTGTGGCTCAGAAACATGGCCGGTTAAGAGTAGAAGAACGTTAAAGATTGTCAGTATTTGAGCATTGATATCTCCTTAGTGTTGCTGGAATATTTTGGGAACAGCGTTTGAGCAATGCTGAGATTAGACATAGGATTTTGATAACCAGTGGTCGGTTAGTAGAACAAGTGTTGAATTTAGGTAGGTTAGTGTGGCTGGTGCATGTATCGCTCATGCCCACCGATAGACTTCCTCGGCAAACGCGGTTGGGCGAAGCAGGTCATGGTTGGAAGGCGGGTGGAGGTGACTAGTCCATGATAAACAATAACTGATTTAGTGTGCATTTCTCTCGGTAAAATTTGTGAACATATCTTTGCACTTCAGTTCGTTGTTGCGGACTTACGTGCGGTGTGTGACGCTTTATACTACTCGGTATGGCTGTTTTGTTTCAAATCTCATTCTGTTTTGCATATTATTTTTTAACAGTGTGGTACGGTTTAGTCGATATCGATCACTCAGTTTGTGCAGACGAATCTCTTCTCAACTACCCGCTCACCCAAGTCAGCTGCCCACCTTCCTGATATTCATGGGTCTGGACGAAGTCGTTACTTTTTACTCTTCTGCGATTTAAGCGTGAACATCGCGAAAGTGGGGGAACAGTGCGATTTCTGGCTCCATGCAATAGTGGCTAGTCGTTTGATTCCTTCAGTTTTCAACTTGTGTTTGGTATCGGTTTTGCTGCTTGCTCTTAGTTCCACCACTAGCACACAGTAGCCATTCAATTCCATTGCACCTCTTGTTCCTGTAATGTTTATCAGAAACAATTTCCGTGAGGGTGTTTGCTGTGAATTTTTCTGGGTCATTTGCGCACCACAGCAACGTACCGTACGAAACGTGTTTGTAGTATTCTCATGTCCTTAATGTAACTCGCATGACTGATAGTTTTGCATTCATGTGGTTCCTACGTGCACCGTGTATAGGTCGTGTGTGATTTTACCAAATATTCTATGCTTTAGAGGTTCGATTGTGATTGCCATGTTCAGGCTTTGGCAGAAGTTGGATGGTACGTTACCGAAAATTCCCTTACGAATGACGTGTATGGCTGGCTGGACCGGTGATTGTTCTTAAAATTGCGCAGTCGTTCCACGGAGATGGTAAACCCGACTGTCCTCCAAACCGTTGGCTATGTACTTATTTTATGTCGGTAATAATTATTATGCTCATATGTCTTTTCTTTGACTTGCTTCCTTCGTAATTCCTAGCTTTTGTTTACCGCTACCCGAGTGCGCTTTCATGCCTTGACGGTCTGTTTTTCCTCCTGTTCTTAGTGGTCCCGTGACTGGCGCAGTTGGAGGAGGTCCCAATTTGCCCGGTGTGGCTGAAGATTCAAATTCTGCTCTTTTGATTAACGCTGATAATGGTCGATCTCAAACCAGCCAGACGTCTGCCTCTGGTACAACGAATTACACACCCGAGGAAGACCACTCTCCAGAAGCAGTTATTTTGAATACTGGTAATCCGGTTGATGGTATCACTCTGGGCCCCAGCCCCGGTGGTTCCCCAATTTCTCAAAGTGGGACTCGTCGACAAATTTATGATGACGATGAAGATGACGAACAGTGCAAACCACGAAGCCTGCGTTTCACGTGGTCTATGAGGACCACCAGTCATTTACCACCGATGGAAATCATTCGTGAAATCAAACGAGTCCTGTCAGAAAATAATTGCGTATACGAACAACAGAACAAATTCCTCGTGGTTTGTGACTATGGCGATCCAAGCACCGACGCCAACGTGCAGTGGGAAATGGAAGTGTGTCGACTCCCACGTCTCTCGATGAATGCAGTCCGTTTCAAGCGTATCTCGGGTACGGCAGTGGCCTATAAAAACATTGCCCATAGGATTGCAGACCAAATGAAGCTCTAAGCCTGAGCTGCTTGTGTGACGTGGGTTGTTTTCTCCCTTTGCGCGTGCTCGACATGTTCTTCCCGATCGGTCGATTGACTGATCGTTCGATCGGTCTGTCCGTCTAATTCAGAGGCAAATCTTGCCCGACGTGCTTTATTCGCCTGCTATCCGTAATCTCGCCCTGCCCAAATCGATACGCCGCAGAAGCGCTGCTTTCCATTTGGCTCACTGGCTAACTTGCTCGTCTATACATCCGTGGGGACGCGTGTGTGTATGTGTGTGCGCTCGCTCGCTGAAATTACATCGAATCGTCGTATTGTTCATTTCCGTCCAGAGCATCCACTCTACGTGTGGTTTTGTTCATTTTCACGTGACTTGAGAACAAAGCTTGTGGGTTACACCTTTTCCCTGGCTGTTCAGTCGTTATCTCGAACACTGTTTTTTGTCTAATATTTCTTTCGCTTTATTTGGGCTGCATCCATTCTGGCTTTTGTCTTACCTAATCACAAGTATATATAGACACATACACACATACCAGTTCGTGTTGCGCTGCCGCCCACACTCCCCGTCCCCTTTTGTCGTAATTCGTAAATCGACTGATATTCCCATGTACAGAGGAGTGTTTTCAACATCTGGAGGACGATTTTCGTTTTCCCATTCTACAGTGCACATGTACCTCCTCGTCTATAACAACCTTTTCCATGTCATCGAGAAATTCATTCAGGGTTTTGGTTCCCCCGCATTCAAACATCAAATCGTAATCAGTACTGCTTATGCCCGCCTCCACATCAACCCCGACCGATTGGACAAATTGGTTCGTTCGCGTCTTTCTCCATTCCAGCTGAGGTCAATTGCCACGGTGTTTCGTTATTCTGTGAACTTCATTTCCTCATCGGGAAAATCGTCTGCTCTTCATTGATCAGAGCTCGGACGGTAGATAAGTTGCGCACTGGCTTTTGGTTTCGTCGTACGTCGATGGCGCTTTTAATGCTCACGATACCGGGTCCGTAATCCATCGGTTACGTTAACAGACGATCTGTTGATCGTCACTTATCGTCATTTTCCTGATTTGCAAAGCTCATTTTGCACTTCGAGGATTGATTTTACATCGCGGACTCTCATCCTTTCTGTCCCCGCTGTCTTAACGCACGATTCACGTTGGTAGTGCCGTTATAATGGGCTAAGTTTCATCACACTCCTGATTCGCACTTGGTTTGGCCTTCGTTTCCCATCAACTCCCTCCCAATCTTTACACTATCTGTTGACATTCAGTTACAATATTGACACATCTTTCAGACTTGATCATATTTTGTTCTGGGTTGGTTTCAACCCTCCATGTCGGTCGCTCAATATTTCGGTGATCTCACGCGTTGATGGTTAACAAATTGGGATATTTTCCAAATCGACACCAATGCCTTTTGATGTGAACAGTTCCTTCCTCATGGTTGTCACCCTAGGCGTATGGTGTGCTCCATTCGTGCGTGTGTTCACCCACATGATTTCCTCTTTTATGCGCACCAATTTTTCCTATTCGCTTCGTAACATTTTTCGACTGCTCTCCTCTACGTTGGTAACATAAATCCCGATCAATATAGCTACCGAACCCCAATGGTTCAGTGCTCCGACTCGGATGTAGTTCGGTCTTCCGTATCAGACAAGGTTCCATCAGATCTGTGTTGAGCGCTACCATGCTATCGTGGATTACGGGTCATATCGATCTATCCGGATTAGAAAAGTTATACAGTTACTTCAGATATTTGGCATGTTCGTTCTTTTTCTGCCCCCTGCACTCCAATTTCAAATTCTGACATATTTTTGTATCAACGATTTGTTTATTCCATCCTCATACATCTTCGTCTTGGTTCGATCTTACACACCTATGTAACTTCATCGTTCCGTATCTCCTCTGCCTTTGTGGATACATTCATGCCCACTCCGACTAGCGGTGTTTGTAATTGTATGTCACAATGAACTTTTCAAAATAGCTACGTGCCGTGACGTGATTGCTAAACCAATCGGACTTCTGTGGGCTCTTATTTCCGTGCGCGATGCATTTGGTCCCATATCTATCTTGTACAAACCTACTGCATTCACGACTGTTTGAAGCAGCGTAGGTCGTCCCCACATGTGGGAATTTGTAAACGTTTCATTTCTGTTGTTTAGTCCCCGTTACTATGTTTACTGATGGTCTTTAGACAAACCCATGTTTACTTTCTTTGTAATTGTACCAGGAGTTGTTCCCATTGTTGTTCAGTTCGATAGACTCCATTGTTCCGTCACTTACCCCAGGTGCTTAAACCAAACTTCACACGGATTTCGCGCATATCTTCAGGCATATTAAGGCAGTACTCTCTTCAGATTCGCGACCACAGTCTTTTGCCATAATGTCCTTTGATTATGTAACTGCTTGACCAGCGCACTCGCTTCCGTGCTCTTCATGCCGGTGAACCTGGATTCCTTGACGTGCCCTTTGAACGAAAAAAGCGATACAGAAAATGTCTCGTTTCATTCATTTCACCAAATGACTATGCACACCTCTCTTGTCTGGTCGGTGTTATGGTGTCATAAATTCACTACTTTAAATTGACCGGCTTGGGAAGTTGCTACAGCTGGGTTGTTTCTGGTGTGAAGAATTACTCCGGGACAACACATATGCATCAAGCATTGGATTCTCTCTGCGCTCGTTTTTGATTCCCCAAAGTATCGTCCGCCGCGACTTTGCTCCACTCTCGTGATGCTCGGCTGTGTGCTCATTGATCTCGTTTTCACGAGACCGATACATGCGTTTCTAAATTGTTTTCTTTCTGCGGGTTGTTTGTTCATCTGCGTGCTTGCGTGTTCAATATACCACTATTGTGTTTGTCTCTCGTTGACTGACGCACTTCGATATTGGCCATGTTTCTCGCTTGCCTTCCCTCATATTTCAAATTCTCTGTATTCATTCGCCTGCACATTTCACCATATTTTTCAAGCGTTGTCATCTTGTTGCATGCTTGTTTTTCCTGACTTTGTGAGTCTGCTGCTACCACTTTATCCACTTTTCTTCCTCTCTCTCCATCTCCCTACCCGTCCTGCGGTCTCCATTGGATTGACAGTTCATTTGTTGCTGACAGAGTTTCATACATGTGTGTGTGTCTGTGCCCCGGCGTCTTCGATTACTTTTCTACCTGAATCGTTGTTGAATGATGTGCCATAGGAGTTGCTGTCTGATCTGCGGTCGTGCGGACGACAGCATCGTTTCCATGCTATCTTCTCACATATATGCGTGCTCGCAACGCACAGGTTTAGCCATTTCTGTGTGGCCCACTTTATCTACAAGTGGCCGCTCAAACTGTGACCATCCGCAATTTGCACAAGTACAGACACAAACAAAACAAACGAACCCGAGTATTCCTTACCCCTGGTGGGTCGAACCGTGTACTTGTCGTCGCCATGTCCGGGCTCCTGGTCTCGATCATCATCATCAACATTACCCTCTTTTGTCCTCAAAGTGATAATTATACACGTTCAGCGTTCACCAACCCGTCCACAGTTCATCCTTTGTTCCACACCCTGTTTCGTCACTCTCTATTCACGAACACTAACTTGTGTAGAGTTTTGCTGCAGATGAGTCAAACTAGTGTTTTGTGTGAGGTCTTCTGCTCCCGCATCCTGGGCCCAACTGTTGGGGAAGATGTTTTGCTGCGTTTGACTCCCACACGCCAGTCATCATACAAGCGATTGGATTTGTTAGTAGTCGGCTCACAGTGTGGACGCGCTTTGCTGGTGATGACTGCTTCCTATCGCACTACAGCGCTAGTCACTTTTCTGCCTGATTGTCCATACTGTGCTTCTGTGAGTTAGTGAGCTAACCAAAACAATTGATGATTCACTCTTTCAGAGTCTGAAGTGCACCCCAGTTCATCTGCCTCATGTGTACAGCAAATCATCGTGTGCATAAGACTACCCACCCCCGAAACGGAGGTTCAAGTTATAGGCTAATTTAGACTGCGCCTACGCTAATGAGCGTCTCGTAGTGGGATATGCAAGGCCCAAACCCTGCAAAAGTCCAACGCAATTAAAAGATCCACAATGACTAAATAACAAGGCATTCAGAATACAAATGAACTTTTGCAAAACGGCAATGTACAAGACTAGTTTGAGTCGCTTTTTCCCTCGTGTAGTTATTCGGCTACCAGATAAACTGGTCGATTTATCTTGCAGGCATGTGGTATAGAGTGTCCCCGGAAGGTGGGACAGGAGTTAGATTCTTGGGATTGGGAGAGTGGAAAGAATAGTAAGATATATATTATATATATATATATATATATATATATATATATATATATATATATATATATATATGTATAATTTTTGTACTTCGTCGCTGGTTGTGCGTTTGATTCCCGTCAATTTGTTTGGTGGCGGGTCGGTTGAGATGCTCCATGTGAAAGTGTTTCAAAGAAGAACTTTCGCACTAGGGAAACCATTGGGATTCCCTGATAGTGTTGATCATATCCTACTCGCAGTGGTACCCGAACAACGATAATTTACTGTAGGGTAGCAATCGCATCCGAAGGTATCGCACTAAGGTCAGTGCGGAGAAGATTGGTGTTCCCAGTTGTAAGCTCTCCTTACCGATCCCATTGGCAGTTTGGCTGTGGAAAGAGTGTTCCACACATTTTAGCATGGCAGGGAGCGGCCCAAATGAACGTGTTCTGTTGCGTGGTGCCAATTCACACTGACACGCGTGTTGGTTATTTCTCAATAATTTCCCTATCTTTTGGTCTTATGTCGTATGAACTTTTTTTGACTCGGTTGTAAGTTGTTTGTGACATGACAGTATTCTCTGCAGATTGCGAGTTCTGTTGTACTATAAGGTGAAGTTTCGTTCGGTAGTAAGACGTTCTTCCATGTATCGTTACATAACTGAGGGACCGATTGGCTTATGTGGATTTGCGGTAATGTGCAATTGATTGTCGACTGGCCCATTAGGGTCGGTTGTGTCAATATGTTGTAAAGACAGGACTTTGTAGATATAAGACCCAAGTTGGGTTTCAGATTTTTGACCTCAGTTGTATTATGAAATGAGTCGTTATGCACTATCAACGCCCAGTTCACCACTGGGAGCACCGTGCAGTTGTTTGGTTCCAGTTAAGATTCGTCAACGATGCATATCCGCCGAGCCTTCACTGAGACTGAGACCCGGGAGTATATGAATGGGAGTCACACCTTACCACTGTTCTGTTCAAGCTTTCTTTGTTTGGCGTCTGTAAAGCCTTTGTTTAGAATGGATGTACAAGATATACATCGTAGGAGTGAATCGCTTTGTAGATGACGGATAGACTTGATGTCTGGCAATGTTGGTGTAAATAGAATGGTTGAGAGGCGGCTCGAGAAACCTGGTGGTAATCTTTTATGGCTCACATCGATGCACGCCGGATTCGAGTCCCTGTGAGATCTTAGTGGATGTGGATCGCCGATGACAATGAACTAGGGAGAAACAGTTGTGCAAGTGTTCTCAGTCGTGAGATGAGCTTTGGCCTGCGTGGTTGATCTCAAACAATTTAAATCTCACCACTCAAGCTTTTTCGATCTATTCCCGATGATGTTCAAACCTGACGGGATCATCAGTGTCCTCGTGATTGACCTAAGAAGTTACCTCGGCGTCGGTCGTGAACGTGCCCTGCCGGACTTGCTCCCATACTATTGCATGCGAGCATAGAAGTTCGAAAAGCCTAACTGTTAGTGTTGATCTTACGGGATTACTTGAAGCTCAGACGTTCACCTGACGATGGAACAGCATGGTCGGATGGGTGACTGGTTTGCGACGTTTATCATTTGCCTAAAACGTTCATCTGAAATACTATCTTCCCATCCGGTATTCCTAGGTTTTCGCATTCATTACAAACTAGGCAGTTGATAGTTTTGTCTCATGCATACTACTTGCTTGGGTTTTCAGTGTAACTCAGTAAGCTGTTGTATTCCCCAGAAGGCGCTATTTAAGTCTACTTGCATACTGATATTCAGCGTACTGATTCCGAAATGGAAAACAACACAACACTGCATATTGAATCACCCATGTATATTTGTGCTCGTGACATCTAAATGTGGTTTCTGATAGATTTCTTTTGTAGTACCAAAGTTGCTGACCGCCTAAGAAGAATTTCACCACAGTTCCTCCATTCACGCGTCTCTTATGAGCCCGAATATAGATGTGGCCGTCAGATGAGTACCTTTTGTGTGCACGGGTATAAGTACGGTCATTTGACAATCTGTTCGCTTACCAAATTAAGTGTAGTTTAAACCTTATGTCAGCTTGTTACCTCTTTCCCCTTGGAATGTTTTCTTTCACAACAAACTCCGGATGTAGCAATCTTTTAATGAATCAAGCAGATATTAGACACTTGAGTGTCTACTAGACACCTACCAGCACAACGACCGTTCGTTGGGTCGCAATGTCTGTTCGGCAGTGTAAGCGCAATAATCGAAGCTAGACCACCCACTAGTCTAAATGAGGACATAAGTTAGGATGTCTACGGGCAGAGGTCTGTTGTTTCATTGGGCACCCAAATCGTGTGGTTCAGGGAGCACAGAACTCGGCTGCTTATAGAGGTCCTACTGGGACGAAGCCGATTGACTTTGGAAATCAGTGGGCAGCTAGAGCAACCAACCAATCGGAGGAAAGCAACATGGATGCTACCAATGTATCATGGCGCGATGAGATACGATTTGAAATTACCAAATAAATAATTCGGAATAATCGAAAATGAAAATGTTTTTGGGGAAGATTATGTCACTACTGGAATCTGCGCCGCAATATTGGGGAAGCGGAACTATATCCCCCACCGAATACATCGATATTTGTTGATTTTGTGGGGTCACTACGTACGAGTTGATTGTCCAGACTTTGGGAAACGAGACTCCGAAGGTGCTTGTCTTTTTATGTATTCATATTAGAACAATGAAGGCGAGACGGCTCCAGCATTCCGTGCTCCAATATTTTTTCAGGGATATCCAAGTTAACCCAAGGGTTATGTTCGTATGAAGTTGCGCCAAATATATCACATACTGAAAAATTGAGGAACCGACTACGAGGTTGGTCATCGATGTGGATCAGAATCCAACACGATCCATTGTTCTTTCATAAGGATTGCAATGGTTTCCTACTTGTTGTGGGGGCGGGTCTCGAAGGTCGTATTGAACGGTGTAGATTCTATCAAGGTGCTTTTAGTTATGAATCAAACGGGGTCTGACTTGATCCGGTCAATAAGCTTTTTGGTGCATTTCTGCCGGCATAATCGCGGATGGAGTCTCTCGTCTCTGTTCCGTCACATAATCCAATTTTCAGCATCCCACGAAGTGTTTGGATTGCCGAAGGTTTCTTCAATTTGCGGTCTTTATTCACAGAGAACACTTGCCGGCTGAACAGTATTCTGCACCCTTGGTTTTTGCTTCAAGCCATTTGTGAAGAGTATAAACTGCTGGCTAACTAAGACTTACAGTTTTATGCTGTTGAACTTATACAAACGTCCCGTATTGTGTTGTGTGCTGAATTAAAATTGGTGTCCGGTCGATTCTCCTTTGAGTGTTAATGTTAGGAATTATTGACCACCTTTTTTCTAAGCTTTACTCAAACCCATATTTGAGTGGTATCTGGTCTGTGACATTCGAACTCGTATTACACGGTTCCGATTGGAACATACGTCACCGGCCAACTTTGGTGGTCGACTCTTTTGCTCGGCACACTGTCATGGAGGTCCATCATTGTTCGTCTTCACTCCGAGTCTCTGCGTATGGGTATCGGCCTTCGCGGGGGTTCGCAGCGGTCCGAGGAGGCTATGGAGCCTATTCCTTCTACTGTACTTATGTTTATGCACAGAATAAAATTACCTTCAGCAGTGTAACACCTGGAAGGCATTGGTCAGTATCTGAAACGCCATTGCAATTTATCTGGCTTAGTGAGATACATTAAAATCAGATTATGTTATTTGAGGCCGTGTACACAACGTCGTCAGGCTTGTCGTAAATCAGATCGCCTTGGATTCTCCTCGAATTCGTCGAACTACTGATACACATGTAAAGTGCGCCTACTCTTTAGGCGCTATTCAACAATCCGTCAAATGATTGTTGTTATCACCCTGTAATACGATGTGCAACATTTCTGCATCTGGATGTACATGTAGCTGGTTCGAGTGGAATAACGTGTATACTTGCTCCGTGAATTGGCGCTTGAAGTGCTTGCTAGTCTGCTGTCATCTACCATTTCTGTATCTTTACATATTGCTCATTTACTGTTTTTGCTGCACCGAAAGAAGTATTCACCTAAGAACCTGTAATACTACTAATCATACACACACACACACACACAAGACGAACAGCAGCTGTTATTTAATGAAAGCTGTACAACGGATTCTGTTTTAGTGTCTTTAGTGTGGTGGGTAACTACATCACGAACATGTGAAACTGATGTGTATACTCACGCACCTATCGGCTTTTTGTTCTGTGTAATGATCAATTTATTTTCTCCATTTATTACTGTTGCTATCCCGGAACCGACAGCGTTTGCATTGGAGAATAACGCCGGGTCCATAATATGCTCTTACTAATTATCCCGCAAATACAATAACAGAACAGGGCAACTGAGATGAAATTTTTAGCCTTAGAATGTGAGCAAATGTACAACCTATTGGAAAACAAATAGCCATCGTAGCACCAGTGTAGACGGAATTATGTGCAATGTATGACCGCAGAAAAGCGAAAGACAGGTGTTGAAAATGAAGTTGTGAAATACTGGGAGACTGGGGAGTCTTTACATGCAAATTATGTGGGGGGATATTTGTTTCGGCCACGGCAACGACGACAAATACGCGAGGTTGCGTTGTCTGTACAACTCCGGCTTCGGTCCTCACGAGCGACCACCAGCCAGATCCTTTTGTGTGAACTCAAGGAGTTGTCATGATTGGCATGAGAGCTGTCATTGGATTGATAAGGTGTCCACTGTCGACCAAATGCCGTATGATTGAGCCGTCGATGGTCCTAACTGTTCTCTTGTGAAGGTCGTCCGAGATATGTCCTGCTATCCTTTGAGGCTGGTGTCTTGTCGTATGTCTAATACACTGTGCACTTCAACATCACGTGAACTGATTTAGAACAACGGAATAACATTGTGAGGCAGCCTGTCTTTAAATTGCTGAACGATCAGTGACTCGATGTTTGACAGGAATTTAACGTACGCAACGGATAGAAAGATTTCCTAAGAGCCTTAAATAAGTTGTCCCAATATTCCCATGGGTCTAGGACTGCAGAACGGGACTTTTGAGAACATTCCGGCCATTTGCATTTCCATTTTGCATCATTTTTCTACAAATGAACGAATAAACGGTTTCCGATCTTTTAGTCAATCTTCCATTGATTGCTTATATTTATTGCCGTGTAGACCAAACGGATCACTCGGTTTCTTATGTGTCACAGCTGCATAAGTTGTCCAGTGATTCGATGATAGCGACAAAGTACCTCACACGATGCTTTAACTGGTAGGCCATGCGGGTGACCTCATTTGTTCTGACTGGTTCGGACGCGTTGCACGGAACGGAACTTTTGATCATCTTAAGGTGCATGCATCAGACTCAGATCGCATTCCTTCCGGCGGTGCAGGTACATCACTTATGTGATTCGACCCTAGTTCTTCAAGTGGAATATAAATACCCGGGTTTGCGTGACTTCATTTGTCTATATCCTTACTTCATGATGGAGAAGGCTCATATCTCAACTACAAGGGCCCACTACGATTTCGTAGATCACCGACCACATTGAACACGTTTCTTAGTCTAAAGAAACCCATGTGGTCTGCACGAGGATGGCGTGATTACAAACCGAGTGCTAGCGGAGTGAGTACTACTGCTTTAGCTTGGTCTGCTGAGATGGAGTTCGAACATTGTATTCCCTTGTTGATTGTCTGGCCTGCAGATGAAAACTATCTATCAAAGCCGCACGAAATCTTACGATCTTATAAGTGAAAACTAAACAGGACTTTCGTAGATGGTCAATTAGTAGTTCGGGCAAACGATGGACATTTCCGAATCATTGTTATTAAGACAATAATTCTGGCTACTCCTTCATCCGACCGATCGAGCTGAATGTGAACAAAACAGAACAACGATGATTGCAGTAGTTCAGTGACCTTCAGCAATTCGTATGTCGATAGGAATCATTTTTCGATGCTGAAAAAAACTCCACCTTTGGTTTGATTCCAATAGGGCTGTCCTCTGTTACGAAAACACCCTAAAACAATTAGCTGTTCATGCAAGCTGCTCACAAAAGGATTTCAGTCTGTTGTTATTCATCATGTGGTTCTTGAACCTCCACGAAAAAATTCCAGAACCTGTGTGACACGTACAGGCACATATAACCTCAATGACGACGAAAGATTTTAGGGCACAGTGTTGTCGGCACGCTTGTGTTCAGTGCTGTCAGAAATGGCTAAATATTTGCACTTTTTGTAGACATTCGACTTAGGTTGATAGAACACGAGGATCCATAACCACGGTAAAAATTCAGTTAACAGTTATGCATCCGCAAAGATGTGGTGTTATTCAATCTGCTCGGCAGGTAACCGCGTGGCAAACTCTATAAAAAGCTCAGTTTGGTAATGAGAATGAACCCGGACCCAAGTTCGCACACATTTGTTGCCAGCCTACTTCGTGAAAATGCATTGAGGGACGGGAAGGGGAGGAGGAGTACAAGGTACCTGAATGTATTGTGTCGTCTCACTTGTTCTCCAAAAGCGCTGGAACAGCCGGGCCGGTTAGTTTAACACATCTAGCAGTTTACGTGAACATTCTTGCATGGTGGTGTGTATACGTATTCGTGTGTGTGCCTCTGATCGATCGGTATCCAATATACTATCCTGTTGTTCGTATCGCCATCCTATCAGAGGTACGCTATTCTCTCTCTCTCTCTCTCGCGCGCGCGCACACATACAAAGTATCAAATCAATAGAACTAACACTGTTTTGCAGGCTACGAGATCAAACGATACTTCAAACTCTCGAATTCTTCAGAGACCAATGTATTTGTGGTTTACGCATTTTCGTTTTCGTAATATCTTTTCTGAAACAGAAAGTCACATTGCTTGTCTACAGAGATTATGTATGATCTCTGGGGCAGATTGCTTTTAAGCTGTCACTCAACTTTGACCGAATATTTCTTCCGAATAGATGTTCGTAATGTTGTGTCGAACCAGCCGACCCATCCATTAGTGAATCATCAAAGAATCAGTGTATACATGGCCACTTCACCATCACCAAAATATATCAGGTTCTGAAACACATTGGATTCGAACGTGAAACCTCCATTTTGTTGGTACTCCGCAATGCAGCTTAACCCATCCAGGTCAGACCTCGATCGTTGTGGTTCTCGCAAACTCAGCCTGTAATTGTAGAATGATTCAATTATCGATGTGCTAGTGCGCTTTGGGCGGCTGAACTGCATGACCCATATTCAAATATCCCAATTCCCGTGGATGTGGCCTCATAGCCCAGGTGATAGAGTACACGTGATGCCAAAGTGTGGGTCTGAATCCCGACGGTATCAATCTCAGGATTTTATTAAGTCCGGAAAGTAGGAATTTGAACCAATCTATCGACTCTCCATTCATCATAGGAAGGTGTCTGAGGCTCTAGTCGATCTAACGGTAAAAATCGTTTTGACCTTGGACAGTTATGTACGACTCACAGGCGTCATCTCATCTAAATCGAATGGAGCGTGCATGGACGAAATAACATGGGAGAATCGCCGTGTAATCCAAAAAGGTAGACTTGTAGAAGTGATTCGAGTGGCAACCTATGAATGCACCACCTATCAGGCCTCACAGCGAACTACCAACGAAATCCCCTCGATTGAATGAACGGAGAAATCTCAAGTTGGTACACAGATGCGGCAGTGTATTCTGTGTATCGTGGAACCGAAACAGTACGGATACGAAAAAAGCACGAAAGTTACTAAACGCGACTGTGAGGTAAAAGCGAACTGAGCACGTACAGTTGGCAAAAAACCGGAAATGTTTCGAAAGCTAGGTCGGCGGAAACCTCGCGAAGCTGAGTTCAGCGAAACGTACCGAATCGAAGGAAACAGTGCAGTCGAAACCAAGCTTCAAGAAAGATGGTAGACAAAATAAATTCAAAACGATGTCCCGAAAATGTTTTTATTTTCACAGAACGATCGAGGTTACTGCAAATCATTCGTCTATGCTTGCTCCATTGAATTCGAATAAGATTACTACTCAAGTACTGGAATAATTCATCGTCGTGCGGCGTTAGACAGCAACGCGAGTCCCACTGACCACTGCCTCTCTCTCTCTCTCTCTCTCGCCATGTTGCACGTAGAAATAGAAAAATTGAAAATGAATATATGAGGTGAAAGGGGCTGTGGAAAGGGAAGAACGCCCTAGTAGCTAACACACGGACTACACAATCTAGCTGTACGAACGCAAATTGATCAGTCGACACAAAGTGACAACACGATCGCCATTGTTCACGGTTTGCTGCCATATCCTTCAGTGTATACAGCAAACTGGTTGAGGGATGTTTTGGACCCCAACCACGAAGACGTGAAGCACCTGCTTCTCCTAAGTTCGCTGTGCAATTTCTCATTCCCCGTTGCAGCGTCATCTATTGACCTCCGCGTGACTGCTCCCACTCTCGAGAAGGAGCGGAAAACGGCTTGGAGGGCAGCACGCACCTCAACTAACGAAGTCTACCAAGTTTCATACTCAGAGACGGAACCTCCTCTTAACTGGTACCCAATACATGATTTCTAACCCCACGATTGCGACACTAAGCAAAAATCCATAGTCGAAAACCTCAAGGTGACGAACATCTTCCTCATGCATACTCCATGTCTCGCGATCATACGACAGAACTGGGCGCACCGCGGCACAGCGAAATATCAGGTCGGTGCCACAAGTGCGTAAGCCCCTCGAGCCTTGGATATATGCATGCCCACCCCTTCTATCGTGCTTCCATCCGTCGCCAAGCTGCTGCCGAGGTAAGTGAGGTGGTCGACAATTGCTAGCAACTCTCCATCGAGCATCAGATTCGGGACCGTTGACGTCCAGTCGTGCAACATCTTTTTACTGTTTGAAGGTGCCAACGGCATACGGAATTGATCTACAGCTCTTGTGAGTCTATCTGGTGCATGTTCCGTGCATTCATACAAACAGGAAGAGTCGTCAGCGTAATTTAGGACACATTTTCACTGTTTGCTAGTTCGAAACTCAAATCCTTAATATTTCGCATAGCATTCTCTAGTATCTCGTGGGTGACGAAATTGGGTAGGAATGGCGAAGCAGCATATCCTTGTCGAACACCGATGACCGTTTTAAATGGACGGGATAGTTCACCGTAAACCCTTACGCGGCCAGAAGTATGAGAATACAAGGTTCTCAGTAGATTCATGAACTTCTCTGGCATACTATTTCGGTGAAAAGCACTGAATAGCTCCGAACGGTCATTGAGTCCGAGGCGCCTTTGAAGTCCAGGAAAACCCTTATTGTCCATCGACGGCTTGTGCGACGCGTTTTCAATAACCCGGCGGAAGAGTACCGGGTACATATGCCCGATGAGTGACATCAACCGCGAAACTGGTCGTGTGTTTCCAGGAAAGTTTTGTCCTGTCATCCAGATACAGTACTACTCAAATTGAAAACTAAGTACGCTGTTCGCTGGTCTTAACTTCGAATTCATTTGGCTGACACTTTTTGTGATCTCTAATTAGGCTTAAACAAGTTCACTTGGATCAAACAGATTTGCTTTCATGTGTGGAATATCGAATCTTGGGCAAAGCTTTTTATCGCCTCCCAGTGCTACAGTTAGATGAAAGACTTCTTGAATTTTTGGGTCAAAAACTGGACTGCTCTTGTGCATGCGTCAGAACAGAAAGCAGCCAGGCAGTTCCAAGCAGAACCTATTAATCAAACCGTCCTGGTAGAAAAAATATCATCAAGAACCGTTACGTAGTTCTCCCTTAATCAGTAAATATACGGAGAATGAAGGTAACCAAACTGAGAAGAAAATACAACTCCGGTCTTTTTTGTTCCGGATACACGCAGCTCCATTTTGGTACAGGCGGTTCACCAGTTCGATATTCAAGATCGGCATTTTATCTACTCAGTGGAACTTAACATCGTTCTGAAGTTCAAGGAAAGGATGAAAAGTCATGCATTGTGTTTTGGGCACGGATCTGGTTAACTGTGTGACTTCGAGAAGAACTTTCGAGCAACCGACGATGGGGACAGGATTTATGGGGCATTTGCTGAGCGAAACATAATGTGATATTGGTGAATATGAATAAAAATGATAGAACGATTCAATGACCCCATCGTGCCGAAACAATTGCAATTTTGATGCAGAAAATTGTTTCGCTATTTGGGCGAGTGATCTGCAGTGCGAAGCGTCACCAGGTCAGAGCTTGGGTGTCTATCTTGTATGTGAGAGCCGTAATCTGGTTCAAGTAATTTCGACCACATGAGGTTTCTGTTCCAACGATAATAAAATTATTTGTTGCGACGTCATTTTGATGGTGGTAACTGCTATTTGATGTGCACAAATGACGCTCGTCTATTTGAAATCCGCCTCGTGTGACTTACACAAAATGTGGTGAACTTTCCAGCCGGAAAATTAGGAACCCGATTAAAAAACGACACATGTTTGCTCTCCTCACGCCAACAGTAGTGTTATAATCCAGGAAAAGTTCTGGATGACTTCGTTTATTGAGAGCCATGCATTCTGACATCACTAAAATTATTCATCCATTTTAACCCCGTACGTTTTCGGCCGGAGGAGAAAATCACGTGGTTCCTTTGCCTTGTTTCATCTCACAGCCTTCAGTCTGTGTGACATCATTAATTTCATTGTCATTCCAAGGTCCGTATTTGTTTTCGAGCAACGGACTACTTATTCAGTTAGTAGCATGCATACCCCATCATGACAGTAGTAACAGTAAGTGACGTTGTGGAAGTTGTAATTTTACTATTTGTATGTTCACAAACTCCGTGTAGTGAACGACTACGACTGGAAATAGCTGTTTGCCATCCAACGTGTAGTGACCCACATGAAAACTGTGATTCATGAAAGTACCACTGAAATCACCGGGGAATCATCATCCAAACGCTAAATACCCAGCGGATGTGGTCCAAAGGTTGAGATCTCCACGGTATCAAGGGGACTCGGACCCAGTCTCTAGTACAACGGGTTTTTTTTCAACTAAGCTGTTAGACTAAGCCAGGTGTAACTGACATCCTCTGAACAACTTCTGTTATTGTGGGTGATACGGAATAGCTATTACAGACAGTACTATGGTGATAAACATCACACTTCAAAGTACCTTTTTTGTACTTCAAACGAGCTTGAATAATGATCCATAGCATCAGTTTTTCGATTCATTCTAAAGGAAGCTTTCAACCATTAGACTTATTCAGCTCAATTTATGGTCATCTTTTTGTTTGAAATGGAATCTTATTCTGATTTTGCAGTAATGGTTGTTTATTCTGTGTGCTGTAGTTTTTGAATTATCTAGCAAGCAAATCAGGTAGATTGATGTCACTTCGAGAGTCATCAGTGGGACCGCACGATCAGAATCGATGATCCAAGGTTATAAGATGTTTTGTAATCTATGAAGATGGATGTATTTCAATTTTCTTTTGTCTGAGTGTAAACTGCGTCAACAGTGGTTTATTTTCAGCCATCCGCTGGACCAGGCAACATTCAACGTGTTATAATTTAGCTGTCTCACATCTATCCCCATTGTCCGAACACGTCGTTTTCCCACATCTTTTTTTCCTCTCTCTCTCTCTATCTATCTATCTATCTCTCTCTGCAATGTGCAGTTGTTAACAGTAGCACTATTGTTTGTTGACTTCATGTGATGTGTTTGATCTCAATGGCAGCTATTAGTTGATTTATAGCGCCGACCTTTTATTAGCGAAAGCCAGTGAGCAAACTTTGAAATGTTCAAGCTAAATTAATTCAAGAATCTTCAGGACTTTCGATTCTATCCTTATCTGTTACAAAAATATGATTTCCTGCTAGTGGAATGAGTGACGTATCTATCTTGGAATTATCAATCCTCGGTTAATTAAGGCGTACGTTCGGGGTGCAACCGTGTTGAAGACCATTGCACCCCATCAGTGTGGCTACCGAACAATAGAACCGTTTTGCAGGATGTACCATCGTCTTCCTGGCTCCCAGGTATCGTGTTGCCTACTTACTCACCCGCTCACTGACAGTCCTTTTCCTGAGGAATACTGCAGGGTCAATGACCTAATGTGTTCCTCTGACCATGTGATCACCAGTCATCGAGGCTTGTGCGCCACAGTGCTTATTCACAATACTCTTTCTTGCATGTTTCGTCCAAATTCACTCTGACTAGGTTAGCTTCTATGGCTGCGCGCAGCTCAGCAACTGATCCGTAAGGCCAGAAGTAGGATCGACAAGCGGCCGTATGCTATGAGAGAGAGATCTTTCACTACTGGACTATTCCATTAAATTATAGAAAAGTAAAAATACTCCAAAGCGAGTGAAGAAGTAATTCAGGACATTTTCAGAACAAAAACTTCTACTCTGTGAATAAATTTACCATGGAAACTGACGACACTGTATCGTAACTGGTCACAAATCATACAGCAATCCAGACGATTATTAACATGGGGTTAGACATTTAGGTATGAAACAGTGCTACGGTTCCGTGAAAAGAAAACTTAGGCATAAATGCTCAATCCTATTTATATGAAAAATCCAGTTCGGTTCTTATCAGGTGGTCGGTTGCAAATTACTTTATGTAAGGAACACTAACTGGGTATCCAACCAGTCGATGTCGTGTACCGGGTTCGTGAACCTGATTGGTCCATTTACTAATGAAATTCTTATGGCCGCTGTGAATTCTTTCCAAAGCGCACTCTATGATCTGGTGAACTGGTGGTGAATTTCGTCGGACGAACTAAGCCAACCCGATTTCAGCATCACCTATCTTTGTTTCCATTCAACTGTTCAAATGTGCTATATTTTCCCAGTTCATGAAACACAAGCTTTCCGACCACCTCGTCTTCTGATACAACTGCGGCGAATAATTAAAAAAACGATGCTTAGTTTACATAAAATCTTGTGTTCATTATTCGTACAGAGCCAAGTGTATTTAGACAGTGAAAGCGGAAAGATAATTACCGAGATGGCTTTGGCCAATGTGTTGGAAAGTAATTAGGTGGGGGCGGGGGGGGGGGTATAAAATCCTCGGCCTAAGCCCCATTCGAAGTTGAAGTTTTCTTTTCAGACATCTTCGAACAATAAGCCGGTTCAGATGCCAAGAAATGTAGCAAATGGACTGCGGAATAGATGTGAGTAATACGCTCAACAGATTCATTCTGTGTTCGTATGTTTATTTTTTAATGAACTCAGTCACGTGTTCGCACCAGATACACATACAAACTACCGCACCACACTAAGCTTTCTTTTTGTAGCTAGTTAGTATGTTTCACCAGCCTCAAGCAGAATACCGCTGAACTTTATATTTAGCCCATCAACGAAGCTGAAGCCAACACCGATTTATTGTTCCACAGTCTTCTTCGGCTGACTGGAAATCGATCACTGAACTGCTCTGACTAGTTGCACGTTAGAAAGACCGATGGAGAGCTTTGCCTCAGATACACTTGTAGATAAAAATGAACGTGACAATTGTCAGTTCCGTAAAACATTTACAGGTAGGTACGATTGACACGGGAAAACATTTTGTGTGTGCAACAAGGAAAAGTGTAAAACTGCTCGAACGATTTCACAGGATTCGATACTGTTTGCACTCCGAGCTTGATTGCTTTGTGGTAGATATGGTCACTGTCGCTGGAATTCGTTGGATTATAATGGAAGGTAGTTGCATCCGTCTTCTAGTGGACTAAAGTGAAGATCCAAATACAGGTACTCAGGAACAGAAATGGTCAAGACCCAGACTAAAGTGAAATACTGTCTCTCATCCAGAATGATTTTTGAAAGGCTCACGTCAGAGTCGAAAGTCAGAGAGTTAGAGGGCTCGACAACCACGTTCTTGCAAATCAGGTAAGGGCCTCGGGCTAGCGGGTTCGAATCTAACTGGATACCAGTGGTAATCGAGCGGCATATGCTCTTATTAATGTGACGGTCAGAGAATCGACCTCAACTACCCCCGGCCACTTTGTTGGTCGATAGTAATCCACCGTCGCATTACTCATTGCCATGTCAAACCTACGGGGACTTTATGTGGCCCTGCACTCGAACGAATTCTCAGTGTTAGGATGCCCAATATCACTAATAATACAGCGGATACTTGAGACTATGGAGCATGTACTTCCACTGCGCTCACGTGCACGTGTCCAATAAAGAATACCCATTCGGCAACGTCCTATAGTCCACGTGTCTCTTTAGGGATTATTTTCACAGCAGCTTAGCCGTTGAATTCAGTTAGTAGAAATGAAGCTGGCGCAAACACAATGAGTTGTTTCACATTTTTTCTCTGGGTTAGTCTAAAACATTGACAATTGAAGTATATTATCTTAGAATCGGGAAAGGCTGTCAAACGTTTAGTCCAGGTGCAGCATAGATTAAATTTTTCATATCTCAGACGACTGCAACTAGAATTTTGTAACTGTTACAGAAACTCATCTCCGTGGTCCGATTTCCGTGCTGTAAGTATTGCATTTGTTTGAAGTAGATCTTCACACACGATTCGTTTCAGAAAACAATTTTGGATTTGCTTTATCCAAGTTAGTCTCAGATGGAATCACAACCATTCCACACCCCCGATCCTGGCTGTCTTGATAAGAAAGATCGATAAGTTACGATTGGCTAGACCCGGTGGGGTTAAGTGCCCGCACGCTGTCTTCCGGTGAGTCAGCGATCTGTAGGCGTACATATAAGGGTGACCAGGATCAGGTTCATGAAATAATCCAGAAAATAGACCGAACCTTGTGAACCGTAGCAGATTAGTCTAGGGAATTCTGTAGGCACGTACAAGGCTGGGTTTTACTGGCACTCGCATTGCAGTTTAGTATCCTAAACTGAAGCCCAACGCACTGCCTTCTTCAAAAAAGCAATGAACTTGTGGGCCATCTAGCGGTATTTGCAAAACTGTTTGTTATAATCTAAAAGCTGCATTATCTTCAAAGGAAGATCGTTTTCTGTGTTCATCAGATATTCCCTTGCAGTTTTATTTTCTCGCACTCGTCAGCATGATTTTTTTTTAATTTTCTGTTCTCGAGTTCCGGCTGACGCTGAACTTTGACGTAGTTGATGTTGTATGGCTTTATCGACATTCGGATCGCTGGAAGAATTCACCCAGTCTAATAATCTGATTTCCCCATTGATCCAGGCTCATTAGCTGACATGCCCCTCCCATATGCACACGCACACATACACTGCATGTGGCAGAACTACTTTGACTATCCGAAAACCCCACGGAACACACTAATAACAACAAATGAGGCGAACAACACACTGTTGAGGATCTTCGGTCATCAGAGAGATGTTCTGGTCATATATCACCATGTCCGACCACGCACCGTCGACCTTCATTTCAGGACTTCTAGGTCCGTTATGTTGGTTCACGAAATATCCAGCGAGCTTGGACAAACATACGATTAAGTCTACATTCAGTACAATTTCTCTGCATGCTTTCGATTAGCTCGTTCGGTTTTCGCTGTGATTAGCTGTCACACGGACACTCCCTCTGGACTAAACTACCCAAATGTTCTGGCTGCATTGGACCGCTAGATCGTCCGCAATCCCAATTGTGCGTCAAGTGTTGATAATTGAGGTTTGGCTACGGCTGGCTGACTGTTGTTCCTAACAGTGTCACTTCGTGGTCCTCGTTTGCGAATGGGTAGAGCTCACGTGTCACGTGAGTGTGATGACCTGTTTAGCAGGCCGGGTTGCATATGTACACCTCTTTATCCGCTAATTTCGCAAATTGGATATTTGAATAAAAATGCTTATCATATGTTGTGCAAAATGATATAAAATGTTTCTATATGAATTCAGAAGCAATTCAGAAGACAAACACCGCTACAAGAATTCCTTCCGTATACTCATCGGTCTCGTGCATATGAAATCTAGCGAGAAAAATGATTATGATATGAAATGAAATGAAATAATCAATTGAAGCACTTTCATTGGTCTCGAAGTCATGTGTGTATCAGTGTTTGTGCGTCTGTGTGTTTGTGTGACTGCATGTGGTTGGCTAAAGCCTTAGTAGGTTAGGGATGAAGGTCACACGCTTTTGGACACATAAAGTGGTTGGTTGTGAACGATCGATTATGCCATGAATTTGCCAAGAATTTGTTGAGCGAATTTTCAGCAACACCTGCCCACGATATCAAACTCCTTCAGGGACCACGTCCACCAAAGAGACCACTGGTGTATATGTGACGGTTGATGTGATGCTACATTATCAAGAACATCTGGCTCAGATAGCCACTAGGGAACATATTGATCGTTTACATATAACACACTGGGTTCAGTTGCACAGAATCGTATCCTGTTGAACAGGAAATATTGACATCTAACAAATGAAAAAACAAAAGATTGGCTCACTGTTTATGCTACCGTTTCTATTATCCTGTCGATAATTCAGACATCAAATGGACACTGGTGACAAGTGAAATGGATATACATTATAAATGTACGAAAAATCCCACAGAACACTTTGAGAACAAAACAACGTGGTGAACAAACTTGTTTTTATTTGTTTGTACTCATACCAACGTATAACATTAAATATGATCGAAAAAATGAGAAAGAGGAATAATGGTCCCAGTCTGTATGTGCACGTGTGTATGTGCGTGTGAAATTGATCATAGTGTGGAACGTTCAAGTAGTTGCACACGTGTTCGGGAACAAGAAGTGGGCCATGGAAGTTTGAGTGCTTGTACAAATTGTTTCTGAGCACACAGAGGAGGATTGTGAAGTCGAATACTCACGGCTTCGGCTATGACTAAGATAAGATGCTTGACAATTCTTGGTTGCTTGTCCCGGACCTTCTAAATGATGCGAAAATCTTTTATCACCTCTGCAGAGTAGTCTGACTGAACAAGGCGCCAACATGACACTCATGATTGTCATATTTCTCCGATATTCCGAGAAGCCGGATGGTGTTCACGAACACGTTCGGATAAGGGCCTAGTCGTCTGACCAATGTACTTAGTTCCACAGGAATAGGTAAACGAATATGAGCAAAATGAGGTTGCGGAATTCAGCACTCAATCCTTTAATCGAAAACACTCAATCGGTTTGGAAGCACACATGATTTGTAAATGCACAGTGCAGAATATTCTACTAATTACTCGTGATGTTATTCGTCGAATAATTTTGGCTTCCTTTGAATAGCAAGCGCACGTAAAACGTTCTTCTTTGCGGCTTCTATCTAGTTTGATCTGTCTGCGTTTCCTTGTATGATCCTGTCAATAAACCGGTCGGGGTAGCCTTTTTGTGAGAAAACACTGCACAGAAAAAGAAGTTCATTTCTCATTGTGTCTTCCTTGCAGATTTTCCTTGCAACGTATGACATTCCTCTTCATTGTGAAGGGGAGAAAACTGTGAAAATGGAAACATTACCCGTTCCACGAAGCGTTTCTGTACACGGGTTATTGAACGCAACAATCCCGCTGACGGCTTACGCGTACTTCTAAGTACGATGGATTGTTGCCGCTTTCTTCTTCCAAATTAAATGTGACTCTTGGGTGGGCGGCATTAAAATTATTCACAGGTGGGTTTGTGTCCGCGCACACGCATACAACGTCGTCTGCGTACCATTTGTACACGGTAAAATCTCGGATTATTGACTCGAGTTGGTTATTTTCGAATTTTGCCATGAAAATATCAGCAAATAGGGATCCCAAAGGTGATCTCTTTGTCACTCCGTCCTTCTGACGATAGATTTCACCATTAAACTGAAACTGGATGTTATGCTGGCAGACAGTCAGCAGACTACTTTCCCAAATCACATTTCGATAGGCAGCTCAAGGCCTTGCTCAGCTTGGCCCGATGGCACGGACCGCGTTTGCTGGCTCGCTCAGTTACATGCACATAAAACAAATTCCCTTTGTGCCGGGCGCTACTAAAAATGGTGTACGTAACAGATGTCTTTGGACAGGTTAGCTAAATTATCATTTTCAGTGAGAAAGGGTAACAGAAATTTCTCTAATTAAGCATTGCAGAAGACCGACTGACTGGGAGGAACAGTCCATATCGACAGAAGATCGTTTGTTAGTACGAACGTGATGTTCCCAAAGTCATCAATTATTCCTATTGATTCTTGGCTATAGCTTGATTCTTTTTACATTAGTCACAAACGGTTTCTATCCACATCTTCAAATGGAGTATGGATTTGGACCTCCATGTTTGGGACAGACAAACGACCAGTAGTACAGTGGAGTGGACGGTGGATAGAAAATACGGTAACTAGTAGTAACGGGTATATTGAACGATATTCTTGTTTTACCGTTACGTCCGCATAGATCTGGAGAGAGAGAGAGAAGGTAGAGGGACGGGACAAAACTATTACGAAAGCATATGTCATTTCCGAATTACGGTCTATCTAAGAAATCCATTACCAAAGGTAAAAAGAAGAAAATATTCTGGTTTTGGGAAAATCTTTGGTCGGTGTTTACAGGTTCATGAGGGGAAAGTTATGAATGAAGCAGAGTCTCTTTAAGGAAAAACAGAACTTGGAGTGTTTACGAATGATGTTATTTTTACACCAAAGTGATCTCCGGGGAAAATCATATCATGTCCGTAGCCTGTGGGGTGCAGTTAGGACCGCTGGTAAGGCTTACTGATTAATTACCATTGATTTTACTCTCCTTTCGATTTTGTGTGTTTTAAATCCCTAATAACTGCATGGTAAACTTGTGACCTTGACTATTCGGGGCATACCATTCGAATCCTGTACCAGGCTCGGTGGATAAGTATTACTCACGATTCCCAAAAAAAGACGAAAGTAATATACGGATGTTCTACACTAAATCACGGTTTACTTTTTGCGGCTTCACTGTATCGAGGATCTGTAAATATGCATGTTTAGTTCCATATCGCGGGATTTTGTGGTACGCCGTCATTTATTTGGGAAGAGAAGGCAGAGCCTGCAACTTCCCAAAACTATATCCATTACTTGGACAAAGCAATCCGGTACGCCTGCGTCTTTAGCGGAAACAACAGTCGCTGTCCAGGGTGAAGATACTGCACCACCTGTTGAGGTGCTTGATAAAGAGTAGCTTTCAGAAGTGCTGTAAAGCTCTTCTTGGTTACACAGTAGATTCATCTATTTCATCCTCATCACCTTCATCCTCTTCAGTACTACACATTCGCATAATTCATGACCTCCATCATTCTAGTTGTAGTGTAACTCACTAACGAGCTCCCACGTAGAACTCTGTGTTCTTATAATTACACAGGTTTAGGAGTTTGTAAAGTATATGATAGCACATTAAGTGTTTGCGAGAAAATGGGGAAGATTTGTTTGGAATGGGAAGCTTTAGTAAAGCCCTGCGTTTACGTAAATAGTAGAGAAATATAACGCCGCCTACTCGTTGTGCAGTGTTTCCATAGATCATCACTGATGGCCTGTCAGTTCTTATTTCAAACAAACTTATCGTGCAACAATATTTGTTGACTCTATTCATACAGTGTTGTTGAATCGTGTGATTCTGAAGTATTTGCGTTATCCAAGAAATACCGAACCGTTTTTTTCTTTATGACGAAAACCATCTCATTCGTTTTTTTGATCTAATACATGTGATCTGCATTATTTACACCGATTTTGATGAGAAACTGTTCGTCGTTTGAAAGGTAAGTTTGTTGAAGCGGAAGATTTTGCGAAATTGCTCGGTAGGCAGCTAAATATATATCACGAACAACGTCGTGACAAAAACAGATCACATTTCAACGGAGAATAAATTAAAAAACAGTGGAGAATAACGTTCTTTCTCAAACCTAGGGCTTAAGAGATTGGTCTTGCTGAGTTCAACGATGTGTACACTGGGAATGAAACATTTCATCTCCCGGCCGAGATCATGCAATAAACGCACACAACAAAAGTCACTAAGAAAAGCCTTTTGAAATTTTGACTGAAGATTGAACAGAACAGTGACACATGAATGACTGGAGAAATTATATTTGAGCACGAATATACCTAAACGTTTTTGAAAAATTCACTGTATATTTTCCGTGATAAATTTTCTAGTTAGTGGTTGTTGAAAGCCAGACGACGGAAATGCTCCCTGCTTTTTGTGATCAAAGGAATCGACATTGCCGCAAATAATCAGAATGATTTGAAGTCATTTTGCTCAAGAGTTACGGTATGACGCGAGTCATGATTTGAAGTTTCCCCAAGCGACCCAGTTCCATGTAGCCTCTATTTCAAGATTAAGTCACTCAGATGAATCCGGACAATGGCAGTCAGACCGTCCAGATACTGTGAGTTATCTTTGTGACTGTTCAGTGTATCATCTACTCTTCCTTTATGTGAAAATAAATGAGGTTGTACCAGGTGTTTCATTCCGTCTCACTAGTTCTAGCGAGAAAACTCTTCTGCCTTCGAACCACCTCGTTTATTTTGCAAAAACACACAGTTTACATAGAACGCTAGGTGACTGAAATCAAAACCGTGGTACCAAGCTCATTGGTTCAGAGCTGTTCCCGTAACCGTGTCTTCTGAACGGCCATGTAGTTCGAGTCCCCCAATGGCTGATTCCTTTACGGTTAGTTAAAATAGCTGCCGGCTGCTGACTGGTTCATTTCTGTTCCGTTCGATTAAAACAATTCTCGGTCGTCGATGGGTTGATTCCGTTGAGTTCATTTGAAACAACTCCTGGCCGCTGATCGGTTGACTCCGCTCGGTTCGGTAAGGGTGACTGTTCATGGCTGTTTGGATGGTTTCGCTCCGTCTCGCCACAAACGGACTGAACCATCTACCCGCTTTGCTGACCTGAGCTTTGCCATTGATTTTGGACGTACCAGGACGAGCCGTCTGCTCGCGTAACTAGGCCGTTCATCGGTGTACCAGCAAATACCCTTACACCAAGTAACAACGAAAGAATACGTACTTGCTATTCTCAACTTGTCAGTTCTAGGTTCACGTAGTTAGGGAACGAGTCATTCCACCATATGCCGTTGGCTGGGTAGATTCAGCTCCCAGTTAAAGAAGGGCGGACTGTGAAATATGGTACACTTACCACAGACTTGACTACAGCAGAATAGTAGAAATAGTTGCTATCTACAAACTGGATCTGATTAGTTATCAACAGTATTTCCGGTAGTATAAGAGCCGAAAGTCACCGTTTAAGAGCCTTGCCTCGTAGTTTGAGGGCACCGAGTCTCAGCTTAGGAACCACACACCACAATTTCACCAACTGACCATCCTCCACCTAGAGTAAAAAGTGAAATGTCGGATTTATAGGTTCCTAATATTAATTCCTTTGCCATAATTCCATTCATGGCCTTACTACAACTGCATTAGCTTTATGCGATAGGCATAACTTCACATTTATTCAACTATCCAAAGTACTTTTAGATTTAGGGTTTTGTTCCTTTTGTAAAGTAAAAAGTATGATGCGTATTTTCACGTGCAGTTCTTACATCAAAGGTGGATGGCTCTTAAACTACGGCTCAAGGTTCTTAAACTGCAGAATTTGGCCAATAAACAACGGACCGTAACCGTTGTGAATTGTGCTCTAGTCCTTTTGGGTGTGCTTCATATTCTCGGGTAACCATTCGGAGATTACTAAGCGCTTTGGCTTCTGGTAAAGGATCGCCATTTCGTTCTGATGAGTCCGAACCTGAGGCTATTTCAAATAGGGACTACTAGCCTTTTTTAATCACATGCTTGCGCATGAGTACAATAGAAAGGTCATACCCCAGTAACCACAAAGGCCAACTGCACTACTAGGGATAATTGACAACCAGACCCTCAGACAAAGAGTTCAAAACCACATAAGATCCCAATAGATCAGATGTGGTTACGAGCCGGACGACAGTAGGTTACTGCCTACCACCGAAGGCGTAGTTTTCACTTCAGAACATCCCTGTAGAGTTACTACCAATTGGGATCTTCTAGCCCAGTACTCAAAACTCGCCTGTGCCGGTCAACCGTCCCCATCGGTAGCTTTGGTTTGCCCGCCTTCTCTCTTTCTAAAATATAGAACTATTACTACTTTACAAATAAACGAAATGGTGTAAAAGAATAAAAACCGAGAGAAAAAACCTCACTCGAAACAGTCAAAGCGGTCGCAAGGCTCACTATTATATGCCTTTTATTTGAGCCCCATACGGCTCTTCCCGACAGAGCTCTGTGGTAGTATCTCCGCCTATTCCACAAAACAAAATTCACAAAAAAGATTTTCTTACCGCAGTTTGAGAACTTTGTGTCATTGTTTAGATTCAATGCATGCTTACTATGCTGTGTCGCAAGGCTTTTGAACTGGGGTGTTGATATCTGAAGCTATGGAGAACACTGTGATTCAAAAAATGAGCGGCGGGTCCTTTGCTTCCAGGCATAATTCCAAAAATATTTAAGCATTTCAGCAGAGTAAGCCTGTCAGGCTATGGGAGAACAAACGAGTAAGTCAGTTTGCAGGTCGGTATTTGATTGGCCAACCAGGTTAGAATGGTAGCTTTCATAATCTCAATATTGTGCCTATGCGCGGTCAAACACGTGTGCTTCCGAATGCCCACAGTGAAAATCGATCCGCTGGCCACATGTGTAAGCAAGTCACCATTCGATCCGCACATTCCTCTCTCGCTCAGATCATCGTGTGTAGGCTATTGGACTTGTAGGTGCATGTGCGAGTGATCGCTTGAACCAGACATGCGCGCGTGCACGCACACTGGCGGTGAATGACAAGAAACAGGCATTCAACTAACCAAGGTCGGGGATTAAGTATAACACCTCGCAGTATTTACCTCGTACGTCTAACGACAAAACTGATTCAGGGTACTCAGATGCTCCAAGTCGCAAATGAGGCACTGACCAGAAGAGAACTGATAGCGGGCTAGAATGTGGTTTGAGATGTGACTGTTCTACCAAACACAAGAACAGAAATGTTGTTCGTCAGCAAAACACAAAAAAGAATGAAGTGCCTCTGATTAGCACATTTCGTACTGGTTGTAACCGGATATTCTTTAACATAAGCACGTCGGTTAACCGGGTATAGTCTTGCGTATCAAGACAAAGTAGAAGCATAATTTCTTCATTTCGTTTTACGCTTTGGTATTTCGGATAGTAGTGAACAGACCCACGGTTCAGATCAAAGCACGTACTGTAGACGAACATATGTTTTCGATGATTTATCTTCAAGCCTTTACAATCATATTTATTTGTCATGAGAAGCGGGGCGGGGGGGGGGGGGAGGCAGAGTCAGAGGGCAGTCGGTAGGTCTATCGATCGGTTTGTCATTCGATCGGTTAGTCGGTTAGTCGATTGGTTGATAGAGGATAGAAGTAGGGGAATGTGGTGAGTGCCACCGTGTGAACACTTATTGACCCGGAACAGCAATGCGTTCGCGGGCGGAGTCATCGGTCTTTGGCCAAGGAAGCTCAAGTGCATGGACTAACTTCGTATGCAAACATAGCTCATGCATAAGGTCCCGTATACTAATCGCTTCTGCCATTGCTAGCGTCCTGCATCTGATCGCTTTAGATTCGTTACGCGGCACTCTGTACACAACACGGAACACGCTTTCCGCTCCGATCGGATGCCCCATCAAGTATTAGCCCAAACCAGTAATTCTTTAGCAACGACCAAAAATCCTTTAACCACTACTCACCCTTCTTTAGCTGCGACTCACAATCCTATAGCCACGACCCATCATTCTTTAGCCTTGATTCACAACCTGTAGCCATGCCGCTGCAAGCCAGTCAGGTCAAAAGTATCGCAATATAATGACATCAAGAGATATTAGAACAATTTATTTTTTATTTTTCACAAAGATTGGTGTTGCGAAGTTAACGGAACAAATGAGAAAGTGTGAAGATCATATGCTGCGCAGTTGACCATGGTAATGGTATCAAATACTACACCGCAAATTGATTGGAGAAGGTTTGAACGATGTGCTCGTATCGTCCAACCATGTAGCACAGCCCTTTTTACTGTTGTATTTTAAGTGAACCAGTTTCTTATGTGCTAAAAATATGGACAAATTAGAGCGGCAAATATTTTACCTGTTTGAATTTACTGAAGGCTTCTTCAAGAGGATTGAAAAATGGACTATAGGGTGGGAGAAAACGTATTTGGTGATTGGTGTGTAATGGTGCTTCCACAGCCCTCCGATGGCTTTATTGCCTAATTTTGAGCGTCCATAGCTAAGACCACATCATATGTTGTAGTTGGTCTCATCAATATACAATCTCAAAGTTGCAGTACCTGATTGTTGAAGCCAATTGGCATATTCTGCTCGTTTAGATTTGACTGCCTCTGGGTTTCGTTCCACTGGTTGAATAGTCAGCTTCTTAAGTGAATATTGATGCCCATCCAGCAGTCGATTAATGGACGACTTGCTGACTGTTTTGCTTGGGAAATCCTTTTTCATCCTTTCCTTCAACTGCCTCAGTGTGCTTGTGGGGTTTTCGTCCACCACTTCAAGCAAATGCTTGACAAACTCGTCGTTGAACCTCGTCTCGTAGGACCTAGGTGTGAATGTCGTTTCCCTATCTGTAGCTGCAATAGCACGGCAGGTTTTGGTCTTGATGTTGAGGTGTTTGGCAAGGTACTCTAAATCATCTCACCTTTGCGAGCATTCGATTATCCTGAGTCGATCTTCAGCGCTGGTGAAACGTTACAACCTTTTCTTCACATCCATATTATTGCTCTGCATATTGTAAACAGGTGATGCGCACGGTGCCAGGTAAAGTATGGCGAATACTACAACAAAAGGCTGCGGTGTGATTATATCTCCTGACTGCCTCCGAACGAGATATCAACAAATCGGAAACGAAAAGCCCCATGCAGGGGTAAGATGTCACAAACAAGCAGTCCTGTAAGTGAAGTCTGTAACGTAACAAACGGTACTCTGTTTTGTATTTCAAGTCACGGACTAATATCAGAACTGGATGCGATGAAAAAGGAATAAAGGTTTGGTTTATTAGGCCTCTAGATAAGGTGGTACATCAAAATTCGGAGAGCGATACACAAAGTTATCGTAAATACACCCCATTATTGTCATCAATCTATTTAAGCTGCAACATTTTGCACCTTTACGATCACCGAATATGTGTAACGCCCAGCAGGAAGAAGACGATTCGATCAAATGGAAATTTATCCAAGAAAAATGGCACACTACAAATGCGATTACAGTAAGAGAAGAAGTGTACATTACCATTCAGTCTCCAGCAATAACACTGTCTTTGGTTATCTTCGGGGTCCACCAAGTCGATTCCTTGCGCTGGAGCAGAGAAAGGAGCATGAATTAGTGCGCTCGATCCTACGTTAAGTGACTGTGTTCAAATTTCGTAACACATGCAACAGCAATAGAGGCTGTGCTACATGGTTGGACGATACGAGCACATCGTTCAAACCTTCTCCAATCAATTTGCGGTGTAGTATTTGATACCATTACCATGGTCAACTGCGCAGCATATGATCTTCACACTTTCTCATTTGTTCCGTTAACTTCGCAACACCAATCTTTGTGAAAAATAAAAAATAAATTGTTCTAATATCTCTTGATGTCATTATATTGCGATACTTTTGACCTGACTGGCTTGCAGCGGCATGGCTACAGGTTGTGAATCAAGGCTAAAGAATGATGGGTCGTGGCTATAGGATTGTGAGTCGCAGCTAAAGAAGGGTGAGTAGTGGTTAAAGGATTTTTGGTCGTTGCTAAAGAATTGCTGGTTTTGGCTAAAGCTTGATAGGAAAAAGGTGTAATCCTTTCAGCTGCAGCGTCACCTTTGAAGGGCAGGCTGATGAAGAGAATTTTCTTGGCTACCCACGGTAACCTTTCTGTCGTTCGTGCATACTCCATTTTGCAGTCGATGAATTCCTCTGGATAGCCATTCGCTGATAGTGCGTTATGGATTGTCTATAGCTCTGCGTTCACGGTATCATCAGAGCATATGTGTTTAGCCTTTGATGTCAGACACTTTATCATGGACACGAAACTGTGAAAATTTGTCTATTGCCCATTCCTTGTTGCTTTTCTGTATACTTTTGGTTGTGTTGAGCCTTCCGGGGGCCGCGTTAGACCAACATCCGAAACCGGAAGGTGGTTGTTCCATTCTAGCTCAGCCGAGAACTTTATCGTTATATGGGCAGCGTTGAAAATTTCCACGAGTTTATCTGTATCTGTATATCGTTCGGCCGTGCAGAAAATACCATCCGCATACCGATAATAATGGCAAAGACCCGATATTGTTATTTTTATGTCGCTATCTTCTAATCTAGCCATGGAAATATCAGCTAACAATGGACCCAGAGGGGAGGAGATCCATTGCAATTCCGTCATTTTGTCGGTAATATGTCCCGTCAAATAGAAAATGTGCTTCTCAATTATAGTCCTTTGAGGTTTACTGTTGGGATTCCTATCGGAAGTTGTCTTTTTCAAATAAGTGAACAAACAAGATTCGCCTTTTCTGCCAGTGGCCTCGTTTGTGGACAGAAGGGCTACTTCTAGTGAGAATATTGTCTTTCTGTCGATTTTTGCTTCTTTGATGTCCTCGACAACCTGGAAACTGTCACGGAGCGTGTGCGTAGCAATCAGTCTTCTCATGGGTTCCAAAACTTCTACGAGCAGTCACGCCGTGGTACGATAAGCTGAGGTATTTATGGAAAGAATAGAGCGTTAAGGCAGGCCGATTTTGTGGATCATGGGCAACCCATAAAGTCGTGTTATGGACCGATGGACCTACCGACTATCCTCTTACTTCCCTCCCCCCCCCCTCGGCCCTTTTTCATGACAAATAAACGTGATTGTAATGGCTTGTAAATGAATCATCAAAAACATGCTTGCCTACAGTATGTGATTTGGTATTTGTTGTCACTGACGACTTGGCTGATAATAAATTATTCTTTCGCTCACATTTTTATTATATCAGTGGTGTTAACATGAGAATAATGTTACACCAGTCTTTTATTTCTTTATTTTCATCAAAAAGACGATGTGCAATATTCATGGGAGGGAGCCCCCGCCAATCGGTCGATGTCGAAGCGGAAACTAACAGGAGCCAAACCTAGGACGTCTGAATCTGAACTTCACGATGATGACCTGCTGACCACCACGGAACTTGGTGCACGGATAATTGGGATATGGGTATTATGTTTATTAATTACGTGCCTGTCTTGAGTCAGGATAACGAGAAAGATTTCACATGTTACCGTGGCTCCATCTCAAGTTATGCACAATCTGAATCAGTCACTAAGAGATCAACTTCACACTAAAATGGAATCCGTGTGACTTCTTGCCGTCACCCCAAGGGCTCACTATGCGGATCCTTCCATCGCAATAACAGGTGGACAGGTCAACATATACGCTACCAAAGCTTCCTCTCAATTAGCCAAAAAGAAACCCTATCCAATGTTAAAAATAAAGCAATTAGTCAACCATCTTCAGACATAAATGGCTGTTCAGCTATGAGGGTGTAAGAAACTCTTGTTGGCAGAGAATGACTTTAATGTTTCGTCAACAAAGGAGTGAAAAGCAGTCGTGGCAAATACACTCTTCAGGTAGTGAATATGAAGGCCGTCTACCTCTCCTTTCCGTCCAGAGTAGGTGACGTAGCGGAGATAATAAACAGGGGGCTTCAAACTGCCATTAAGACGTGTTCCGCTGTTAAACCTTCTGTCCTTTCTACTAAATGCTTGCTCACCGGTGCAGTGGAATGGCATATCTCATAGCCTCAAAGGCCCACTGCACCACTGAAAACAACCGACAACCGGACCCTTAGTCCCGGACTTGATAGCCACATCAGGTTCCAAAAGGTTTTGTACACCTGTCAACCTTTTCACAGACGAAAAGCAAAGTACTTGGGAATTCAACCTCTGATTACGTGCATCATTTCACTTGCACCTGTCACGCACGTTAACTAAGTCAGACTACAGGAAGACTTTCAGAACGAACTCTATCCGAGTTCGTTAAACCAAGAACCATTGGAGAGCTGTCAGATGACAATCACCACCCATTTGATTCAGCCAGACCACAGGGTAAATGCAAATGAGGTCTTTAGTCCTATTTATACTGTGAAGGGAACACTTACGTGGGATTTTAATGGTCCAATGAGCACTATCACCGAGGTGATCTTAGCTCGTCTGGACCATCCCAGTTATGCACCCTGAGGCATCGTATGAAATCTCTCTGTCTACCATCGCCAAAGACTCAAGACATCGTGACATAACGAACAACCAAGTGCAACTGGCATCGCCGTTATCACTAGGAACGCCATTGACTCCATGTCTACCTGGACTGGCAGCATACCTTCATTTTCGTTATGATTACTTATTTTTACAGCTAGTTTTATATCCCCTTAACTCCAATACGTAATAAACGTGCTGTACTTTGCCATTTGTGAAAAACTAACACAACCTTGTTTGCTAGCGCATATTCTCCCGTCTCAACCAGTATCTAAATGGAATAGAGTGTCGATTAGAATGTTTCATGGTAACATGAAAGTCTGCCTACCAGTTTGCCGTTACCATATACGAGGTTGGATATCGTGCGTGTGATACTTCCGACAGGGTTGCACTTATATTTCCACAGTTGGTACGAAGAAGCGAAACGATAAAAGCATTCTAGGGTTACTTGTTTAATTTTGTACATTGCAGGATGTACCGGACTGCACTGTCTGTAGAATCCGAAAGCCTGGCGTGACAACGGGTAATTTGTGCTACAGATTGAACACCTTCAGTTGCCAGTAAAAAAGCTCGGACAGCTGCTTCGGTGCCACGTGTGCGTATATGTGTACGAGAAGTGGACAGGGGTCTGAGGGCACAGGCGTCCAAAAAAGAGAAAATTGCTGTTAGTGTTAAAGGTTCTGTGGGTGACAGCTAAACCGACTTATTTGTATTTGGTCAGATGTTTGCCTAGATAAGTGTCCGCATTGAGGTGAAAAAGAACACACATAAACTTAGAAACTACTAGAACCCAGGTAATGGAAAATCAGCAAATCGTCAAAAGACAGGTTGGCGAACAAGCTCGCTTTCAGTGACTCATACTCATGCCATTACATCACAATATATTACGATAAGTTAAGGAATTGGACCAATCAGACGAACAGGAAGTGGTAGAAATTATTGGTGACATAAAAAGAGAAAGAAAACAATTGTAATCCAGGCTCAAATTAAACCCGGACGTGGATTGTTCCTAGTACATTATGTCAGTTTTCATCTGGTTTGTGGCCTGTTGTAGAGTGGAGGGAGGACCAAGGCAGCTCAAGAGTACACACAAATTGTTTTCAGGCACACAGAGGGAGGTTGTGTTGTAGGCGGATGCCGACAGCCTCAGCAGTGTCCAGGATGCGACATTTTGCTTGTCTTGATTGTCGACCCCGGATCTTATTCAGGACACGAAAAGCTTCGGACACGTTTACTGTGTGACTGGATTCGGCTAGGTGTGAACCGGCTGCGCTAGTGAGCGATTTAATTGCTCCAGTGTTCAACCATATAGGGTGGTGATTGTGGATACATTCAGACAAACGCCTGGTCGTGCGGCCGATGTACATTTTCCCACAGGAACAAGTGAATGAGTACATGCAGAATGAGGCTGCAGAATCGGGTATCCTGTCTTTCATCCACTAAGTCACTGCTGGTCTTGACTGAAACTGCACTAGCAGATTAGCTGAGTAAAATGTTTTGCTGATGTCGCCTGACCATATTCTCCGGGCCTTCTCTGCCAACGCGTCGCCTTTGAATGGCCAAGTTATGTATACTGGATTCCTTTCCACCACGGATTCTCTTGGAGTTTTCCGCCCTGTCTGCATCTTTTTATCAACTAGGCGGTTTAGGTAGCTATTCTGTGTGTAAATCCTTCGCGCCGTTCGGAGTTCTTCCTCCGAACATATTTGTCTTGCTCTGCCTATGAGGCACTTAATTAGGTTCCTTTTCAACTTAAGAGGCACGAAACTGTGGAAGTGGATGTATAGTCTATTCCGCGTCGCCTTCCTGTATACTGACCGACTGATTGAACCATCTTAACGACGATTCATCCGAACATCCAAGAAGCCTATCGTGCTGTTTGATTCTGTTTCCATTGTGGACTGCAAGTTGTCATAAGCGGAGTTAAACGAACTTCACAGTTGACCTATTTGATCTAAGGAATTGGTCACACAAAATATGTCATCTACACAGCGTATGTATAAACAACCGTTGATTCTAGTGGGCCATTTTCCAACTTTGCGATAAAGACGTCGGCAAACAGTCGTTCGAGTGGGGAGCCCATTGCTACCCCATCCTTTTGACAGTAGATCTGACTATTGAACTTGAACCGAATGTTGTATGTACAGAAGAATAGCAGCCGTTTCAGAGCTTCTAAGGGGACGCCTACCTCAGGTGCATTGCTTTCAATATAGTCACATAAATAATCCATGGTCTCACCGACTGGAACCTTAGTAAAGCGTGAACTGACATCTAACGATAGCATCCGTCGCTCTTTCACATTCAGGTCTTTTACACAACTTATGAATTCAAAAGTATCTTTCAGGACGTGTTTTGATATTTTCTGTCTAACCGGTTCCAGCGGAGTTGTCAACTGTTTGGCCACTGCATGGTGCGGGGAATTGCACATATCTAGGATAGGTCTTAGGGGGACTGCATTCTTACGAACTTTTGGCGATCCGTACAATCTGGGAATGATAGTTCCTGTAGGCAGTATCCGTTCGAAAGTAGGTGAGTCTATTATGTCATTTTGTTTCACATGTCGGAAAATGTTCGTTCGAGACTTCTCTATTTGTGGCTTTTTGTCCTTCTCTGTTGCCATTTTCGCAAATTTGCATGTGTCATTTAAAATGGTTTCCATTTTCGTGATATAGTCTGACTTATTCAGGAGTACTGTACCTGCACCCTCGTCCGGTTTCGATATAATGATGTCATTATTCTTTTGTAATTCTCTCAGACGCTTCATATGTTCTGTCCTTAACAGCCCACTTGTTGACGCCTTAGCCGGTACTGATAGCACTTATTCACTAAGGTAGATTTGCAGTTCTGTCCTTCCAAATGTGACGAAAGAAGTAAGCTAGACAACTGAGTGTAGAGATTCTCAAATTCCACCTCCCATTCTAGTTGTTTACTCTGGTTGCTTGGGCAGCAGAATTTGAGTCCCAAGGATTACCCCTCAAGCAAGGTTTTTTCTAACCGGAAGTTAGATAAATTGTGCACAAAACTTCCAGGGTTCGGTGGGAACTCACTCGCTGGTTTCAATCCTTTTATCTGGTTTGATAGTATCTCACGTTTCCGATTCACTTGCTTTTGCACAATTGACTGGAAGTATTCCTCAAACGATTGCACTTCTTCTAATGTTTACTGATCAAGAACACAAGAAGATGATGCAAATGTCCATTCAAAATCCACGATATGTTTGAGCATAGTGTCCTGCTCATTAAGCGCTTGGAGACGAAGTGATACACTCGATATGAATATCCGGTTTCTTTTCGACGCAGAAAAGTACCGCTTCGGAAAAATAGATTCGTTAGTACATTGTTCGAGAAACTGAACGTGAGTTCTCGCCAGTCCCAGTTTCGCGCAGAAATTAATGTACTTGTTAAGTTCTTTTAGTACATCCGGGTCTTTGGCCCGTTTCAGTTGTCTGATCATTCCCAGTGAGCACATTAAGAGAAGACACATGGGCGAACAAGCTCGTTTTCAGTGAGTCGTACTCACGCCTCATTCTGCATGTACTCATTCACTTGTTCCTGTGGGAAAATGTACATCGGCCGCACGACCAGGCGTTTGTCTGAATGTATCCACAATCACCACCCTATATGGTTGAACACTGGAGCAATTAAATCGCTCACTAGCGCAGCCGGTTCACACCTAGCCGAATCCAGTCACACAGTAAACGTGTCCGAAGCTTTTCGTGTCCTGAATAAGATCCGGGGTCGACAATCAAGACAAGCAAAATGTCGCATCCTGGACACTGCTGAGGCTGTCGGCATCCGCCTACAACACAACCTCCCTCTGTGTGCCTGAAAACAATTTGTGTGTACTCTTGAGCTGCCTTGGTCCTCCCTCCACTCTACAACAGGCCACAAACCAGATGAAAACTGACATAATGTACTAGGAACAATCCACGTCCGGGTTTAATTTGAGCCTGGATTACAATTGTTTTCTTTCTCTTTTTATGTCACCAATAATTTCTACCACTTCCTGTTCGTCTGATTGGTCCAATTCCTTAACTTATCGTAATATATTGTGATGTAATGGCATGAGTATGAGTCACTGAAAGCGAGCTTGTTCGCCAACCTGTCTTCTCGTAATCGTCAAAATTCCAGGTGAGCAGCACGCCCGGTTTCAGAGGATTCGGGCCAGGTAATGCACGGTGACGTCGTGCGAGAGGATATGGATCAATTGTCAGAAAGTGTGTAGGCGATAGTTTTCCATCGCGATAGATCACTGTATAAAGAACGAAGTCTGAAGGTATTTTGTGTTGAATAACTTTCCACATGCGGCCAGAGTTAGTTTGCACGAGTGGCTGTTAGATCATTGATATAGATGGAAAATAAATAGAGAGAAAGAACTGCTCGCTAAAGCAATCCCGAATTATTCACGAAAAGTGTGGACGTTTTAAAACCTAGTTGTTTGCACTGAGTTCTGTTGGTAAAATAACCTAACAGCTATGCCAGTCGAGTGTGGGACAACCGAGAGCTTCCAGTTTAAGGAGAAGAGGGGTCTCGGAATCGAGTCGAAAGTGGACGAATAGTCTAGGGGAGCACGCCGTACGGAATTCGCTAACGTGTGGAGGGATTTAGTTACATGATGGACTAGGGAAACCATAGCATACAAAGCAGACTAGTTTGGTTTACAGGCAGAACGAAGAGGATATTTGGAAACATTTTTATGGTAACCAAAGCGTTTAACAATGGCAAGCTCTCTCAGTTTAAGACCAGATGAATATAGAGCAACGGGGCGAAAGCGTTCGGCTAAAACTCCAAAGTTACGGAGTTCGGTTATCGAAACAATAATGACGGGTCTTCAACAGTCGGGAGTCGAATGCAAGATTTATTCGAAACGGAAATAATTACGTCGATCAGAGCCACAGCTCGGTGTCTCAAAGTGGTGACGATAGGTGATCACTACCAATAGCTGAAGTCATTTAGACGTGCGAAGAAACCTAGCACCTCCATAAAGAAGGGCTTTACGAGCACTGCTCTTATAGGCTGAATAAAATTTGAGAGTAGTTTGATGAGTGGCTGGATATACACCTAGTGCTATCAAAGTCCAAGGCAAAGTTCCCTTATTTTTTAATTCCACACAGAAACCGAACGCCTTGCTACAAGAGACTGCTATTGTAGCTGCAGAGGGGTAAACTTGGAAGCAACGTGTCAGTGTGTCTGATTTTCTTCCTTATTAAAACGGAAATATATCTTCGGAATTTTCCCGGGCTTTGTAGAAATGTCCATTCCGTTTTCCTGAAGATTTTAAAGTAGAATAAGTACCGCCAAAGTTGCAGAGTAAGGAGGCTTCTGGGGACCAGCATACGCTAAAACGTAATTTGACCGTCTCTACGATAATTTCGACTCTGCTACTTAGAGATGCTGCGGAGGAAAGCCAACAAGTTACACAGGAGGGATATTTCTATACGAAAAATTTCGGTAGATGATTTTCTTATGGCTGGTTATCTTGAAAGAGGAAAAAGCAGACTGGTGGTAAATCTAAGACCATAAAAAGCAGAAAGTAGCCTACCGTTGAGACAGGTACACATTACTTGAGACAGAATTAGTCAGGATGGTTGATGATAATCCTGTTCAAAACAGAGTTGCCTCTGGTTGGAAAAACAAAGATCGTTTAGATCAGATGCAGTGAGGGGTTGAGTTGAATTGTGATTCAAATCGCCTACTGTGATATGCGAACTATTATCTAGTAAAGAAACGAGAAAAATGTAAACAGGAGTCATAGAATGGCAAAATGTTGTTCGGTGTGTAAAAAACAACTGCTTGTAAGCTAACTATGATGTTGCTCCCATGGCGAGAAAATTTAGAATAGCACTGATTGCCTAAATAGCCAACACCGTTCGTTGAATATGCATCAAAGATTTCAGATTATCCACATCAGGAAAGGCTTATATATACGGGCATTTCGCAACCAGTTTTCTTATTGCCGGAATTCTTGTCCCACCGGTACTGTACGAAGCCATCTATCAACATGAATGAGTTCGTGACGTGTGTTTAGAGTGACATCATGTATGCGAACTACAAATGTATGAACATTATTACGAAAATGAAGAACGAGGCTTATATCCGACATTGTTGTGAACGTATATGGATACAGTACAGTGACCGGACAGTCATCTTCGCCAGAGAGATGCAATTAGAATAAATCGACCCTGGAGTACGGATACGTTTTCTAAAGGGGATGGGAAAGCTATTCAGTGAGACAGGTTACATCTGACTGCGCTGAAAGTCCCGTAGTCTGTCTTAATAGGAGTCTATCTAACCTCGCCTAATGGTGTTCATCGGCCATAGTGAACGGATTCTTTTAACTCGATGAGATAACAATTACAACTGAAGTGGAGAGCAACCTGTCATAGTTCAGTTCAGTTCATTTTATTCAACCATTAACCTCGCACTTATGTGCTCTGGTTTCGGTTGCTACCTTCAAGCATCTTCCAGTAAAGAGGGAAAAGAATAGAAGCATAGTGATATAGATCCAAAAAGTCAAAGTATCAAGCGGAAATCAAGACGACCAGGAAAGAGTCCGAATGCAACTAAGCCACTGACCGCGACACCTGACCATATCACTTACCGTCTCCAACCATTTCGTAGGCGGATTAAATGTATCCCAACCTACAAGAGTAACACATCCTACTTGGCCAAGTCCACTGGTCAAGGTTTTCATACCTTTTTGCCATGTCATGGACTGACCACCTCGACTTACTTTCCAATCACCACTTGCCTCAGAAAGCAGCGTACGCCAAGGAAGTCCATCGGTGGGCTTGCGTAACACTTCCCAACCACCTTAACCTGTTCAGATTCAGTACTTGATCCAGAGACTGACCTCTGGTTCCCAACACCTTACGTCTAACCCCAGCATTGCTGATTCGGTGTTCCCCCGTACTCGGGCTATGCTACGGAGACATCGGTGCTCGAGCAATGACAGTCTTCGTCTATCTTCTACCCTCAGCGGCCACGTTTCTGAGCCGTATAACCACTGCATTGTACACTCGACCCTTAACAAACAATCGAAAGTGACTCCGGCGACACATATGACGGAGGTTCGCAAAAGCCAAACGCGCCCTCTGTATACGCGACGACATTTCATCTGATATCTATCCACCTGGTGAGGTGTAAATACCCAGGTAACAAAACATCCACTTCAGCTAGAGCTTCCCTGTCAACACAAGAGTTAGTGTTGAGCCACCCCAGTCCTACAACAGCATTTTGCACTTTGAAGGTGCAAAACGCATCCCAAACATGGCTACTCTGCTGTTGAGACTATCTAAGAGAGCTTGGAGCTTACCTGTGTATTCACTCAGAAGAACAATATGGTCCGCGTATTCCAAGTCAGACAGTTCACTGCCTCAGCAAAGATCGAGGCTACAATTCTCACAACAGGATGGGGCTATCTCAGGAATCAGTTCACTTACGAAATTGAGGGGAAAGGGTGAAATAGATCAACCCTGACGAATATCACTTCCCGTGGTGAACTCGGGGAAAAGATCGCCGTAAGCACGGACTCAGATCGGCTGTTTACATACAAGTATTGGAAACGAGAAATAAACTTCTCTGGGACACTTTTCAATAAAGGGCACCGCCAGAGAACTGTGAAGTCAACTGAGTGGAACTCCGCTTTCAGATCAAGAAAGACACAGATTGTGGGTCTACGGGAGGTGTGTCTGTGTTCTAAGATTTAACGAACAGTAAAGATGTGGTCGATACAACCAGGACCGGGTCTGAAACAGATTTGATTCTCACGCATGCACATTTCGCGGGCACTGGATAATTAGTAGACAATAAGCTCGGTGATCAGTTGGGATGCGATACTTACCAAGATAATTCCTCTGTGGTTTTCACAAGAGGACCTGTCACCTTTCTTGTAAATTGGCACAACCACCGATTCACAACATTCCCTAGGAATCTGCTCACTGTGCCAAATAACTCGGAGGTGTTTGGTAACTCCAAAACCAAAGCTTCGCGGCTTTGTACCTTTTCAAGCAACCTATCTCCCACATAACCTCCATCTCTGATGGAGGACTGATATCCACCCGCATCGTTGTGCTGGAAAGTATGTTTGGAAGGTCCACCGTTGAAGTGGGCCAACTGAATTGTTCCTTAAAGTGCTGCATCCAACGATCCAGGCGAAGTTCCTGAGAATGAATCAGTGAGCTGTCGCAATCCTTAATTAACTCACTTACATCAGGCTTCGTGGAACGGTATCTCTAATCAGACAAAAAAGGTTGCAAGCCTTTCCAATGGATGCAGCATTTTCCATTTCCTTACATTTCGCCGTCCACCACGGCTCACGGTCGTTTCTCAGGCTCCTGGTCAGCTGGCTTCTCAGGGAATTGCCCTTTTCAGTGAGTGTCGCTTCCGGAGGGACGTATCTAGGAGCATCCAACAGAGAAACTGATGTCGAAGGTATCCATCGTTTGTGAGACCTACTTGAACCAGAGTCTTGTGTGGTATCAGACGCGGCATACGAGACTTCCTTAATCTGTTGCTATCGTTTATCTGGGTCCTGAACATCTGGCTGCATCCATAATTTTGCAGACAGCTTCATGTGGAAACTGTGTCTCTGGTTATCGTCTAGAGGCAACTGCTCGGGACGGGTGGCACTTACGGTGGTGTGACCACGGACGAGACGTAAACATGAACAAGCACGTATCAAGGCGTGATTTGAGTCCACAGGCGTAGACCAAAATGAACGACAATCTTCACTCGATCCACGCCAACGGTGACCAATCACAATATGATCAATCTGAGTCCAGCATTCTGAAATCGTAAGAGGACGTCATGAATCTAAGCCACTTCTTATGGCAGAAGTTCGTACTCACCAGAAACAATGTGTGGTCGGAGTACAGCTGGATGAGACGATCGCTGTCATCGGTACGATCGATCGGGATAGCAAGCGGACCTCCGTTGATCCTTTCGGAATCTCCCAAACGCCCAACTTGGGCGTTTGAAATCCTCAGCAACCACCACCACATCTGTCGAGCGCACGCTTCAAAGTAGCTGAGGTAAATCCTGATAGAATTTGTGTTTGGTCTCAGAGGAACTGGAGTCTGTGGGTACATACACAGACACAACGAACAAGAACGGACGCCTCAGTTTGTTGCTGTTGACATGCACAGAATTGTAAAACCGAGGTGCACACAAACGACTGCTGACTGGAATCCAGTCTAGCAATGCACGCTCAGCTATCATGCTTAAAGCAATCCCAAAGCCAGTGTGACCACGATCCCTAGACACCGAATCACTCAACACACGAAGAGTGAAGTGAGAGACTGAGGTTGTATCTGGAAAGCCGAGAGTTATCACTGAAGTGGGTCTTGTATGGGCTTTTCGGAGACAAGGCGTACATCTATTTTGAAAGCTTTAGGTGTTCTAGCGAGGGCAGCCTGTTGCCCTATCTGAAAATTTAAGTTTAAGGTATGCATTCGATTTCTACCCGACTCCTAAGCTATCGCCCTCTTCAGAGCGGCGATAATCGGTGGCGTTTGGTATCGATGTTGAATTAGGAAAGGGAAAGTTATTGAGGCACTTTGCAGGAAAGGTACTGGAGGTTTCTGAGCGAATTATAATTCGCGGGTACCCACACCACAGGAGTTTTTCTTTGGAAACCCCAACAGGAGCCTTTGACTCAAAAGTCTCACCCACAAGACAGTGGGGAGTCAACTCAGCATGGGAACGTGACCGAAGAACCCGTTAAGGAACTTGTGGTCTGCCACTTGAGACCTGATTGTTACGGGCATGCTGTCTTGTCTTCGCTGGTGCTTTGTTGTCAATCCATCCTTCGGATTCAGTCGTCAGCCGCATGCACCCAGTGGAGCAGGCGGAACGTGGACGGGGCAGAATCTTCTGGGCCGAGGGCTGCCCAGCTTAGGCGGCCGATAGCTGCTGAATGAAGTGTGATGACTTCTCCCACCGTCGAGAGGAACCTCAGGTACTCCACTCCGTATTTATTCACTGGAGTGTCCTCTCCATGGGAATAGCAGTTAGAACCAGATGTTGCCCCTCAAGTGGTTCAGAGACTGAACTTGATCTGGTCTCTACCCATTGATCTGTGAGGCATGATTACATCTCCGGTCTAGGAAAGCTATTCTGCATAGCTCTTTGGGTAATGGAGACATACAAGTCATCACACCACTCCGAGGTGCACTCTCGCCATAACTAACAGTACGGCCACCTTTGGCGATGAACCATGAATGACAAAAAGACCAACCAGCAAGTGATAAGCTCTGAAGAAATATGTAACTAGTAGGAACAAAACGAAAACTCAAAGAATATAGTTGAAAGATTGTCGTCATTTAACACAGACTGCGCTACACGGGGATCCTCGAATAGATGGATTTGATGTGTTGGGCGTGGTGAATTACTTGTAGTATCATTTGTGATCGACCGTGGACTAGTGTGAATGCAGTGTCGGAAAGGCTGAAATGTGGACCGTAACCCGGAGAAGTACAAGGTTTGGTGTATCCTTTTGAACGGTCTGTCATACAAGTATGGTTAAGATAACACGCAAATAAATAAATAGATGTTTCAAAGGAAAGACACATCATCTTATCTAATGGTGGGGAAGCAAATATAGAAGACACTAATGCTTTTCGTGAAGGGGAAAACTTCGCCTGTTAGTGCAAGGGTCAGTCCGGAGACGGAGAAAACCAGCACTTGAAAGAGAACGATTTAATTTGCAAATTTGACTTTTGTTATTTTGTTAGTGTCCCTTGTCGCCTTCCATCTACACTATTATATCCAGCTGGCGATAATATCACTACCCTGAATAGAACTTACACGTGTCTTGTTATCAAGCCACGCTGGTTCCGCCTCTCATATAGCATTGTCAAGGACACTACAGATGCACAGAGCAGATAACTACGTTGCCCTCAAATATTCATAGAGTTACCCACACGTTTCAGCTTGATCGTGTACCAATCTACCAGACGAAATCTTATCCTTTATCAATCCCGGAAAGATGACTGAAAATACAGGTGTGGCACTTGAAAAATCTTTCGTGTAAGTCCCCGATCAATATATCCCGCCCATACCTCTTAGGTAGGGCAAAAGTAGCGTGGCTTTTGGTTTTTCCATCTGTTTGATACGTCTACATTCCTTATAGGTTTTTCTTTCCCTCTACTCGTGCCATTCACCATATTCCCGTTTATTACGGTTTCGTACCTACCCAGATGAACTCTTTTATTTCTCTTTCCAGTGGTTGCCACCGTGTGTTTCCATAACTTCTTCGTTGTGCACGATAACATTTTCCAGTTTGACTGAAGCTGTTATTAGTTCCATTGGTTCAACCTAGACTATGCCACATGACATGAGTGAATACACTGATGTAATGACCCGGTCGGACCATCTTTATTTTTTGTATCACCTTCGACAGTTCGGCTTTAAGTGTGAATTATCCGTTGCCGTAACCAAGTAAAACTTTGACTATCCAATTTCTTATTTTTTTAAAACCAAACCATGGTTAAATTAGTGACTTTACTTTGTCCGCCTTGAAGTGCTTTTGAATGTCGATAAACGGGGAGCCAATCGTTCATAAGCGTCCATTTGTTTGTTGCTGAAAATGTGTTCAAGTGTGAAGGAAAGAACCGTTATTCACAAACCAAGTACTCTAGGGATACCCCCGTGAATTAAAAGAACTCGGGAACCGCCTATTACTGCCACGGCTAAGACGATGGGTTGCACACGGTTGTATCATGGTGCCTATATCCTGACTACCGTATTGTGCGAATACGATCAGTAAGTTCTCTGTGGTAAATTGTAAGTATGCTCTTTCAGAAATCAATATTACAGTCACGTCAGAGAGATTCTCACTCTGAAAAGTAATGGTGGTAAATACCTTCTCCTTACAGTATAAAGATTCGTACAAACCATGGCTTCGATAATTTTTGGCGTCATTATTTTACTCTCTCCGGTTCTCAGGCACTCGTCTTCGAGTTTATTTTATTGCTGATATTTCTGGAGCTGAAGTAAAAATGGCTCATTTAAAATGAACTCATGTCTTAAAAGTGCGATGACAAATTCATGTAGTCTCTGTAGAAGTAAAACTTGCAACGATAGCCTCGATGAGAGGAGCCAAATCAAAGTAGAGCTTTCGAATACCCCTTAAAAAGTTGAAACTTGGCCTTCTTTATACAACAGATTTAGAAAAATCACAAGACAAGGCGGTACAATTCATGCTGTTGGAGGATTGAATCGATACAAAGGTTTTATTTTCAACCCAAAAATGAATCAGATAACCCTCACTCTGATTTTACTGAGGATATAAACTACAGCATTCAGTATCCCGCTTCAGTGGCGTCGGCCGTATTCAATATCACCGGCCATGGTGATCAGTCACGTAAAATCGACGTACTCGTTCAGTGCGAGACAAATTTCGTGAGTAGACAAGTCGCAAGGTATGTGATTTTCTCTCCTGATGGCAGGTTGTGCCAAGATGAGGAGCACAGTGGACGGAGGATTATCCGATGACGCAAGCAGTGTAGCTGCTAAGAATGTGTGCAGGCTAAGCTTTCAGTACAGCGTCAGCTGTCTAATGTGCCATTTATCCATCTTTTTGCAAAAAAGAATGGCAACCTTTTTGAAACCCGAAAAGGTTGTGTTTTGGAGTACAAAATGTTAGGTAACACGATGGACAACATCTGGCTTCTCCATAAATTATATACCTTATCTTCTCTCAATTTTATCAATCCTGAAAAGTATGATGAATGTTTTGCATTGTTCAAGAATGATAGATGACCGCGGAATAGAAATCCATGACCCCAATTTCCCGAGCCTACAATGTTAACCGTTCTACCAGTACTGATAACTCGTTTGGGAATTCAGTCACGAACAAGGGGAATAACGGCGAACATAGATCATATAGGAAAAGATATTTTACGATAAATATGAACGTACTAGTTGCTCAGGATTCACCTTTGGAGGAGGAGTAAAGTTGCCATTGTGGATACTACATCTTCTGAAAACGGAAGTCAATAGCATTAGATTGCACGATTTACTCAGAAGCAATTTGTTGCGTCTACACTGGTACATACTGCAGCTAGAGTGACCGTTTATAAATTGCAAGTTGAACGTTCTCAGAGTGCACCAGTGAAGGTGAAGCTAAACTCTCTGGAATACATCTTGCAATCTAATGCTATTGACGTCTACACTCAAATTTGTGCTGGAAAAGTAAGGTTTTCAGTTTCTCATAAATCATGTGAACTGTTCTGTCTCTAGGTGAGAAATTTACTAATAAACAAATTGTTTTGAGTAATTCCAAATTCTTCCTATTTCTACTCACTATCTTCTCCTGGATACGCGGAGTAATGAGGACATAAAAACGTACTTGATTAGCATGGGGGGAGAGGTGGGGGAAACCAAATTTGTCTTCAGGAGGATGTAGTAAACCACTTGTATCTACAGAAAACTTGCTTCAACGAGTATATCTAGAATTCAAGTAAAGAACGAATTTGATTTGCGGATTGATCTCGATCAAAAAGGAAAATATTTGGAACGGACTACGCTAATGTGAAACCCGTTGCGGAGGCCGATCGTTCGCATCCGGGTTTTCGAATTGCTGATAAATTTGGGTCTAGTTGAAACTTCTCGCTCTCGTGTGATTTTTGAACTATGAGTTTGGGGCTGTCTAAGATATAAAATGATGCCAACCTCGAGAAGCACGAATCGGAAACCAAGTGCATTCGTCTAAACGATGACAACTGTCAACAAACGAAAGATGATCATGATATGGGCCGGTCAGCTATGTCATACACGAACGGATGGTGGCGATAGATGAAGCAATTTGCAGACAAATGATGACATAGAAGTTATACTTTTTAGAAAAGCACGGGTTGCGCGATGATCCGGAGCACAATTACCTTGGACGATCGAGTGTATGCTGTTCCCCTTCACTCCTGTGAATGAACATCTCAGATTGAATAAAGCACTCAGTTAGGGCCAGACTGACTATAGCTGCAGATATCATTGGACAAATAAGGTTCAGCTCCACCCGAGCCAGCTCCTACTGTCATTGTTGTCTGTTTTCCTTTGGAGTGATCCGTTCAGCTCACTCTAAATTATGCATGAACTTAAACATAGAGGCTTGATTTACCCTGAAAATGCGTTGTCATATGGCGAGGTTCAAAATTACTGCTTGATGGTCCGGGTGCCTTTATTGAGACCGCTCACTCCGCTACAACATGAAATGTTGTCAGAATTGCGTACACATGAATACTCGTGGTGTTCTATTAGTTCTGTCTCAATTTTATATGGAAAAAATTTGTCGTCTAATGTTTTGCAGGTCCACTGGATGGTTGACCGTTTGTGTAGTCTCGGCTTATCGGTTCAGATGATCGAGCCAAGTGAAGGGCGGCACTGGGTTCTTTTAACCCGGTAACAACCTGACAGTGCTAAGTCTGATGGCTTCTCTCTAGCCCTGTGTGATTATCAGTCATCAGGATCACGCTTCAACAGTATGGAATCAATATTGCACCGGGTGCGATTCAGGAAGTTTAGTTCACAAGCGTACACAAACACACCGGACGGACTTCATCAAGTAAACTGACTAGGTAATTCACATAAACTGGTTCTCGTTCAGACAACAGCCCTGTTCGGATCAAGCTGATACCTCTGTGCCTCGGGAATAACTGTGGAGCACAATTGCAAATGTAAAGAAACGGGGAAAAACGGAAAGAAATTTTCTGCAAATGGACTGTACACTTAGGCTTCGAGGATACTTCACCAACTCTCTACATTCGTGAAACTAAAATAAGTGCTTACGAACGACCCATCTTTTATTTTGTTTCTACCCCAAAAAACAGTCCAAAATCATAAGGGCCTACTTCTTTTTCAGAGATAGCAAAAGATCACAACCTAAATGAGTGGAGTGGAGAATTACTTGAAACCCGAACTGGAAAGGCATGGAATCGATCCGGACGACAGTGAAGGGCTTTCCAGCAGTAAGTTTGACAGAAAGTGTCAAAGTTCGAATATGGTAACTTCGACTTGATATCTAGAGATATACTGTACTAAAGTGGCCCACGAAGCGATAACAGAACCGGTTGTTGCCAGTATACTGGTGACATCATCGATGATGACATGGTCCGTCTCTGTAACCAAGTTGTGGCTATTAGGACAAGTGACTGATATCAGTTGAAAATGATTTCCCAGATAGTACTCGGTACTTTTCCTGCAGTACTGATAGTTACGAGATCACGCGATTTGTGCGGGTGAACAGTCAAATCCGTTTATTTAATTTAGTCCAAAATGAAATGAGCGAAGTTGTAGAGTGTATATAGATCAACGGAGAATCAGTTGAGTTCTGCCCCACTCTGAGACTTTCAGTACCTAGAGAAATGTTGTTCTTCGGTTAAAGTATGTTGAAACTTATAAGAAGAAATTATCACTTACGTGACTTGATTCACCATGCAGAGCAAACGCTAAAACATCGGAAACCATGAGAGCACTGTGCAACTGTTTCTTCTTTGTTAGGAATCGTCAGTAGTGCATATCTTCCGAGCCCCAACTGGGACTCGAACCCAGGAGGAACGAATGTGAGTCGAACACCTAACCACCGGCCTATCCGGAGTGGCTCTCAATTGTTTGTTGAACTTATACATCACATCATATAAGGCTCTTCCGACTCTGGCTTTGAATGTTAACAGAGCATTTCCCGTACAGCATGCCGTTCTTATGCTTCTCTGTAGGGGTCTAAGTACAATGCAGGAGTTTCATTAAACAACCAACAGAACCTGGTTGCTATATAAGTAAGGGTAATAAAAGACTAGGATTGCACGTGATGTGATTCATCATGCATTGTGAACGTTATTTGTATTTAATATTGCGTAATCTACCATAAGTCATGTAGACACAGTTATACGGATTTGGGCAGTTATTAGTTAGCTTTTTCTATGCTCATCTCACAGAATTCTGAAAGTCAACTGATTATCGCTCACTGAATAATTTTTCTTTACATAGTGATCAACTGGTCGCATAATTCGAGATTCTGAAAAGTGTCCTCAGAAGCGAAATTGTTTCAATTGTCTAATTTGAAAAACTCGACTGACCAGTATATTTCCCCTTTTCCAATACCGGCCGGGATTTATGCGGTTTCGAGTCCTGTTCTGAGATCCGATTTCCCACAGTCACTAGAACACACAAGCAACAAGTACCTTGGTTGTTACGTTTCATGCCTCCGGCACCATTCTTGACAGTTTTCTTTATTTGTTTAGTTTTCCAGTTTTTGATTGACATTCCCCTCTCTGTTGCCAATTTTTGCAGAGAAACCTTCAGCCTGATAGAGGCTTACAAAGGTGTGGGACGTGCGCTTTTGTTCTTGTTGTGTTTGGTCTTCTACGGCTTCCACAAGGTCGCTTCCTTTTGAAGGACGGTTTAACAACACATTTTTATGTTAAATCTGATGACTACTTTAAAAGCAGAGCATCACATATTTGTGAGTAACCCCACGATATATGTGGATATCTCTAACTTGTTTGTTACTAATTGAGCACACAGGCCGTAGACGAAAGGTAGGTTATGCTCTACTATTAGGAATATGCTAGCAAGATATGGTGGCGTGGGTATAAAGGCTCAATGTCTTGCGCATTGTTTTCATCTGGTTTTAGTATCAAGGATAAAGCCATGAAAAGGAATGCTGGCAAACACATAGGAGTTCTTTTTATCTGATCGTAAACAAGGTGCTCTCGAAAACAGGATGGGTTTTAAGACAGTTTCATCAACTTTTGGTTCAGCTGGCCTTAATCTATAGATTCGTGAAAAGTCGGTCTGACAAGATACACATGTATTGAAATGCGCGAGGAGAATAGAGGCAAGCAGATTGTTTATCGTGTTCTGTGTTTACTGTGTAAAACCGTACCGAGAATCGCAGACCGTTGTTGACAATGTGTTCGTATCATGCTATGTGGGGTTTTGTTCGTTCACACTGACCACTGACTAAGCTATGCTTTGGTGTCCCGGTTTATGTGCCTATCAATTTCAGTGGGATTCCTCTTGTGTGTACCACCTGTTTTCCGTGCAGCTGTGCCGGATCCTAGTAATTGGTTTTTGTTCCGTAGCTCTATTAAATTTTTTTTGTATATAGCTCACGTAGTTATTGCTTTCGTCCCGGAGTAGCACTGACTCTCATGGTTCGTTATCGAAATGGATGGCAGTTCGTAATTTTCGAAAAAAGAGTATGTTTCATGCAACTGTTTTATTTATGTATAATATACGTTTGAACTTTGTGAATTTTGCCTGTCCTTTGTCTGAAATTACAATAACAGTTTCCACTACCTCTTTCCGTTTTCGAAAAGTGTTCTTCCCTGGTTCGAAGGCGATTTGTGTTTGCCAGTTTCACATCAGACCGGAATCCATGTTCACTTGAGTTGGTTACTTATGCTTCTGGGGGAATTCGGTAAACGGAAGCCTGTGTCCTAACTCATCAATGTACTTCTTATGGCATAACTGAATTTTGTAGTTCAGCCTTCAGGATGGAAGGTCGTACTTCTTCGGGCGTAACACAAAACTATGGATTTTTGACCCAATAATATTTATCAGTTTGCCGAAAATTTGGGTCGGTAGAGCAATCTTGTTAAATTCCGTGTTCTCAATTCGGCCATCTCCGTTTGTTCAATCAAATACTCGCCAAATGGAAATCTAGATATTGTCTCTATTCTCCTCCGGTAAGTACGTTTGATGTCATAGTCAGTTTTGCACCTTTGGAACCCTGAAGCACACCGCGCGCCTGTCAAACTGACTTTGGTTGGATTATTGGTGAACGGTGACTCGTGCTAGTCGACGATTCCGTACTGCTACAGTAGATAAAGTAACGTCCATTAGTTGCAGGTAAGACGTGTACCCAATCCATAACAACTTACGATACATTTCGGATTGATATACTTGCCAAATTTTGCTTCAGTTCAGTTGCATAGTGCTTACAAAACTGATTCGGAAAAACAACGAGAAGAACAAAAATCGAAGATCAATTGGTGCGACATCGCGGGATGACCTTCTGTCAGTTTACTCAACCAGTCATACCGTATGTGCGTGCTTGAGTGTGTGTGTGGCTGATGTCCGACTGACTGTTTGTTAAATAGAGAACACCATAAAAACCGGCTAGCTATGGAGTTTTCCCAGGTAACTGCAAGAGATTACCGAACAGTAAGTAGATTCTGATAACAATGATCACAGTTTGCTGCAAAGGAAACACGGGGAAGACACAAGTGTACTCGCGGAGTGGAACAATTAAAAATGGCAAAACTTGTGAGGCCGTTTAAAATCGGCGTTTTTACGCCAGCATTACTGCCACACTTTGATCCCTTTCCTACTTTGAAAAGAAAAGCCAGAGTTGCAACACAGCACGCTTTATGTTCGGGACGATTTCACTACCTCTCAATATGGTGCATATCGTAGAACAATAGTGTTTATTTAAGTTCGAGTAAAACAATAATGCGGATACTTGGTTTAAAGCGAAATTAGTTGTCTTGGAGCAATGCTATCGGATAACCTCGTCCATATATGTCACCTCATACACCTGAACACATACATTAATGAGGAGCAGCAGTCGTGATCTGATTTGTTAATTTTACGCCCAGACGAGTAGTGTGGAGCAGGGTTGATGGATCAGAACGATTATAAGAAGAATGAATGTATTCTTGACCATCCCAGCGAAGAAAACTGCGCTGATCCTAAAGAACTAGAACAACGAATATCCGCAGAAGTACAATTTTTACTAGAGGGAAGTTCCATTAATGAGAACACAGCTCATCATCTGAAGCCAAAAGGAACTCACACTCCACAATCTTGTGGTTTACCTAAGCTACACAAACCTGGAGTGCCACTCCGACCAGTGCTATCTACGACAAATTCACCACAACACGAATTGGCAAAAGTGCTGGAGAAATTGCTCGAGCCAGTCCATAAATCTGTGGCAAGACCCACTATATAAGACTATTTTGCGATGGTAAAGCTTTTGGAGTAAGTTATAGTGAGACGAAAACACATGGTTTCATTAGGTGTCCAATCAATACTTACAAACTTCCCCGTACGGGAGATCGCACGTATCATCTGCGACCGTGTAGAGCAAAAGCAACTCAAAATCGGTTTACCAGTATCAATTCTCGAAAGACAGTCACTACCGTGCACAACAAACGTATCCGTTTCCTCCATTTGTCCAGCTTACGGTGTTGCTATGGGAATTTCATTGTTCCTCATTTTGGCAAATATATTTACTGTTCATTTTGAGGGAAAAGCGAGCAAAATTGTGGAAAATCCAGAACTTTGAAAAATACTCTTTGACGATGCTCTAATTATCAGGCTGGAAGAGACGACATAAATCACGGATGAACTTAGTCATCTGCATCGGAATAAAAGGTTTACAAAAGGAAACAGGAACGGAAAGTACTGTGCACTCCGTCGACATTAAAATGACTAGGAGAAATGACGAAACAGTTACCGGATCTGTTTACCGAAAACAAGCTTGGACAGACCAATACTTGCACTTCGACCGCTTTGTGTCTATGGAAAATAAACGTTGCCTGATCCGAAGCTTACTTCGGAAAGCACGAAATATTTACATAGAAGACAGGATTGACAAAGAATTACTACATCAGTAAAGAACCTTGGTCGAAAACGTCTACCCTGATGGGTTTACTGGAAGGCACAGCAAGCTTAAAGTCATCAGACGAAAGACTCTTTCGGTAGCGAAATCACTAGTCACTCTTTCTTCCATTCAAAGGTGGTTATGTTAACTGCTAGCTGAATCGACGACTTAGATCAGCGGTTGCTCAAACATATTATGCAGCTGGCCTCAGAATTGTTCGTCGAAAGAACAGGATCCCCACACCCTCGGTGAAACAACGTCTACCTCTGTACACCAAACCTAATCTTATTTACCAGCTTCAGGGTAGTTGGGGAGCAACTTACGAGGGTCGAACAGAGCGACTGTTAGGTAACCGAGCAATTGAACGTAATCAAAACTGGGTCCAAAGTTATATGATGCAGTCAGCTTCCGGTCAAACCCATAAGGATTACTTTCAAAACCACAAGATTCCGTCGTCAGCCGTCGCTCGTCATCTTCTGATGACGCAATATCCAGTTGACCGAAACACTGCTTTTCGGATCAAATCGCGGCAAGCGATACCAGACTACTGAGGTTCCCCGAAGCCTTTGCCATACATCAACGGAAACACATACTGCGTTAATGGAAACAGCTGTTCTTTATATTGTCTTTACCTTAGTGACGTAACCTGACTATTGTGTTTTCGAAACAGTGTGTCCTCTTTATCCAGTCAAACACCATTTTTTACATTAACTTACGAGAACACTATTGCTCTGCAGTATGTACCATGTTGAGAGGCAGTGAAATTGTCCCGAAAATGAAACAAGCTATGTTAAAACTCTGGCATACTTTTTAAAAAATTGTTTCGGAAAGAGCGAGCTTCATCCTCGTCTTCCTATTGTTTGTGTGTCTCAGCTTTCGCTGGTCTACCGGTATAAGGTTTACTCGTATGCACAACCTACTAGAGCTGGCTCGACCCAGTTTTCAAAATGGATATCTCCATCTGCCGCCGTCAACAAGAATCCGATTGCTGTCTGCGTGCAATACTACCGCCACTTACGTGTTAGTCGATGATATTCATTTGGTCTGTTCTGAAATGATTCTTACACGGTCCGTTCTTTGCCTTCCTGGTTGACTGATGTGAGAGCCTGCCACTTTTGATACTGCAGTACTCTGCATCACAATCGAGCACTAAAACAGATACAAATTATACTTCCTCAATCACAAGTGAACCCTAAAGCCGTAAAATATAAGCAAACATTTAATGACGCTGAATTCATTTCTGACATCCATCAGCTTTATTGTCACCTCATGTACAAACTTGGTCTTGTTACTCTGATCCAATCCGTTCCTGATTCAATCGCCAAGATGACTCCCGCTCTAGTGAGTCCTCCTCGAACTCTTCTCGTTCTGCACTCTTTGCTCTGAAGATTCACATAAACTTTGATTATTCTGACTGCTGGTTAAGCATCATTCGATTCGTAGTTGTATTTATCTACCGCATCCATATGCCATTTGTCTCGCTAGTCCTGTGCGTTATATGGATGAGTCGGACGTGATTTCAGCAAGCAGGCGCCGTTGTTGAATTTCCCGGAGAATTTTTCATCACTGACGTGAGTCCTTTCCATTATCCTACTTACAGTTGTAATTAAGCCCGTTTTATCTGATAAAAGTATTTGAGAATTCGATTGATTAACCTGATCCTTCGTTTTCTTAAAAAGCTTCAGATTGACCTAAATTCAGTTTATTGCTGAAAATGGCTAATTTGCAGAAGACATCAGTATCAGACGGTAGAGATGTAGTAGACGTAGGACTGTCCGGTACGTCCTCAATACACACACAGATTCCCGAGTTCGTCCCAGCGGACCCAGAGTTTTGGTTGGTTCCGGTAAAAACAAAATGTCAAACGATCCGCATAACCAGCCAATCCACCAAGTTTACATATCTGGTGAGACACTTACTACCGGCTCTGGCTGCAGTAGTCAGGGACATTGTGAGCAACCCATCTGAAGATAACCCATACGACAGACTGCGGGATGGCATATTGGGAAGAACTGGAGTATCAGTAGAACATTGGCTAAAATAACTGGTGTCTGGCATTATGTTCGGTGATCATGGCACCCAAACAAAGGATGCAATTTCTCCGTTTTACGCGGGCACAAGTCTCTACCATAAAAGTCGGTGATACAATAGTAAGCGTGCTTAGGATGCAAGCTCTCCCCAATAACATTCAAGCTATCTTAGCCGTTTTTCGGAATAAATCAACGCTAGATGAATTGGTAGAAGCCGCTGATCGAGTACGAACTCAAGCCTTACTCTCCGTGCAACACATAGCTAAAGACCGTGGCGTAGACCAGGTTAACATCGTGGAACGTTTAGCTAAGTGGATGGAGCTACTGTCCCCCCAAGTTACCGCGCTAAAAGCATCGCGATCAAATTCCGTATCTAGTAGAGTACGCAGTCCCAACCGTCCACAGCAGCGTGGCCGTACAAACCCTGACGTATTCTGGCAGCACAGCAACCACCGGGATAATGCAAAAATGAAGCAAGCCTTGCACGTATCAATCTGAGTATCAGGGACACGCGTTAGCCCACCGGTGTGGGTGACAACAGTGTCAGGCCTTTCCGCTCACAGTCGCCTATCTTTATAACCCACGAAATATCCGGAACATCCAACTCAGAAAACGCGGGCTCACAGCTAAGCGTTATTCAGCCTTACTCCACAGACCGCCTCAGTCAGTCAAACATTGAGTTGGTCGCAGCTAATAAGACACCCATAAGGACTGACGGTAAGCGCTCACTCACACGGAACCTCGGTTTATTCCGTAATCTGCAGTGAGTAATAATCGTGGCTGACCTTCCTCATTCGGTCATTGGCATCGACTTTCTCAGAAATTTTAATCTCATGGTTGATCTGTCTAGCTTTCTTATTGTGGATAAGACTCCCAAAGTCTCAACTGCAAGTACACCGTCAATGGAGCCATCAATCTCTCCAGTGTTCATTATTTCTGTCGCTACAGACTGCTACTAGAAGCTCCGGCACGAGTTTCCTGGGCTATTCCAACCTACTGACGTGCTACCACAGATGTCGACGACGTACTACATCATATAGTCACAGATAGTCCAGCGGTCTTTTCCGTGCCAGGATCTTAGCATCCGACAAACTAAAAGTAGCCTAGGCCGAGTTTCAACACTTGCTGGATCTTGGTTCTGTCAGGCCAACTTCAAGCCCGTGGGCTTCTCCACTACATGTGGCAGCAAAGAAGGCAGTTGACGATTGGCTACTTGGTGGCTACTATAGGGCCTTAAACAACAGCACCAAGCCCGATCGCTACCCATTTCTACATATCCAAGACCTCTCGATAAGCTTAATTGGTTGCAAGATTTTCGGTCGCGTAGGTTTGGTTCGCTCGTACAATCAAATTTGCGGTAATCATAGTGACCTATCAGAGGCAGCTGTAATCACACGGTTTAGCCTATTTGAGTTTCTCCAAAAGCCATTCGGTGTTTGCAAAGCGACTTAAACATTCCAGCAATTTATAGACCAGGTCTGCCAAGGTTGAGAAGGGTTTTAAATCTACTTAGATGACATCTTAGTCGCTAGCGTAGCCTCTGACCACCACACTGTGCATTTACGAACACATTTTGAAAGTTTGTCTCAACGTGAGGAAACTATCTGCGCTGCAAAATGTTCATTTGGTCAACAAAGTATTGCTTTCCTTTGTTACGAGATATTAGCCACTGGCTTCTCACCTATTGAAGATAAAGTGGAGGCAATTCTCGAATATCCTGAGCCTTCATTCTTCAAAACGTTCGGATGATTCGATGGTTAAGTCCACTTCTACAGTAGTTTTGTTCCTAAGTGGACCCAGTTGATGCAGCTTTCCACACATTTTCTACGCCGTAAAACGAAAACATTCGAACTTCCCGAGAATGTCCATTCTGCTTTTGTCAAACTGAAACAGGCTATCTCCAACATGGCCGCCGTTGCACATCACCTACCAAAAGCTGCCCTGGCACTATGAACCGAAGCTTTAGACTTAGCTGTTGGTGCTATTCTACAACAACTGCAAGGCAAGTAGCAACCTATAGAATTCTTCAAAATTCTGTAGCCGGCCGAATCCAAGCATATTACGTTCGGCAGGGAACTTCCAACAGTTTACTTGGCTATCCGTCATTTTCGACACGCGTGCTGGAAGTCAGTCAATTCATCACCTTCACGGACCACAAGCCAGTCATCTTCGCTGCGCGGTCAACTACAGACCAGTACTTACCCTGGGAATCCTATCACTTAATTTATATCACTCAGTTCATGGAGGATATACGACACATCTCAGGTGAGCTGAACCCCGTGGCAGATGCTCTTTCTCACATCCAACTCATTGCACTAACCAATGGTATTGACTTAGCAGCCATTGCCTCAACGCAAGTACATGACCCGGAAGTCGAGCAGATTCGTCACAGCGGCTCTCCCCAGCTCGAACCAGTGCCACTCCCTTCATCGGAAGGGACAACCTTTTGCGAAGAGTCGCGAAGTACGCCCCGTCCACTTTTAGCATTTGCCTTCAAGAAGGGCCTCTTTAGGACACTGTACCGATTGTCACAACCCGGCATACGAGCCTAGGTTAAACTCGTGACTGAGCTTTTGGTGTGGTCAAAAATAAATAAGGACATAAGTGAGTGAGCACTTAGTTGTCTAGAATGTCAGCGATCTAAAGTACACAGACACACAAAAAGTCCTCTCGGCACGTTCACCACACTAGAAGCACGCCTTCGTCATGTGCACTTCGATCTAGTAGGTCCTCTGCCTCCATCTAGGGGATTCACTTACTTGTCAACATGCATCGACCGCTATTCGAAGGGGGCCCATGCGATATCTTTAGACGACTGCTCATCCGAAACAACAGCACGTGTTTTCCTAGAACGATGGTTAGCCCCTTTCGGGGCCCCACTGTCGTGACCGTTGATCGAGGAACCTACTTTCAAGGTTCATTTGCTTCCCTGATGAATGTATTGGGATGCAAACAAGTGAGAACTACGGCCTACCATCCAGCTGCTAACGGTTTGATCGAGAGTTTCCACGGACAACTCAATGCAACTTCAAGAACTCATACGAACCCTGCATGGCACGAGACTCTTGCTTTTGTCTTGTTGGGTATTCGCAGTTCGGCGAAAGCCGACCTGCGTTCAACGCCGGGTTATTGTTTGGGTATCTCCTTCGGCGGCCGGGGTAACTAGTTGCACCACAACTTTCGTAATCTTTTACCTGTTCCGACTGCATCCAACGCCTAACTCAGCATATGCGCCACCTGCACATAGCACTGACTAGAGAACAGAACATACTCGTGTACCTGCCTAAGGAGCTGTCCACGTACGCACACGTCATCTTGCGTACGGACAGTACAAGGCGCTCGCTTCGGGCTCCTTATTCAGGCTCGCATCGGGTTCTGGAGCGGAAGGAAAAGTGTTATATCATCAAACCTGAGGGTAAACTGGAAAAGATTTCCAACGACGGACTAAAACTGGCTTCCATGACATAGGAGATGTCTTTGGATTCACCCCAACCATGTCCAGCACCTACCGCCATACCCTTGACCCGGGTTTGCAGCATCAGCAAGCGTGTATCCAACAAATCACGAAACCCCGGTACCACGTGGCCTCCACGATCGGGTTATGCAAAGACCCGTACGTTTCGTAGACACCGTTCCTGTCATACCTAAACGTGAATAAGATCTTATTGTTATCGGTATTCTTCTGAAAACAAAACAAAGAAAACAAACATTTTATTAGTTTATTTTAGTTTTCTGTGCAGATCGAGCCTCTTATGACGATCACTCTTGCACTCGTTTTCGTTTTTTCCTCTCTCACTCTCTCTCTCTCTCTCTCTCTCTCTCTCTCTCTTTCCTCGAGTTTCTTTTGCAGATAAGGACCCTTCTGTCAACAGTCCATCTATCTGCGACAAGGATGGGTTTGTGAAGAGGAGAGGCCACTCTTATCCCACCGTCTGTACTCATGGGAAGGTGTTGACACGCCTAGTCTTTTTTCTGGCAACCTCGACCAGTTTTTCACTGACAGGCAGCCCAATGTGACCAGTCTCCACACCCGACTCAAGGAAAGATATATTTATCTACCATGAATATTGGGGCAGTCGTCAAGCCGGAAAGCTATTCTGCAGACTAGCAGATGTACCAATCCGAATCTTTTCCCTCTATCTCCAACTCAAGAAAGCATACTGAGTGTCCGCATCCGGTCTGTTACTGTCATTCTTTGGGACTATTTGTTCAGTCGTGACACTTTCTTCGGGAGAAATGAATGCTGTCCCAACTTGATATTTCGAAGATAATGTACTTTGTCGGGCAAAGAAGGAGTACTTATGGCGATATTGACTTTTAATGGATATGAGCACTACAGGAATCGATGAGAACAAGGTAAGCTATTGCAGACCTTGCACCCATTTCTAGCAACCATCACCTTTATTGCTACCCCATACATAGCCCTCGTTTTGTCACTCCGAATCAAGCCGTTCCTGGTTCGACGGCCAATGTGACACACACTCTTGTGAGTCCTCCCTGATCGTTCCTCGCTGTGAACTCTTTCCTCTGCAGGTTCACCCTTGGTTTTCCGACAGCTAGCGGAGCATCATTCGATTCGTGACAGCTGTCATCTACGGCGCCGGTGTGCCGTTCATCCCCTTAGCAGTGGGAGCTGAAGGAGCCTTAGAGTCGCCAAGGTCCAGACAGTCACTTTCCGCGTCCCATCGACTCTTGGGATCCAGGATACCTTTCACTTTGACTGCAGGCGTACGATAGATGATCCCAATCATCGTGTAGCCATTATGGTGGGTTTCTACTCAGCACCACAACGCCTCTGCGTGCCCACAATGGTCCACAAAGTGTCAAGTAGGTGTACTGGTAGCCTATTCTACGCTTGCCTAGAAAAGCCTTCTCTACCTCTGGTACAAATCCGATCGACTCGGAACAGCATATAATCGGGTAGTGACTCCTCTGGGTCCCGAATATTATTTTGCTGGCCATGTCTCCGGAAGTACAATGATGGATTGGGGTTCTAGCTAGCCCTAGGACCACCAATTTCTCCCGGTTTTTCCATAATTCATGTCCATTGGTCAGCAACAGCTTGGCAGATGCTGCCCGGTCTTCCCTTACCCGAAAATCTTCTGCGGCTGCGCACTGACAGAGCTAGCCTGCGGTAGTGGTAGCCAACACATCTGTAATCTCCTCCGGACCACACGAAAACCCCGGATACGAAGGTCTGTCTCACCGTTTTCCCTTCGCTCCCCAATCTCTTCACAGGCTAGACTCTTAAGACAAACTTCTGGGAGGAGAACGGGCTCTCCCTTTAGGCGGTAGGACCGTTTTAAAATTCTCTTGCTTGATCTTGAGAACTAAGGACAACTTTCAGGTTCCGTGGTTTCCCGGACTCATATACCTTCCCGGGCCTGATTACAGCCCTGGCTCGGACTGCCATCCCTGAGTTATTCTTCATAAAAAGTCCATTCAGGATCGGTCTGAGCTGCATCAGATCATGGTCTAGCCTGCTCTGGGGGGAAGTTGCAGTACCCTTCGGAATGTTGAGTGCCAGGAAGCATTGTTCACGGGGTGGTGGAACCTTAACTAGGCTTGATGTGGCCTGTTTCCTTTTGCTCGTATCATCCTGAGCTTCCTTCAGGAGGCTCACCGCCCACGTGGTTCGGCAGCCTTAGGTTGGCGCAAAACATTGGTAGCCGTTATAACACACTTGGAGCAATACGTAGCCAGATTAGTACGAATTCCGAAACCAAAACAAGACTGATCCGTGACTTCTACTATATAGATTTATTGAATGAATAACAGCATAAAACCTATACAAACCTCAAATGTGCGACCAAACAGACTCAAAAACGATAACCAAGTTCACGGCTTGCGAGAGACAAGCACGTGCGTGACGCAGGTCCAAGAAGGATATGACCAAGCAGCGCGTTGGACTCGAATAAACAAAGGTTGGTTCATGGAAAAGTAAGTTTTACGAAACACACAAACAGTGTATGCAAGTGAGTAATTCCAAGAAATCACTATATTTTAGTGCCTTCGAAGGATGGCCCATAACCAGTCGTTACACCGCCCACCAAAATCCTTCCGGTTCTAGAAGAGTTAAAGGTTTGGAATAAGGGTACCAATTCTCCCTACCTACCTAGGCCCTGCTGTCAGTGAACGTAACTACTATTGATGACGTCTGTAATCTACTCACATACGCACGGTTGCACTTGATCCGGTAGCCACGCCGACGAGATGTTCCTCCGCATTGTCAGCAAGAGCCGTTGCTCGGCCGAAGGTTCGAAGGGAGACGTGTAAAGATTCCAAGTCTATGTGCTGTCTTCGAGAAAGCAGTCGTGAATGTGTACGTGTGTGGGGGTGATTGTGTGAAGAAACCTTAATAGTGATCACATATAGACTCGTTTTCATCAGTGTCAACAACAAAGAGAGAAATAGTGAAACGATGTCACCTCTTGATGGAAGTACGGGGTGAAACTGTTTCATGCACGTGCGGGTGAGTGTGAGTGGTGTATTTGGGCCTGTACGAAAATCACAACTAATACTACACACGGAAACGTTTCCAACAATGTCAATGGCAAAACAGGACTTGACGCGTAATGATGAGCTCATTATAGTTATCCACGTCTTTTTTGTTATTGTCATTATTATGAGTCGATTTTCCAATCGTGGCACTCTCTTCAGGAGAAATAAACACTATCCCAACTTGACATTTCGAAGACATCTCTCTCAGTCTTGTAGGGAGGAGGTTGTGTAGTAAAACTTCATTCATTTCTGACATTCATCAGCTTTATTGTCACCTCATGTACAAACTTGGTCTTGTTACTCTGATCCAATCCGTTCCTGACTCAATCGCCAAGATGACTCCCGCTCTAGTGAGTCCTCCTCGAACTCTTCTCGTTCTGCACTCTTTGCTCTGAAGATTCACATAAACTTTGATTATTCTGACGGCTAGTTAAGCATCATTCGATTCGTAGTTGTATTTATCTACCGCGTCCATATGCCATTTGTCTCGTTAGTCCTGTGCGCTGTAAACCCATAGAACTAATTCAATGAGAATTTGATTTCGTCATAGCGAGCATGAACTTTCATTTAGGTTAGATGACTCTTCAAGCTCAAACTTGATATCCGTAACGTTCAATTATTCCATTCTCTTCTGTTTTACCATTCATGATTTCTCTAGTTGCAATAACTACCGTTTTGCTTTCAACTCAATGTCAAATTCATTGTAAGTAGTCAGTTAATTTATGAGATAGTCGATACTCGTGACCGGAGGTGGCAAGACGTTATTCATTTCGAACTTCAACCCTGATTGTCCCGGGTTCAGATTCGGTGGCTGTCGGTTGCTTCGCCGTTCGACAGACCCAAACTGGTCATGGAACCACCTCTGGACATGTTCCACCATTTGCGTCTGTGGAATAAATACGAAGTAAAACCTTGTTATTAAATCACTGAGAATGGTTTTAGGACTAGATTTGAATGGTACACACAGAATGAATCAGCATGGGTTCATTAAAGTCAAAATTGGAACTCGAGTATGCTTATTGTGGAATTCATACAAATTTCTGCCCTTATGGATTACTTTCAGAAAGGTGTGACCTGTGGAATCCAGTTCTTTATGATAAGTACGATTCTGTGGTGACCGTGGACGGTCTTGCCCGTTTATCCCCTCAAAGACAAGAACTTTGCATGCCGCTCGATTTCCAAGTGATGGTTACAATGTTTACCGCTAGTCGGTGCTCAAAACATGACATTGAAGCTCTCTGATATGCTGATCTCATCATTGATGATCATAGATGATCTCTGGCACCGGGGAGCGTTTTTCAGACGGAAAGAATCACAGCTTTATAACACGGCAAATCCTAGTCGTCTGTTTTGCTTACCAACTCCATTCTGAAGACCTTATTGGATGAATTCTGCCCTTCTGGTTGTATTCGATCCTCAGCATTATATTCCTGCTTTTATTACTGTAAAAAGCCTTTTAAATTTACCATGAATACCCACAGAAAAGGCTTCGTAGACTGTAGCATCATGGCTTTTTGAGGCGCACAACAAGTTTACCCCGAAAATTCTACCTGATCTATTTAGTCTGTTCATTGTGACCCGAAAAAATAATGCGCTATCGCATTTTTCGCCCATTTCAACAACTAACACGCGTAGGCATGCGTAATGTCATCCACTGGGCAAATTGTTCGGAGTAATATCGCAAAAATTGTCTAAGCGATTCTTTCGAACTAAACTTCTTGCTCTGTCCAAATCTTCGCTTCATCATATATCTTTGTTTTAATTAATTAAATCTTTTAATGGTGGGTATACTTCAGTCGTACTTCACCCCTAGAAACGTATGAATGATTGAAATAATGTCACTACGTTTATTCGGCACGGCTGAAGTGAATTTTCCCGAACGACTTATCTGATAACAATCTCGTCTGATTTCGGGTATTGGTTCCATGGCTGCATTTTGTGGTATCAATTTCGCAGAGAAAATGAACTATGTTGGGATACCTTTTGGTTATATTTGCTTTACCATATGCACTTACATTTCATTTTCACCACGTGGCTTTTATTCGGTTGAAAGCATCTTATTAAACTTTTAAAGGACAGAGTTTCACTTGACTTCGGCTTGGACATACCTTCCGTTTTGGCTTCTGTAACACGCTGGGATAGTGATTTTCCGAAGGGATCGAACACTCCCAGTCTGTACTGGCACAAGGAAATATAAAACCCCACGAGCCGAAGGTCTTTACTACGAGTACAGGCTTTATACTAATGCTATTGAAGCACCCATTTTTGACCCTGATTGCCTCGTATTTTCAGTGCATGGGGGGATGAATTTATTTTCTGGTCATCTTTCTCGAAGTGTGCCATGATTTCACGGTGCAAAATCAAACACGCTTCCCCCGTGACCATACGGAGTGAGTGGGACACAGAAGACGAACACCCATTTCTCTATTGGAAAGACTGAGATGGTGCGGAACTCAAAAGAAAAGCTGCAGTAAAGCAATTTAACCCCGTCGGCGAAGGTGGAACTTTCTGCACACGATAACAGGATAAACCACAGAACCGGCCAAGTTGCTATACTCTGAACTGAAATCAGTTGAAAAATACCTAACCAGGTGAATTGAACTAAATGTTATCCAATGCACAAGGGTTATCCTTTTGTTATGAATTCATTTCTTTTCCATCGAGAAAACAGAGCATAAACTTTCCTGCATCTTTTTTCTGTTGCACGACCACTCTGTCCGATTATTGGCTCGACGGACTCTCAGATCCTACGCTAAACTAAAGGGACTATCACAGTGAGAGACGAAACCACTTTGCATACAGTCAACGGTCACTAGTGAACAGAGTTTCACGGAACATCATCTCAAGCTTGCAGTTATGTCACAGTGAGGCCACATTGGTTTAGGAGTAAAAAAGACCGTTTTGTAAAATCCACTGGGGAGTTTAATTGGGCGAGTGATCAGCTTTGTAGATCAGGCAAGCAATTGTGGTCGAGTTCAAACAAATCGAAGGAGAATGAGTTTATCCATTCCGCTTACACTCCGGTTTTAATCAAGTTACGAGCGAAACCTGAGAGTGATCCAAGGACAGGAACGACTCATCGCGTCAGTCGCAATTTTTAAGATATGTTAGTCTATTTATATTCTGCTTTGCTGTTTTCTTAGGAATCCTAAGTCCATTAGGGTTGCAAGAGGAGCGGTACATGCTGTGGGAAATGAATACGTTTGTACCGAGGGATACAACAACTAATAGACACATGGCGTGAGGGGACAGGTTACTTGGTAGAGTGTTTTGTTCTTTATATGACCTGTTAGATTATTCCGTCCATTTCTAAAGTAGTTTTGAATGCTTATCCGCTTTAGATTGAGAGCAGCTGCGATCAGTTCGTGGGTGTGTAAAGCTGCCACGCGGCCGTTGATGAAAAGTTCACGAGATAGAAGCCAAGTCTGGCACGATCAGGAGCACATGAAAACCAACTGATCTGATGAGAAAAGAATGATTCGAAAACTAAAGGAAGTTGAGAACACACGGTCCATTTGGTTCGCTTTTTGTTCACGTTCAGCTATCGCGGTTTGAAAGGAACAGTCGTGAACGCTATCCACGGGTACAGCAAAGGCTTCGTTCTAATCGGTGCGTACTGATGACACATTTGCAACTCGGAAATCCTGGGCCTGTGTTATCCCCATTTATCCCACCGCTTCCCCCTCCCCAAAATGAATGAGCCTTCCGAGAGATTGACAAGCAAAGGCGAGAAATAACCACCTGATTGAGGTGTCTGTTCGAAACAGCGTGAGCAATTTGATTGGCTCGATATCACTGCACCATTCAAGGAGGAAGCTGGTGCAACGTGCGCACAATGGAACAATGTCCTACAGATCTCGAAGTCACCAGGAGCTAGGAGGTCAGTGGCACTGGACAAATTAGGACCAGTTACTTTGTGTTGCGAATTTTGGCAATGCAGAACGCATTGCCAAAATTCGCGAAATAGTCTTTTTAAAACCAGTCCATGACGTTCATGGGATGCTGAAACCAGTATTCCAAAAAGATTAGTAAGGAAAGTGTAACAAATTTTTCATCCAGCATTGAAGATGAATTCCCAGCTACTTTCAAATCTAGACTGTTGATAGAGCAAATGAGTAAAACGAGCGTTAAATGTGCTCACTAGCTTTTGTACGTGAAAGCGTATAGAAAATGAACAGATATGTCTAAAACCACGGAATATCCAAACTTTTGTGGTCCCTGGTATGGCGCATTATCCTGAAGCTAAACAGTCTTCCTATAGGAGTTTCTGCTATGATAGTCTGGAGAAAATTGTATTTTGAGCCAGATAAAATCTGCGTTATTCAAAGTGTCGCTGACAGCCGTACGTTGATTAGGCCTACCAAGCTTTAGAGTGACCTGTATCAACTAGCGTAACGGGTTTTGCGATCTCGAGGTCATTAGATTGAAATTGCTTGAGATTTCATTATCATGAATCCTGTTTTTATGAGCCCTTGCAGTTTCCCCACGGATCATAGTAAGTAAACTTTCAGTCAAAAAGATCTGCACTCCGATCCGAATTCCTCCACGATAGCAACACGTGATACGTTTTTGCTGGGCGCCTAATATCCATTTTAGATCTTCCAAAAGCGGAGACTATTTCGATTGCGTTAGACTATTTTGCAACGGAGTAATGGTAGTGACAGGAATATTTTACACCTGGTCAGACATAATGCTAATTCGACGAAGTTTTAAAATGAGATGGAAGGTAGTAGAGCTATTCAAATCGGATCTGTTTGATTTTTCCCACGGCAAATTATTTTGGTGCAATCTTTTACTTGACAGTTGTGAGAAAAAGTGTACTTTTCAACAGTAAGATCTCAAGTGATATCTGTCAAATAAATAGGTGCTCAAAGGATTCAGAGAATTTTATCTTTAGAAATTATACCCAGTCGTTTTTTGTTTACTAAAGTGGTAGAATGTTTTGGTTTTCTGTTCATCTTTCTGTTCAACCACAAGCAAAATATGGTCCGGTACTAGGCTTGGCACATATGAATTTGATGTCAAGGAAATGCACGCTAAACAAATCGAAATTTTTTCTTTGCTGAACTGCTAACTGTTGTGTCTGGCCGAAGTCATGCTAAACACTGACAATCGTGAATTTGCTACTGAACAGCTAGATAATATCATATTCTTCGAAAATGTGTCTGTATCATTTTTGCTCCTTTCTGCAAAGCATACAAGTGGTCGAAAAATTCAGCGGAGCCGTTGCTTCTGACGGGATGCGTATTTATTTATTAATAAAAAAAATCTCCGCCGTGAGTTTTATGTTCATAATTGGTCCTCCGTGTTTCAGGCAGATCTCGCAGGGTAACCAAGGTCACACGCACTCATATGTTCACTGATCAGCACATCAGTATCGTAAAAAAAACCCATTTAAAATATCATTTCATTGAGGATAAACTAACTTATGACCGGAATTTCTGCAACAGATGCGTATTAGCTCACTTTCAAAAGAACACTTTTGCTAACGAGCATGGAATGCGTTCCAGATTGTCAATTTCGCAGGTTGCGGTCTTGGTTACACAATCACATAGGTCACGTGTATCCCTCCACCAGATCGAGCTGTTTACAGTGTAATCGCAGCAAAGGGCTCGGCTGGCTCAGTGGTGTTGCGTAAAACAGAAGCTGATAACACCTGAGAGTTACTACCCCATACTTCGGTGCCATCATCATCATCATCGCACAGCGTTAAATAGCGGGGCAAGCCCCACTGACAGCTGCCTTTTGCTCCATCTTGGACGTGGAAATAGGAAACATGGATATACAAAACGGATAGCAAGTGCACTTAGAAGGGCGGGAAAGGAAACAGAGCCCGATTAGCCACCATACAGAATACACAGTTTAACTGTGCAACCCCTCATTAATCAGTCATTCTGATTCGACAGACAGTGACAACACGATCGCCACTGTTCACGGTTCGTTGCCATATCCTTCAGTGTATTCAGCCAAATAGTTGAGGGATCTTTTGGATCCCAACCACGAAGACGTGAAGCACCTACTTCTCCCAAGTTCGCTGTACATTTTCTCATTCCTCGCTGCCACGTCATCTGTCGACCTCCACGTGGTTTTTTCCACTCCTTAGGAGGAACGGAGAATAGGACACGATACGGTAGGCGTGTGTCTGCCAATACGTAACACATGCCCTAACCAACGAAGTCTACTAAGTTGGATACGCTGTGTGAGAATATTTTCTGGGCTAGTACGCGATACTCGACTTTTGACCCCAGTATTGCTTATTCGGTCATTCCATCCAATCTTAACGATACTACGTAAACATCGGTGGTCGAAAACCTCAAGACGACGAATATCTTCCGCACATAGACCCTAAGTCTCGCAACTGCACAACAAAACCGAACGCACTGCGGTACAATACACACGACCTTTCAACTTCAGTGAAATATCAGGTCTGCGCCACAAGTGCTTCAGTCCAGCGTACACTGCTCGAGCTTTGGATATATGCGTGCTAACCTCTGTTACCGTGCTCCCCATCCGTCGTCACGCTGCTTCCGAGGTAACTAAAACGGTCAACAGTTGTTAATCCTCATCAAGCATCAAGCTCAAAATAGTTGACGTCGAACAAACAGACAAGGTCGTCTGCGTAATCCAGGTCACACCGCTTCTCACTATTTCCTAGTTCGATGCCCGCATCGTGCAGATCTCCCAAGGCATTCTCCATTATCTCGTTGATGACGAAGTTAAACAAGGATGGAGAAATTGGACATCCCTGTCGAACACCACTCGTCGTTTCGAACCGACTGGATAGTTCGCCGTAAACCATTACACAGCCACAAGTATGAGAGTACAATGACCTCAGTAGATTCACGAACTTCTGGGGCATACCTTTCCGGTAAAGAGCACTGAAAAGCGCTGTTCGATCAACTGAATCGAAGGTGCCTTTCAAGTGGAAGAAAACCATTATTGTCGGTCGACAGTTTGTGAGACGCGCCTCAGTTATTTGACGAAGAATAAAAATCTGGTCTATGCCTCCTCTACCTAGGACGAATCCGGCCTGTTGTTCACGGGCGTTCCTCTAGCGAGCCGGTGTCAGACGGCACAGCAAAATCGAGGCTAATACCTTGGTGACTATCGGAAATGATCTGATCCCACGACGAGTACTACAGTCATTGTGTTTTCCCTTCTTGAAGATGGGTACGGTCAATGAATCGCCCCATAATAATGAAGTATGCTCATCTTTCCAAACGTCATAGATCAGGGTGGTAAGTGATTTTATCAATGTACCACCACCCATTTTGAAAAGAACTGGAGGAAGTTCGTCCAGGCCGGCTGCTTTCCGGTGCCAGTTTACACTACGGAGGAACGAAAGTGACAGCTCACTTCCATTTAGTATAAATTATAAGCGAGTTATTGTATTCCAACTTTCGTGCTCTATCCTTGGTCGGCCTTGAGAGGCGGTTGTATACTGTGGGATAAATCTACCGATTTGAACTGAACCACAAATAACAGAGAACTGGAGGACAAATCAAAAACCAACATACTGACAGTGAACACAGAGGATTTCTTATGGGGATCAAGTCATCTTTTATCTGAAACAAAACCATCTTTCGACCTGGATTACAAAACAAATTAAGCTTTTTGTTTTTAGTGAGCTCCCAAGTGAAGCCGATATTCATACTGAATTGGTATTCTGTTTATTTAGTGGCCAGGCTCGCTCAAGTTATCGTTAGCAGTATCAATATAATGGCTCGTTTACTACGATAGAAAACCTCGCGACCCGTTCTCCTATCGGTGTATCGGTTACTTTGTACAGGAAATATTTAGCAGGTAGCTAAAGTGGGAGCCTTCTAGAATAGGGTGATTTTTGGGACAGATGGAGTGATGTTTGACGAATTTTCATTCTGCGAACTTCAGTCGTTCATAGATAAGTATTTGCACATCGCTCCTGCTTTAAATTCAAGCTCAAAACACGTGCTGTCTCTCATCAAATTAGGCTCGATGCATCTGTGAAAAGCGCCAGTCAGCTGATTCGCCTGACTTATATGGTGTACCGCTGGTACTCGAATGATTTAGAGAGTTCGGTTACGACCTCGGAGGTCAGAGTTTCGAACCCACCACGGTCGGTCACTTTGGCCGTAGAAAGTAATCCGCTGTCGTCCGGCTCGTTACCACACCCATGTTCCAGGATCTGGTCATCGGCTATTTATAATAGGGCAATGGGCCTTTCATTGCACTTATGAACAAGCGTGTGATGAAAAAATGCAGTACACAGTGCTGATCGTACTGTTTGCTAGAATCAAAGTTTGGAGTAAAAAAACGAACTGGGAAGTAAAGATGTCTCTGCTTCAGTGTCAGATGATTCTTGTCTGACTAGCTTCAAGGACTGGTCAGAACTGGGATTTGACAGGGTTTCTGAAGTGGAATTACGATTTGTTCGTGTGTTTCATTGCCGCATGTTGTACATTTCATTCCGCGGTGCCCCTGAAAAATCGAATTTTGAGAAATCAATGATTCAATGAATCACTGCTGTTGAAAAACCGTTTCTACCTAACAAACCCAGAAATGCACACGTTGCATCTATAAAACGATACCATCATTTACCGAATCGATCCAATACAAAGTAGTCTATTTCAAGCATAGATTACTTCAGTGTGCTATACTACCGATCACCTCACTGTTGGAAATCCACAGAAGCACCGTTCACTTGTTTCACCGGGGTTTGTTACCATTCATCAGCCGTGCACACCTGCTGAGTCCCATCTGCTGCCCGAACTCGTAGTGTGGGTTGTGGATCCTAAACTATAGACTTCAGGTTATCCGACCCGGCTCGCTCAGTGAGGTTTAATATCAGGTCTGCATGATAAAGCCCTGATCCATCCATCAAAACCTTCGGATATCAAAGGCCGGGGGGGGGGTCAAGCATACGCAAAACAATCAATCCGATGAAGGGCGGCTCGCAGTAGGAGCCGGTGTATGACAAGATGAATCGATGATAGTCTAAGAATCTTGAGTGCACAGTCAAAATTGTGCAACAACAGAATCAAATGATCACACAGTGGATGAAATTAAACGGTGCTGGACGTCAATCTGATGCATTTAGACTCTCTACGGTAACTGAGTATCATTTAGGCACCTATTTACTGTGTGATTTCCTCCTTTGTACACTCCCAGTGGTCTTCTGCTTGTTCAGAATTCATCCATGTATGTGTGTGTGTGTGTAGTTATGTGTGTATCTTAAAGCTCACTAGCAGGTCAGCTTTATCAATTTCCGTGGCTATGAGTAAAATTTGAGTCACGTGATCTAAGCTTCAACCTAATGCAGCAGCTCATAGTATGTAATCAATATTTGATACGTAAGTAGTTCATGCAACACTAACAACCGCTAGGTCTAATTCCATTTCGTAAATACAGTTGGAAATTGCAAATAGCCTGACATAGATCTTGATCCGAGCAGAAGCCCACCTTTTTGACTAAACGAAATCTCGTATAGAAGAAGTAGATAATAATGGGGAAGCAACATTTTGCAAATCGAGGGTACATGAAACACCCGGTTAGGTTAGATAAAGAACAAAACACCTGAAGAGTGACTGTTTGCTGGTTTGCTTCAATTCTACAACAAGTGTATGATGAGCCATGGATCTTGCGAATGGTTATCACAGTCATGTCCGAACGAATAAAAAAAAGGCAGTTCGGTACTGTCGGCGAAGATATCAACGTATGTAATTCCAGATGACACTTGTTATTTATGTTGTCAACTTTTACAGCGTAACTAGTGTTGATTGTAAACAGTGACGGATAATCGGACTACACCACGATGAAAGCTTTCATTTGCAGCATTCATCGCTTTGTGCTGTCTATGTGTTTTTCCTCGAAACGTTCCCAAACCTGAACGAAGTTGCGTTCAGCATAAACAATAGAGGAACTAAGTAGACAATATCACATTTGTATACGACGTAACTACGGATGCGTATGACGCTTTGTGCAAATTCATTTACGCACGTTAGTAGAGGACATCTACACCGGATATGGAAGCCGCCGGTGGTCTACCATTCTCGTATGTATTCTCACCAAGCATTTATGATGGTTTAACACAAAGATCCGTCCGCTTTAAGGAAACATGAATAGATCAACATATTCATTACCAAAATTCCCCCCATAGTAGTCAGAAAAAAAATTATTTTTTCTCTAAAATAGAGCAGTTAGTCCGTGCTCCCCCAGATATATATATATATATATATATATATATATATATATATATCTTTTGAAACTGATGTCACCACAACAATCCGGACAAGTAATAACCACCTAACTTCAAAGTGGTTTCTACCACCTTATCTCAAACACACACCTTCCACTTTTAGGTACTGGTCACAAGCATTAGTCGATTTCACCGGCGAACCGGCTGTCTATGCCAAATGGGGAAAACACTTTCAACTGCAGTGGTTTTTAATGCCAGTGGTTTTCGCGATTTAACTATGTTTCATACGGTTTTGATTCGGGAACATGACTTTTGAATCGCAAGCTTTTCTTCTCCAGTCTGGGTGAACCCGGGCTTTGGTGACATCATCTCGACTGGGGTTAAAAAGCTACCGATCTCAGCACCAAACTTAGAGATCAATATTGTAAAAAGAACCGAGATTCGATTAAAAAGCTCAGTTGGTATATTAGTGCACTTTAAGTTTGGATTCATAAATCGTTAAGGTTGAGATGATTGACGGATATCGGTAATGATGTCATCATCCTGGACTTTGGGCTTCGATATTTCGTGTCCGATTCCTGCAAACTTCGGTCAATTCGATGAACCACGGTCTTCTTGCAAAAACATCGCACATTATTAACTAATAAGTTATTTATCCACTTATTTCGCATGAACAAATAGGCCGTAACAAACAATGAATTAGATACAGTACAGTTGACTTATAAGTTTCTACCCCAATATCTATCGGGTATGAATGACTGCAAGTTATTCTTTCCTCAAGTCCAACGGACCCTCTGAGTTCTGTTCACGTTCTCTAATTTTTCCGGAGTTTAACTAATATGACAAACTAATTTTTGATGAATACTTGAACAACAAATGTTTATGTGAATGCATAACAACATCGAATTCGAATGAGTTATAATATTTAATGCATCAGAATTTGTTTATTTGACGTTCCTTTCTTCTTTTGTTAAATACCATATTGTAAATGCGAAGCTTACGCGTTAGAAACTAATGCGTGATTTGGTTGAAAAAAGGATCTGATCGGTGGTCAGCAACAATGCGATTTGTCTCGAATTCGGTACACGTGACCAACACGATTAGATTTTCAAAATATTTTTACAGGCAGATAATCTCTATTACTTTCCGGAAGTGACGTGATTCAGTTTGGTTCCCGTAGCGCTCCCACAATTCACACTGACCTGACAGAATTCCTTGGACTCAGTTCCGTCTATTTTGTTTGTATTATTTCGGTTCACCGCTGTAAGTGTGCATCTGGAAGCAGATGATATGTTAAAATATTTTCGCTTCCTCAACAGCAGAACAAAGCCCTGAGAGAGTAAATGAATGTGTTTACGATTTGACCAAATTGTTAGGCATACAGATCAATTGATCGATCAGATCCACTTATCCGATAACTTTCGGCCACTGCAATCCTGTCCATGACTGATATGATTACAATCAGACTGAACCATCCCGAGGTATGTTTGTGTAACAAACCATTTGTGAGTTGAGTTCACGTGGTCAAAGCTGTTAAAGACGATCAGACACAGGCCCAGAACTTACAGCGAAATCCCTATGGCAGATCTGCACTCATATATCCGCCGTAGCGGTAAATTATTTCCGCGAATTATTTTTCCCAACGATCCGAACGACATTGTTCCAGAGTCTCTCTGCAAGAACCATTTTCGTTTTTGTTGAGAGTAAAATAGAACGAAAGAATGATCCACTTCTATTCTTTGTTCTCCTGAGCTCTTAATGCAGAATAGTGTGAGTGAAATCAACTTCTTGAGAGAATGAATAGATGAGTCCGTACAAAGTCACTAGATGGGATTTGCTATCCAGCTGGAATGTAAGAAGAAGACTGTCGACCATAAAACTAAAAAGATGATTCTGATTGGGGAATTGATTATATTTCTACTTCGTATAACAACGTCATCAAACTACGTCACTAAGTGTGTGCTCACTTTTACATATAGCTTTCTGCATTATACGTGAGAAAAAGGGAAACGATCCACATTCTAAGGATATTTTTTCAGTGTGATTTCTGATGATTTTTAAATATCAGGAGCTTCGCTTGCACTCACTGATCAGTCAAATCACAAGTGGGCCGTCAAGTGAGCGCCACATTAAAATCTTTCAGTGAGCATTGAGTTTCCCACAATTTCATAGTCCGCTTTGGTTAATCAACAAATAATGATTTAAACTGTGGCCGTGGATAGATTTTATCTATTCCTAATCGATGAGATCGACTTTTTCGGTTGCAAAATTTCCATCACCGGCCTGCTGTGGCACCGTCAGTGCGCAGGGGTGGAGCGCAACCTCGGCTGTTCAATGAAAAGTTTTGTGACCTAAACGCCAAGTTGGGCAGTCAGAAAAGTACACAAACCACTAACCTGAGCAAAGAATAATACAAGTTTTGAAAGCGTTTCGCTTCTGAAGTTCATTGGCTACTTTATTGCTTCCTCGCGCGTCCAGGTTTTTGTGGTATGGGCAAATCATGCATCGATTTGCTTTCTTTTATCTATACTTCGGACTGAGGTCTTTGACCCCAACATTAATACAGACTTTCTCACTGACTTCATTGTTATCAAGTGCCAATCATTTTCTTCCTTCCATTCTCCCCAAAGCTGTCACTCGCTCTTCCATTCACTCGAAATTCAGAATACTTCAGTCATTCATACTTACATGCAGAAATAACCTCCTCACTTATCTTGTACTCCTTTTGGTAGACCATAGTCAAATAATTGCTCATCTCATTATTCACCGTCGTCATTATTTCAGTCGTACTTGCCGCTTCATCTTTGCTTACACGACCTCCACTTCCCGTTCCACTTAGCCCCGGCACTATTTTCTTTAGGGTTCCACTGTAATTCACGTCCTTGCTGAACGTTTACCCTATTTTAGGTGCGTAAAACTTTTCACTTATCAGCCTAGACTTAAAAGAAAACCCGATATCAATTGGCTTTGTCAGTTCCTTGACACAGGACGTTTTGTTCCCGAATTGTACGGAGACGAAAGTGGCCTTGACGAGTCCTGCAGAACGGAATTAGAAATCTGGCCACAGATTTTTCCGATTTCGTTCCAGACCCATTCGCTGTCCGTGAAAACAGTGTTTCTTGCTGGTGTTTGGCAAAGCTCTTGTCGGATCGGTCGTTTGCAATGCCTATGATTAGCTTTGAACTTCTCCGTTTTAGCCCCTTGAAGTGTAATTGCAATTGCAATTGCAATTGCGATTTGTCATTAAAACCGACTTGTGTAGAATCCTGTCTTTCGTGAAGTATCATCTAGTGCAGGTCGGATGAGGTGAATTGCTTATACTGATTGGTTTTTGAAAAGTACCCATTGTGTCTTATAGAAGTCCAATTTGGCGAAACAACTGTTTTCAGTAATTCATTCTCAAGCCGCTTACAAATTACATGGGATGGATTAAACAAGAATCATGCGGATAGACATGGAATAAATACCAATCATGGGCAGGGGTTTACCAACTGTCAATTTTTCCTTGTCATTTGATTGATTTATCTAACTTACGCCCTGTGGATGAAAGGACGACAGATTCGTTCGGCCTCGATCGATCCTAGGCGATGGAAGTCGAAATGCCTGAACCAAACGCTTTTGGGAGCAAAAGTCGGGGGTCAGCTTCCTGATTCAGACTGCCTCTGCTTTCTCTACAGTCCGCAACTGCACACCCTTGTTTTTGCTTGGGGCGATACGACACACCTTTGAAAGCCGTGTTTGGATTCACCTGATGTCCGGTGTCGACTAAGTGTCCTAAGATTGCTCTGTTTATTGATCCAGTCTGTCCTTGGCTTAGCCTGCTCTTTGATCCGCGTGGATAGCTGTCGTGCTGTTCGACAAATATACGATGCGTCACAAACACATCTGAAAGGGTACACAACCATTGATGAGGTCAGCATCGGCAGCTCATCCTTGTTGTGAATGTGGATCAGAGGAGCAACTCGAAACACACAACATACGGTGGCAGCATTGAACGTGTTTTGAATTTCTCTCCTCACTCGTCCGTTTAAGATTTCACTCACTGAATCACCTTTAAAAAGATTAACTAATAAATAATTCTTTCATCTTCACGGATTCTTCGGTGATTTTCGACATTTTTGAATGATATTTCTTCCAATAAACCGAGCCGGATAACTATTCTCACGTAGAAATTTTCTTATGTGCTTCAGCTCGTTGTCTAGGTTCTCCTCAGAACAAATTTTTCTCGCTCTGAAGGCCAAACATTTCACCAAGTTTCGCTTCTGTTGGATACTAACCAAACTGTTAAAATTGATATACTGACCGCTCCACGTTTGTTTTCGGTATACCTCTCGCTGGATCCGACCATCTTCCGTTCTCGTGAGGGTACATCGAGGAATGGTAGTTGATTGTTAACCTCAAGTTCAATTGTCAAGCGTAAAGCTTCGTGTGCGTTGCTAAATTCTGTTTGCACGGAATCTAGGTTACAAGTAGCATCAGCTATACAGAATATCTCATCCACATATCGATAATGATGTTTGGAACTGGTAACTGTAGACTTCGGTTTAGTTCGCTCTAAGTTTTCTAGGAATGCCTTGGCAAGGAGTGGACCTAGTGGTGATCCCATAGCCATACCTGATTTATTTGTCGTCAACACAATAAAACAAAGTCTGATGACTTTTGGTTTTCTGATAAAGTACCTAATGTGTGAGAATAGCATGCATTTGCCATGAATTTTCTTAGCTAGACATGTTAACCATGCTGTCTTCTCAGAAGTCAGTTCTTCGGGAAAAGTAATCCGTATATTTTTGTGGAGTGCAACAAGGAAATCTCAATCTCTGTTAATTCTTCGGAGTTTCATAAGACATCTTGCACCAATCAGATTGCTTGATTCAGAATGTACCAAACAAAAGACTTCCTCACCAACCAGGAAACGCCTCTGATGTGGTAAAACAAAAGCATATTCAGCACGTCTCAAGTAGACATTACGTAGTTATGCAAAATGACTAAATTTTATTTGCAAGAGACACGGTGATGAGATTTTGTTTGTTTGTTTGTTTGTTTGTGTTTGCGTGTGTGTGTGTGTGCTTGTGTGGGAAGGGGGGGAGGTTGCTTAGGGTGCTGAAACACGAACATCATTATTCACTGTTCAACTATTCTGCCCAACTTCTTGTGTTTTCGGGTTACCTACACAAAGGGTAAAATGTCCAGTAACGATAAATCTCTCCTAATCTGAAAATTTTATTATCTGAAGGTAGCCGTCGAAGTTTTGAGTGCATTTGTTTTATTTCAGCTCAACAGTTGGCTGATAAATCCTCAGTGACATGATCGTGTTAGATGTCAAGGCTTATTCACCGCAAAACTGTCTGGAATAAATCAGAAGGAGAACCTTACGACGATAAGTGGCGGTTCATTCCCAGAATATCGCACCTTTATTCAAATACTCTACCTACATTTCAGTGTTCCTAATGAACGAACAATAAACCTAGATAAGTTTTACATTGAAAAATCGCATTTAAATCCCAGTCATTTAAATGGAATTGTCCACATGGTAGTTGGAAGTTCCACCTGTGGTTTCCTCGGAACAACCGATCTGCTCAACGAAACTGACAAAATGCGGCATTCGTGTCTGAAACAAATACACCAAGATTCATGTGTTCTTCCTGCATGATGATTTTGAGTGTTTCACTGTCACTCTCATTTGAAGCTTTCCCCGCCCTTCTTCGACTTGCCTATTGTCCCAACTTGTGCATAGCGGAACACATTCACACACATTCACGCGCGTCCAAAACCTGCATTGCGTGAGTCACCTTGTTATTTGTCTGTCTTGGTGAATCACTCTCGCTCACCGTACACACCTGCCAATCGTAGCATCGATCCAAAGGTGTGGTCTTTCGGTCGGGCGATCAGGGTTTTATGCCTCATCATGCATTCATGCATTCCATTCGGGCCTTTCAGGATACACTCTATTCAGGTAGGGGTCATATGACATCGTGCGTATTCATTGTCCACCTCAGGTATTAGCTGTTATGCTGTCCCGTCTGCCAATCGCGCTTTTCAGTATTTGTCTGACCACTATTTTACCTTGATCGTTCGCTTCGCTGCTTCGACGTGAATTCTTAGTGAGTGAACCACATCCAGAAATGTAAATAGATGCACATAGATGATAGTGTGAAAGGCTGGGCGAGGTAGCACAAAACAGTTGGCATAATCGAATAGATTTTGTTGAATATATATTGTACAGAAACTTAGATTAGATCCACTGCTAAGGGCTTTCGGTCATCAGAGAGATGTTCTGATCATATATCACCATGTCCGACCACGCACCGTCGACCTTCATTTCAGGACTTCTCGGTCCGTTATGTTGGTTCGCAAAATACCCAGCGAGCTTGGACAAACATACGATTAAGTCTACATTCAGTACAATTTCTCTGCAAGCTTCCGATTAGCTCGTTCGGTTTTCGCTGTGATTAGCTGTCACACGGACACTCCCTCTGGACTCAACTACCCAAATGTTCTGGCTGTACTGGACCGCTAGATCGTCCGCAATCCCAATTGTGCGTCAAATGTTGGTAATTGAGGTTTGGCTACGGCTGGCTGACTGTTGTTCCTAACAGTGGCACTTCGTGGTCCTCGTTTGCGAATGGGTAGAGCTTACGTGTCACGTGAGTGTGATGACCTGTTTAGCAGGCCGGGTTGCATATGTACACCTCTTTATCCGCTAATTTCGCAAATTGGATATTTGAATAAAAATGCTTATCATATGTTGTGCAAAATGATATAAAATGTTTCTATATGAATTCAGAAGCAATTCAGAAGACAAACACCGCTACAAGAATTCCTTCCGTATACTCATCGGTCTCGTGCAAATGAAATCTAGCGAGAAAAATGATTATGATATGAAATGAAATGAAATAATCAATTGAAGCACTTTTATTGGTCTCGAAGTCATGTGTGTATCAGTGTATATGCGTCTGTGCGTTTGTGTGACTGCATGTGGTTGGCTAAAGCCTAGGTAGGTTAGGGATGAAGGTCACACGCTTTTGGACACATAAAGTGGTTGGTTGTGAACGATCGATTATGCCATGAATTTGCCAAGAATTTCTTGAGTGAATTTTGAGCAACACCTGCCCACGATATCAAACTCCTTCAGGGACCACGTCCACCAAAGAGACCACTGGTGTATATGTGGCGATTGATGTGATGCTACATTATCAGGAACATCTGGCTCAGATAGCCACTAGGGAACATACTGATCGTTTACATATAACACACTGGGTTCAGTTGCACAGAATCGTATCTTGTTGAACAGGAAATATTGACATCTAACAAGTGAAAAAACAAAAGATTGGCCCACTGTTTGTGCTACCGTTTCTATTATTCTGTCGATAATTCAGACATCAAATGAACACTGGTGACAAGTGAAATGGAAATACATTAAAAATGTACGAAAAATCCCACAGAACACTTTGAGAACAAAACAACGTGGTGAACGAACTTGTTTTTATTTGTTTGTACTCATACCAATGTATAAAAGTAAATATGATTCAAAAAATGAGAAAGAGGAATAATGGTCCCAGTCTGTATGTGCACGTGTATATGTGCGTGTGAAATTGACTATAGTGTGGAACGTTCGAGTGGTTGCACACGTGTTCGGGAACAAGAAGTGGGCCATGGGAGTTTGAGTGCTTGTACAAATTGTTTCTGAGCACACAGAGGAGGATTGTGAAGTCGAATACTTACGGCTTCACCTACGGCTAAGATGAAAAGCTTGAGAAGTCTCGATTGCTTGTCCCGGACCTTCTAAATGGTGCGAAAAACGTTTATCACCTCCACTGAGTGGTTTGACTCCAGTGGGGTGAATACAAAAAACACTCGTAACTGTCTCAATTGCTCCCGAGTTCAGACAAGCCGGGTGATGTTCACGAGCGCGCTTGGATGAAGGCCTAGCCGTTTGACCAATGTACCTAGTTCCACAGGAACAGATAACTGAATACACACAGACAGATTCTGCAGAATCTGGCACTCTATCCTTCAGTTGAAAACGTACGATCGGTTTTGACTCGAACGCATTTTGCAATTGTGCAGCGTAGAATGTTCTACTGACTGCTCCTGTTAGGCTTCGTTGAATAACTTCAGTTTCCGTATCTCCCTTGAATGGTAAACGGTCTTATCCGTGCTTCTTTTCGATTACTGTCCGTTTCGGCATATCTTCATGTCGTTGCATCGTCTTGTCAGTGAACTATCCAGGATAACGGTTTTTTAATGAAAACACTCCGCTGAATACAAAGTTCATTTTTTATTGTCTTCCAAGCAGATTTCTTTTTCTCCTTTAACCTAGCAACATAGTAGATTTCTCTTCAATTTGAGCTGTACGAAACTGTGAAAATGAATGTGTTGCTTGCTTCAAGTTGCTTTCCTATGTACAGTGAGTATTCGGCTTCACAATTCTCCCGTGTGTGCTCAGAAACAATTTTTGCAAGCATTGAAACTCCCATGACCCACTTCTAGTTCCTGAACATGCGTGCAACCACTGGAACATTCTTCACTATGATCGATTTCACACGCACACACGCATGTGCACCGACAAATACATTTTAGTTTGATACCTTATTACCGCCGCTAAAGTTAAACAAAGGATACTTTTTATTGCTCTGATTATTTATCTGTTTCTCCGCGAAATCTCATCACAGTACTGAGGCCCCCGGCAGCTTTGAATCTGCTCATTAATACTGCGAAGGTGGATCGTTTCAAGAGGATTTCTTGTATCACCTGCAGACTAATTTGACAGAACAAACTGAGGGTTGAGAAACTACACTACTCTGAGAGGCAAGGGGATAGTCAGTTTTGTAAATCCAACTGAGTAAGTGGTTATCATCCAGGGCTTTTTCGTCTCAGACTGTATTGTTTAACTTACAGACGGAAATCACATTCCGTTCATTAAACGCTGCGATTCTGATCTGAACGGAATGTGTTGGTACCGGACACCTTGAGCAGTAAGCCCACTTAAAGCCTCTTAAGAGACCACGCTTCCGCAATTCAGAATCAATTACGTGATTGAAAAGTGGAATGATAATCGACGGAGTGCCCGATCGCAATTTAGTCATACTCTACCCATGTTGCGGTAAGATACTGCAGAGATTGACCTTAGCTGACTGCAACGTGTCTGATTTTTTTGCGACTGCTCAGTATCATTATTCTGTCAACGCACTTTTAAGGAATGTAACCCAAGCAAAGATGAGCTTATTTGCCACAGACGGACGCTGAATCCAACACAGAAGAAGGAAAGATTCAGACCGCCAATCAGGTGGGCATCATATTATTACGTTTGGAAAAAGCTGTGCCTATCACGTACATCAACTATTTCAAACGCGTGTGGATCAACCAGTGGGCTTACCACCACTCCCCCTCATGACATGGATTTACTACCCCGCGTGATCGCAGCAAAACTTTTGCGGACGATTTCTTTCTTCTGCTGCTTGGTTGAACCGTCTATGGCTTGCTGGAAAATCACTCGTTTTAAGGAATAACTTCAACCAGGAGAAAAAACGAGTAATAATAAAGGTATTGGGATAATTAGGGGAGAATCATCAAATATGTTCTGACTCGTCCATATCGGACAAAATCACATTGACTATGATTCCTCAGATGTTCATGATCTTACTTGATCGATGAGAATCCAAATATTTCAATTCTTTTCACAACTCTTTTCATTTTTATTTGAATTTGAAACCTAGATCTGGCACAGGCAGTACATCTGTTGACCCCAAGAGAACTGTACGGGTCTGGCTCACTAACTAACTTTAGTGAGAAGATTCTTCTGCTCTCGAACCACTGTGTTTTATTCGTACCAATCAGTACCAAGCAGTATATAAGATGAGTGTCAATGATAACCTAATAATAGTGCAAAAATCCATTTACTCACCTGTTGTTCATAAACAGTTCTTCTGCTTGATTATGCTGGTCACAAGCGCAACTAGCTGATTCGGCTCTGGCCGGTTCAGACTATGGTAGGCAACCGATTAGTCCATTCATTTGCTTCGTAGGTTCCATTCTCGTCTTCGATTCTGGACAGGCCATGACACGTGGAAAGTCTGATCACGAGACTAGGCCGTCTATTGGTGATGTGTAAACCCTTACCTCACAATTACCATTTGTGAAAAGAGATGATGGTGATGCTAAGACGTTCAAGCCCCTGATCATAATGATATATCGGTCGTGGGGTTGAATGATAAATGCACATCATTATCATTGCCAGGTAACTGCTAAGGATCTCTGTTACTGCAAACATGAAACAGCTCTTCGATGACAGCATAAGATAACTTCTAAGTTAGGCTTGAGTATGTTGTTAAGGGAGTAACCATAGTACAAAAGATGAGTCATATACCACAGCCAAACCCATCCGCACTACGGTTAGCCCAGATGGAAAGCAATCCATAATGTGTAGTGCTTCACGGGTAAGCCACCTGAAATGCATGGGAGTCAGAACAAACATTAACAATAATCGCGGTGCAATGTTCCACTCGCGGTTCAAATAGAGTGTCATCTAATCATCAATAACTGGAGATTTCTTTCTGAGCTGACTACTTCTGTTTCCTGGACGTCTGGAGCGACAGAAATTGGTAATGAAAGCAGGCTCCATTAGCTCGCGGTGCACACATATATGGAGAGGACTTACATCAAGGACAAACTGTCAAAATCTTATCACCTCGTGAGCCACAAGGAGAGACTGTTTTCGAGCTGTCAGAGTTTTGCCCCTGAAGACAGCTATATATATATATATATATATATATATATATATATATATATATATATATATATATATAATGTCATTAAAATTGTACTCTTAATATTAGGCAGTATTTTGTCAATCAATACTTAGATTCTTTTCGTAGCTTGGGTACGATGAGACATTCTCCGACTCAAGTGGTTCTAGATTCGGAATAACGAAAGCAGGTGACGAGATTCTCAAGCATATGAGAAAAAACCGCGCACCTATTTTCTTTTTCTGTTCTTTCAGAAGACATATTTTACAACCCTCACAGAATATTGTTCGTGTACTTTCATTTGTTCCATCTCGTGAACTACGAACATTCTCTCTTATAACTCAATAAAAACGTACACGTTTATGAATGTTAGCTTGGAAAAGTAGGTTCACATTTTCTTTCGGGGATTAGACCTTGTGTACTTGATCAAATTCAGAAGTATTCATGTAAGCCCATTTTGCCGAAGAAAATACTATCTAATATAGCATTTGTAACGTTATAGTTGATAAGGTAAGGTGAGTGTAGAAAACTGCGGAACGATGAGGGAAGGTTCACAAATTATTGTTACGGGAAAGTGCAAGTCACGTGAATAATCTTAGTTCCGTCGAGTCACCCACGCTAAGACAACGTGGTCTCTGAGGCCTGAAATATGTAACGATTGAAGAGATTATACGATTTTCTTACAACCTGGGGTTCCAATTTTCGGGATGAACACATTTCCTCTGAATACTTTCTGGGTATCAAGTATTTTATAGCTTTATCTTGACTTTCTTTTCACCACCGATGGACACTGGTTTTGTAACCCCTTGACAATTTCGTCCGTCTTTCTTTAGGGCTAATTTACAAGATCAGGTGTGCTCCAGACAATGAAGTTCATTGTACAGATCGCTATTGGTTAGACAGTTTATGTGAACGGGAACTCTTGGTCTCATTTATTTCACCCTCGCTCTTTTGCTGGATTGATTTCTCCGAATCGACGTCAACAAGGTCAGGAATTTCTGCCACTAATACGCGTTTGAGTCTTGCTTGGACACTGATTTCATCGCGACCATGTCAGCTGTATTATATAGTCCTGGTAGATTTTGGATTTGCAATGATTATATCTTCTGTTCAACACGTACTGTGGAAAATGGACTCACGAGTGAATCTTTTTTTGCGAAGGAAAGTGACACCTAATTTTTCACATGCTCCGCTGATAAGCCGTAAACATCTGATAGATATTTTCACAATTCTTTTTTGCATGTATGATTTTCCCCTAATAAACCTAAGGGTAATTGATCCCCAAGGCTTATGCCACCCAAAATGTAACTTCATTCAAACTGTACTGTTATTGACAAAAAACCAAAAAATATGTTATGATTGCAAGCGTAAATGACCAATGTACTACACTGTATGAATCCGTTGACTTGAAATAACTTTCACGCTTTTCTGGGACTGTGTAACCAGTCAAATATGCCACCTGGAGTTTGTCACCGAGTGCGTTCGTCCAGTTCATTCGCGAGGTCATTTAACTAACGGTAAACTGTTTGGATTGCCTTTGTCGTTCGCTATCGATTTTGCGTGGGTTCATCAGATAACTTTAAAATGTCAAGCCTACTTCTGGCATAAGAATCAGGTTTGAAAATTGGGTAAATATGACAGACACGGTATTCTGTGATCTGTAAAAACCACCCGTGAATAAAATCCCTTTTTGGGGAATTACTGCGCTACTGTTTGGGATTGAGTAATCAAAAACTTGCCGGTTTTTATGAAAATGTGTAACGAGCTTTCCTATCTCCTCCTAGTCAGTATGCGCTACAACAATAATAAATCAAAAAAAGTACTTGTTACTAACTCGTCCTATATGTTTTGGCTAATTGTTGTTGGCTAAAATGTTTCCATTTACGGGCATTTTCAAGGCAAGTCAATGTGTTTACATTACTGAAGTACACGTAGCGGAAATGATTGCTAGAAAGACTTATGCAAATTACCATGCGCGCATATTTTATGGCCGACAGAATTTCCTCAGACATGTGCAGAGCCCATTGGACGATTTCTGTTTCAGTTGACAAAGAAATAATCGATGCAGAAGACAAGCGAATAGCAAGAAGGTGAGTAAAGAAACACTCAGATCAGTGTGCATGCACGTGGGTCAGATTGACAGTATAAGGTTAGCAGGATTACCAAAAATAGGATGAACCTGAGTCCTTTAATTCATGCTGAAATTCGAGTTTATTTGAAAGGATGTACACCATGATATGGAAGGTCCGCTGGACTTTTATGGATTAGTCCCAGCTGTAAAGCACGTCTTCAAGATGAGAAGCAAATAAGTTACAGATAGATCAGTTACCGGTAACTAGCCGGACGATACTGGTGATTAGCTGTGATGCTTGGTTTTCCCATCTGTGCATGGGAGATCAAAGTGGCTTTTGTCCTTGGACACCACTAGTAGACACAAAAGTTGATCACCTTGGGTGACCTTCGGGCATCTCTTTGTGGCATCCCAGAGAAAGTTTGTCAGGTTTGTCTGATTTATGGTTCTTCGGCTTGTCTGCAGGATGGATACACTGGTTGCTTTTCGGTCATTATGCAACAGTGAAAACTGTAAAAATCATAATTTTTTTAGTTCCATGTGAAAATGAATTGGTGGCTATTCGAATGACGTGCTTCAAGAAATTTGACATCTGCACCATGCTTAGTGACTTGGTTGGAAGTATTAATTATTATCAATTCATTTGACCCGTTATTAAAACTAAACAAGAGGTTTTTCTGCATGAGTTTTGAGATGTAGTACAGACAAATCTTCTAAGGAGCAGAAACACTTAAAGATTATTAGGATGGGTTTTCTACGAATTGATACGCTGTCTGACTGTACACTTGAAAATCTTGAAATGGTTCCCGCTAGTCCTCGGTTTACTATATTATCCGGAAATTCTGTTTGAATCTGCCACAACCTCAGTGACGCAAATCTTTTCGGTGGTATTATAACGTTTCCCTGGACGAATGTGATGCCCGCAGGAGACAAGACTACCACTCCTAATAGATTTAAAAGAAAGTTAGCGCCGAAATCAAAAAAATATAGGAGCTACTGGTTCCAACTATCTTCAAACTCATTCTTGCATCCTCAAGTGTTGGATAGTTTCTGGCGCGGGAAAAGTGGTTGCGGTTTCTTCACAACATTCTAATTTGTGTATCACTGGTGTGAGTAAAAGCTCTTCTTAGTAGAGCCCGCTGAGGAACCACAATGGTGATTCGCTGGTAGTTCTATGTGGGTTAAAAGCAGCTAATTTCAAGTACAACGACATTGTGATAGCTACTTGGAAAATTTGACGTAAGTAGTATCTACAGACGGGTTGATAAAGTATCTCGAAAGCACACGACCGATTTGGTGATTATTGCCTCACTTCAGATATGCTCGTCCGGTACTCATCTGTCCATCTATTCGTTCTGATTCTTGTACACTCCTTGGGTGCTTCTTCACAATAATGCAATTTGTGTATCACGAGTGCGAGTGGTTGCTCCTCTGAGGACAACAAATGAAAAAAATGGATGGACGAAGGAGTACCGGATACGCATACCTGATGAGCGACAGTAACCGAGAAACGGATTGTGTGTTTCCGAGATACTTTTTCCACTCGTCTGTAGATATTAATGGAAGCAAACAAGATTATGGTTTGGTAATCATTATTTAAGGCAACTACTTTAACCTTACCTCTGAAAATAGTCTTTTGTGACGATGATGCAATTTTTTGATCGTCTTCGTATGACAGCGACCAATAAGTTCTGCTATTAGCAATTGATTATTCATTGATATAGCAAACCAATGTTTGTTGATATGGTTGGATTCTTCTATTCAGAAATTTGTTTTTGACATAGAGAACGGCTGTCCCATTTTGAACGTAAAAGCTAAAGATAAATTCGGTCCGTGGAAATTGTCCTTTAAATCATGCCGAAGGGATCCACAGCTCTTAGTTTGTCAAACGAGTTTATGAATCTTCACTTCAACGATTATACCAAAACATAATGAAATGTATGAATAGTTAGCGTGCATATTTGTTCAATAAACCAGTACTACCAATCTTCTGAGCTGCCCACACCCCGCACTCATAATTGCAAGTGAAATGTTTACAACCTTGTTTCGTTGAAAACGGTCTAGTTTACATCCTGCCGATGTAAAAATCGGGCTTTTTTAACTATATCCTATTACGGCATCCGTGAGGTGACACTTTTGGCGGTGGACGGCAATCCACTGCCATCCGGCTCGGTACCACACCTGATCTACTAGGACCTTATGTGGTTCACTGCGCTCCCTTTTCTCCAGCTGTAAATGATGGCTGTCCCCAATATTGCAGTGGGCCATTGGGTCTGTGGGATATAACTCTTTCAAGGAACTCGTGCGCAAGCACGTAATACTAAGAAAGCACTAGCTCTGCTCTGAATACATTGTTGTCTAGTCACAAGTATGTTTCTCCCTCGCTGCTACCGACGAAGTCTGGAGCTATGGGAATTGTGCAACTGGGGACGGATGAACGCAAAAAGAGCTATTTGAATACCGGGGATTAGATGAGCTGTCTCATTGATCGCTTGATTCGCCATTTCGTCCAACACTATGGAGTACTCGGTAGTTGATCCAGTCAAATTTGTCCACTCTTCTCACATGAATAGCGTCGTGGTTCACTGTGCGAAGACTTTCATTCTGTTCCCATGGATTAATTTTGTGGCTGCACAGAACCAAAGCAAATGTCGCGCTACATCCCATCAAAAAAGTCAGTAAACTTTGCACAAAGAGCCGTGATTAAGGAGTAGGGATTCCAAAAGGTAAACAAAACAGATCAAGCACAAGAAAAGTGAGTGACTGTCCAGATTTGATTAATGTCGACGGGGTTGCAGCACAAGAATCTCGATTTCAAAGGATGCTTGATCCTCTTTTCCTATTTGTACAATCAGCACAAATGGTTCATCCTCACGAACTGAGACTCATAGGATTAAAAATTCCCACTTTATAGGGCCTGTTCCGCTCTAGCTACATCTCCAGGCCGTAATCCTCCTTGTCGCCCGGCTCGTAACCACGCCTTATCTATTGAGACCTTATGCGGTTCGTCATTCCAAGTCCAGCGGTGAGGTTCCCGATTATCCCTAATAGAAGAATTGGCCATGAAGCCTATGGGTATACCATTTCCTCCACACTCATGTGCTGTTACGGAAGAAAGTAATATGTAAATCAGGGAAAGAAAAACGCAATTCACAAGTAAGTCACCATCAGAAGACCTGATTTTACCTAGTTCCGATGACAAAATCCACACATTTCACGATACGGATGGCCCATCCCATACTTTGACTTGCCAACAGGTTCGCCATTTCAGGGACGAAAGGCAGTGAGAGAACTCGAGTGTTTTGGATGGAACAGTGTTCACTTTATCAAACTGAGGCCCATTTTACCAAGTGGCGGTAGTGATGTACTCCAACTCTCCAACTGGTCCAGTGTTAGGACTACTGGAAGTGAACAACAGACTGGAGAATAATATTATTAATAATAATAGCAATAGTAATAACGTTTTTTCTTCCATTGTTAGTTGCGGTGCTACAGGACACAGTACTTCTGGAGGGGGGCCGTGACCAATTAAAGACTGCCAAATGGGCCGTGGCAGGAATCGGACGTGGGTTGTCTACGTTTAAAAATCACATTGGTCTTCATTGGATCACTGTCCGTTATGAACGGCACCTACATCTACATAATTCTCTGTTGACGTATGAACAGGAAAATCATGAAACACCGTTACCAGAGAGACACCGTGGAGTGTAAACTGACAAAACATCGTTGAAAGCTGACCGCGCGTATTACCCATTTCAGTGTATTGATCTACCACGGAGTGCCAGAAATGGCCAGAAAAAGCTTTCTGATGCGATGTTGACTACTGAGGGTGGTTCAACAAGGATTAGCGACTTTTGAATTTGATCGAAAACAGATGATTTTCACGGGAAATAACTGAATCCGAAGTGTTTGGGAATGTATCGAATATCGTGTATTTTTCTTGAGAAAAACCTTAAACTGTAGCGATCAGTGGGTAGTGACTCTGAATCTCAATGTCAAAATATTAATTTCAGCCCGCAGATTCAACGACTCTAGAGAACCAGATTCCACTACTTCGCCGAGTAATCAGATATTGTCACCAGAAAAGATAACATGATTTAGTTCCCATTGAATCTCAATGATTTTCTGCCCTAGTGAACGGGGCAGTAAAACTGGCTGTAAAGCTTGTATTCGGCTTTCGAATTTGATAGACCGGAAATTGAAAATGATCATCAAACTCAAACGAGGTCGTGTAGGAGTAGCACGAACGTATCAGTGATTTTTCCGAAAGTAACTATTGTGCCTTCCAGTGTCAGTGAATGCCGCCTACTTATTGCGTGTATGTTGTTGCGTGTCAACTTGAACTGACCAGCGAGTCGTGTGCCTCAATTCGATTTGCTCTGACTGACCTTGACGCTTATCAGTAGATCGATGCACGACCCCTGTTTCGTTCAAATCTGTTTGTAGATTTCAGGTTGCTGCTATCCGGTTCTGGTGACGGAATATATTCCTTTCCTACTAGGGTATTGTTTTATGAACAAAACCGTAACAAGCATCTCCGCGATAGGTGAACCTCCAGAACTGTGCCTCGAATATACAGATCCACTATCTAGGCTAGTTTCTCTACACTGTCTCTAGCGTCTAATCAAGATGAGCCACACCATTGTGCGCCGTAAACCATCGATGGTGAGTTAAAAATTGCACAGCCAGGAGAATTTTTATGCAGTAATTACACCCCCTAACAACTTATTCAATGGGTTGCTATTCAGGATATTTCAAAACTACGAACGTCACGCGTATTTTCCGTCAAAATTATCCACTAAGATATTCGTTGTTGTGTCCAGGCGGTTTACCGTCACCTTACACTGAGGAATTCATTTCGCAGAGTTGATCGGGATTTGCTTCGGTATTCACACAATTCATTAGACCTTGAAGAACGAACATGCTTTCGAGTCACTTATTTATCGGACGCTTCACGTGATCTTTATTATAAACATTAAGCAAATAAAATGGTTTTGGAATGTGTACCTTTGTGCTTGGTACGTTAAATTCGCTGGCAGGCTGAGCGATCATATACAGTTTTTATATTAAACACCTTGTTCTGTTCTGTCTCACTAGCTCCAGTAAAAAGGCTGTTCTACCTTCGAATCATTTCATTTGAATAACCCATACCATATTGCTCATATAGAAAGAAATAGTCACTGTCAAAAATTATTGAGACACAAAATAACAGGCTCAAACTTACATCGGGTAAACTCTCTTCCAGCTGGCACCTGACGAGGATCCATCCTCCTTCTATCGACCAGCTGCCTTGTCTCTTGCGTATTCACTGGCTCAAGCAATGACCTGGATTCTGGACAGGTGCTGATGTGCTGACCGCTAAATATCCCTGTTTGGCTATCGAAGATGAGTCAGCCCACACCGAAACGCACCTGAGATACAGACAGCATTTACCTGGGACGGAAAAGTTGTACAATGAAACTGTGGCACCCTTCAAATTGCTGCACACTTGTTTTTCACCCAGCTCATTCTCACTAAATGGGAACAGGGCTTACTATTTGTCCATTAATTCCGACCGGTATTTAGTTCTTGGCTATTTTCGCCTAATGTTTAGGAAAAACCCATCGTATCACATAACAGTACAATTTAGTGATACAATCACTTTTCAGTAATTTATTCTCAGTTCGTTTAGAAATTACATGGGTGACTCTAGACGAAAGACCATGGGGAAAGACGTTAAATGTATAGTTTATTCAGTTCGCGAAAGCGACCAAGATGTGTACAACTACAAGCTGTTATCCTACTCCAGTTTATCGTGAACATAAAGGATGGTAGTGTATGTGAAAGGTAACAATGGCATGAGCGTAACTGAGACCTCATACAATGCTTGGTCTAGAGGACAGCAGGATCTGTCTGATTAGTGTCTACTCAACACACCTTTATCGATCATGTCACATAACTATCAGTTATTGCCGTGATACCGAAAGGGTTGTGAATTTGTTATTCGAAAATTGATTTTCTGTTAACGGAAGAAACATTCTAGAAATGGGAAAAACAAACCACAACAACTGCCGTATTGGGTGGTATCACTGAACTAGTACGGATAAGTGCGTAAAACAATAAACCAACTAGGAATCTAGACGGTTATTCTATGACCTAACGTGTAGGTTTAATATCTCTGAGTTTTGTGTAAATAGCTGAGGAAATTCAGTAATAGGCAGTGCTAGCCAAGTGGAATAATTATCTGGTTGGTCTAATCTCTCTCTCTCAGTGCCAGCGAAATTAAGTTAACCGACGGTTAACTTTCGGCAGTATCCACTGCTGTCCACACTACGTAGTGCGTGCATTGGTTTTCACGATACGCATGGCTGGATTGATCCGAAAGTTCTACCGATTTGGGGTATTTTCTCATCCCTGCTTTGCTGCCCACGCGCGTTTGCTTCACACGCGTATTGATTCGTGGTCAGCTGACTGAACTGATGCATGCACATGCACGTACGGTCCTTTCGTGTAGCGGCCTGGTTGTTCAATTTTCGAATAAAAGCGTTTGCAATCACGCCACGTCTGTCTTTTCCACTACACTAATCCATTGGTTGGATGAAGAGTGTTCCTGTAATTTACCTCAGTGAAGCTCATTAATCGGTTAGGATTCGTTCAAAAGGCTTTCTTCTTTACTTAAAGAGACTATTTCTATAGTCGGTAAAATCAGTACCACGTTCATCTTTCCCAACATCACTGGTGGGTTGGTTCATGATCAGCATCTGCAAACCCACTGATTAGCAAAATGCTCTTGACAATCTGACTTCTATGGAGACCGAACATGGCCGTCGTCTAATGTACATGCGAGACGAACAAGACGGACATGTGCATTCGGTTTTGAATTGACTCATATGTGAAGATGAATGTTTTCTTTCCTGGCTCAAAGGAAATCTGGTGCTTAGGTCAAGTGTATCGAGCACCCCATTGCTGGATTTGTCACCAGTGTGGATAGCTTGGCCAGGACTTACGGTGTTATCTGAAAATTCGTTTCAGGGATAGAATTCGAAGTTCATCTCTCAACGACGTCCAGTCAAAAATGATGAAATTTTGAACACGAAAGTCTACCAAAACTAAGAGAACTTTTTGGAGGAAAAATAGGTACTTGAAACACCAGTGCACCGGTGATCAGAACACTGTCATGTCACCGTGAATGTGTTCTAGTGGAAAATAACTTGGATACCAAACGTGAAGGGAAGGAAAGTACCTAGCCCCCATATTTTGTTCTCTTCTGACATCTTTTACAGCCAAACTGGGTAAAAGTTTAAACAGCTACCTAACTGCGGGTTGCGTTGCATATCGTTGTAGTATCATGGAGACGTGCACAATTAATTTCCCAACCAAAAGATTTTGTCCGATCACTTTTTCCACACGCAATATCTAATAGTAATAAACATTACCTTCAGTGATGTGGCAAGTAACACACACTAGAATATTTTCTGCTTTAGTTCCTGCCATTTATTCTCTGCTTTCCATAGACGTACACTTACATAAAATAAGATCAGTTAAAATCAGTTGATTGGCGTATCAATTACTGACCGTATAAGTACATATACGGCTCTGAGGTTTTTTTGGCTACAATAGAGCTCACCACTATATAGCAAGTAAAAACTGATCCCACAACAACTGCAACTTCTATCACTTTGTGAGTTACGAAATACTCACAGTATAGTTTACAATATATAGCAAAAGTTTCCCTATCGATCTTTGAATTTGTGAGCCAAAAACACTTAAAAGATAACCAGCCACAAACCGATTCCATCTTACAGTAATACAAAGGTGAGCCAGACGAGTAACGTTGCCTTAGTTACTGGTTTTGATTCCCTACTGCGCTGTCTATCACTGTTACCATGACTGTGAAACACTACATTCTATGCCTTATTGATTTTACGCATTTGTCAACTTATCTAGGTGATGAGTTACACTGGAGTAAAAAGTTACCAGCAATACGATATATTTGCTCCCACTAATAACCACTTGTTTAATTTACCTGTAGCCATCAAATTTTACTTTTCTTGGGTCTCGGAAAGCGATGATCATTACGTAAAACCAGTTGTTATGTTTGTCACAGTCTGCAACAAATAATCAAGCGCGATTACAAGAATTTGGACGTTGTTTTAATACGTAGTGGTTTTCATTGTCGTTAAATCATTTTTTGCTTGCTTAATTAGTCAGTCGGTCAGTGAGTGATTGAATGAGTGAGTAAGCCAGCCAGCCAGTCGGTCGGTCAATCACTCAGCCAGTCTGCCCGATTGCTGGTCAGGTAATTGGTCCTAAAGTGACGCTAGTTAGTTTTCAATCCAAATTAGAACAACAACCAGTCGATAATTCAAAATGTCACGCTTGAGATGTATTGAAATAATGGCACAGAACAAGATACGCAAAGCTAACGTATTTCTTCCGAAGGCTCCTCATTGAATTAAGAACAATATAAAAAGGTGCAAAGTATGAATTGTACTGGGCAATTGTTCTTTGACTGAAAGAGTTTTCGAGATATTAGCGACAAATAGTAGACACTTGACCACTGCAAATCAGCTCACCAAACCACTTACACTAATGTTCTTTAAAAACTGACTCAGCTGTATCCCACAGCGTTCATGCATGCAGCTGTCTGGCTCTGAGTGTAATTTGCTTCCTAGGTGTCAGCCATCGATACACATCTTGCTAACCTTCTTCCCTACAACTCGCAGTATCATTAAAGCCAGTTGAATCAGATTTCTGGTACTACTCACATCTTTGGTACGGATTTAATTATTTCTTATTCCAGCTTTACCTGGATAGTCGATTTCTCTTCCAGTTCTTTTGAACAATTCCAAAATGTCCGATCTATGAGTTGTTTGGCCATGCAAAAGTAATTGTCTCTTTGCTTAATTTTTCTAGTTAATTGGGACTGTGTATTATTTGTCGGAGACCTTTAGTCACTTTTAGAATCACGGACGCACTACTAGTGATGTTTACAACTACCTCACCAGTTGGAACAGCGAAGCATTTTCGTATTATTTATGCATCGGAAACCACATCGGCATGAAAGCTACACTCACGTCACATTCACCTAATCGATCTGGTTGGCAACGATTAAAAAGATGTCGTAGATGAAATGTGGGTGATTTTGAATCAACAGTTTGAGAAAATAAACTGTCAATTTCAGCATTCTAAATTTTGTATTCCCATTCCAATCTGACGTAATCGTTCACGGATGAAGAAGATAGACCAGTGGCAAGCTGGATCAGGGCTCGTGACGTAATCACCTTATTACACCATGCTGAGAGGGTGAAACTTGCAGGAGTAGATTAAAAAATTCAGGTCTCAGAGACAATTTGAGAGACATTTGTGAATCCGCTTTGATGGAACATTATCAGTTTTGATAAATATGGATTATTAAGAATTCAATAAATGATCACGGTAAATCTAATTTGGATCGAATTGAGCACGGTTCACTATATTAATCAGAATGACTTGTATTTCAGTTTAATGGTTTGGTCGATTCAGAAGAGAATTTGAGCAAACCATAAAGGAGAAATGAACTGAAAAAAGATACAAATCAGAAAGACGAACAAAAAGACAAAATGTAGCTACTCCACTAACCATCGAACCTGCTCATGTCTGAAGTTGCCAATTATTTAGCTGGCAGTTTTCATGGATCTCGTGACTTAGATAACGTAACCTAACACAAATTGCTGACTAAGGTTTTATAAATTTTACAGGCGAACCACATCAACCCGCCCCTCATACGATTTCTGTCTCATAAAGTACTGAAAAAAGTGTATTCTCATCGGCGTACGCAAAAACTATACATTAAGCGCCTCCTTTAAAGTCTCACCTCCAGATTCTTACCATATTCAAGTGACTCTGCGAAGACATGGGGACTAAAACACGAATAGACCTCACGCTCTATCTGCCGATAGTGGAAACATTGCTGAGTAGTAAGTTAGGATTGATCTGTATTTCAGTGTGCACTCGATGGTTAAACATACATCCCGTCTATGCCACAGGTAGCTCTGAAGAGGATTAGTAACTAGTACCTTCTCTAGACACAATGACACTTCTGATATCCAAATACTAGGTGAAATATTACTACCAAACTACCTGAATTTCTTGATATCCCTCACCAAGCAGAATTCCAGTATCGTATGAGGTAAGAATAAATGATACGCTGCATATAGTCCTGCTTTGGTGAATTCCGGTATTCTCCTGAGAGAAGCTAACCACCGGTGTCATACAGTGGCCCTCGTTCGGTCACATCAACCATGACTTGCTCCATGTTCGGATTAATTTTCATGAGTGATAAGCCTTGTACTTCATGTCATGACCAGTGAGTGCTCATGGTGATCGAGTAGAAGAATGGTCTTTTGCGCTGGGGTTCATTTTTTAAAGGAATATCTTTGTAAAGTACAACTTCTCATCTACGATTCAAGGTAATGAAAGTAGCCCTTTCTCTTTTTGAAAACAGAAGTCGAAAACACAGATTGCACGATGCATTCTGGCTCATTTCGCAGCATCTTTACAAATTGCATACTGTAGTCGAATGCCCCCTGCAATAAACTTTCGAAATAACTTACAACATAATCGATCGGTACCGAATTCATATTGGATTACCGAATACCGAATTGGCACGTCTATTGTTATTAGCTACGTCAAACGTGAAATTCCACTTTCTCAATGAAGAATGCCGACAAATTGATGGAGCTGCCATGGGCAGTCAATTGAGCTCTATTCTCGAGGATAACTTTGTAGTTCACCTGGGAAATAAGATTCGGAATAAAATATTCGATACGATACTCTACCTCTGTTATGTAGATGATATTTTCGTTATCACTGAAAACGAACCAGAAGGTGAAAGACTGTACGCCTCGTGCAATAATCTGCATCCAAACATGGAGCTGACAATGCACAATGAGTATGATGACACTATAAGCTTCTAGGACATGGAGATATTTCGCCCAGATGGTTCACTTAGAAGATCCATTTACCGAAAATACCCCTGATCCAGGCAGCTTCGTTCCGTTAAGGTACAGGTTAGATGTAGTACAAACACTGTTTCTTATAGCACAGATGATTTGCACGGAGGATACCCTGAATGAGGACAAAAATGGGATAACTAAAACGCTCAAGGTAAATAGAAGCCCAACACAATTCCTGTAAAAGTATCCCCTGAAGTCGAGAAAGGTTATTCCAGTAGCAGAGTCTAGGGTAATAATATTAACTAGAATTACCTTATTTGGGCCATAAAGTAAGTGAGTGGAATATAAGGCGGTTGTAGTCAGCTGTTACCCGCACTTACTTTCCAGCCGATACTGTCATTGATTTTATGACTAACCGGTTAACTGTGCCCTCGATGAAAGAACCACTGAATATCCACGTCAAATTGAACACCACACACCCATTCAAATGTGGGTTCAACCACGTGCACTGAAAGAACGGAACGGTAGTTACACCATCGAATGACTGAACACATTCCAATGTGGCTTGAGAAGACAATGAATAACAATTTAACCAAGAGTGCATTATTAACCGAGCGAAGGTCAGCCAGGTCATCAATTGATCGGTATCTCTGCAAGACCAGGCTTTGCGTCATCGCAAGCTAAGAGTTCATACTGATCTACTCGACCACGAATACCAAACTATTGGGGTTCTTGGAGGCCCGGTCGGTCAGTATACACCACCCTGAACTGTGTGGACAACTAGAAAGTGTGATCAGTTTATCATTGACGGGGTAAATGAGTGTGATAATTGTTTTGTTTATCCGATAGAAGTGTTAGTATGCGTGTGCGTCTTGTGATTTTGCCTTGGTTTCTAAACATTCTGTTCATCCATTTTGATGGGAAAACAATCACTTTGCCTGCAGTATGTACTTCGTAAAGATGCGACAGGATGATCCGGGATACTTCCGTTTTAAGATTTGTAACGGGGGAAGCTAGTTTCTTGTTGTTTTTCCGTTGTTTTTTTTTGTTATTCTTCAGGGGAACCGAGTATAGTTTCGAGTATGGTATACCGGCAGACACTTATAAGTTCTTCTTTGGCTGACTGCCCTTTGGACTCCACTGTTCACGCAAAAACCTCAGGTCATCCGACCAACTCTGCACTAGTGAGCACCAGACTCGAGTTTCGCTCTTGTTAGAGCTCATCTGCGGTGCTTGTCCCCCTTCCCCGGCACCGAGGGTTTGAACTTATGAGTTCTCCTAAGCCATTTGGCGCTACTTCGAAAGAAGATTTCAACAGTACCAGCGCGTACTTTCGCTTGCGCGAATGTGTGCGGCTAATATGCTAAATCGTATTTCAAAGTATGTAACATCCATTCTCGTTTGAGGACGTATTGTTCTTTCCTTAATTTGAGCCTCTAAATGCCTTAGTACCGTCGGAAGTGGGTGTCTCAGACTCCGAGTTGGTTATTCTTCCTGAACAACTCTCGATATCCTTTCGGAGGAGTGTGCGTTTGCCATAGCCTCTGCTGAGGAAGCCCTACTCACTGCCTTTTTGTAGAGATGTTTCCACTAAAGTGAGAGGACGAAAGCGAATTCCCGGTGCTTTCTACTAGGTTGACTGACTGAAAATCAGCCTAGGGGAGATCACTAAACTCTGATTCCAAACCAATCATGGGTGGCGTATGAGGTGTTCAACGGTTTGCTCACCCGCATCTGTGGCGGAGGGTTGCACTTGATACCCAGGATGTCTAGCATCATCCGAAGGGCAAACAAAATGAGCCTTCAATCCCCGGCTCTCACTGGTTTCCAGAACAGGCGAATGAACCATACAGTTGGCTTTCTGCCCATTTGGACCACCCCGACAGCTTTGCAGGACTCGCTTGGCTGCGCAAAGGCTAAAGGCGCATCCTCGAATAAAAGCGCCTAATCAGGACTGGGTGGCCGAGTAGTAGGATAGGCTGCAACGCAAACAACCATGATAGATTCTACCACTGTGAATAACTGCTCTTTCGTGCTTCTAAATGAACACTTCTCCACCGTACTCAACTTGTTTTTCTATTTCCACTCCCTTCCCTTTTTTGTTCCATTTTTACGTTGCACGAGTTCTCCGGTCGACTGTGCCTGCTGTAATACTACTAATGGAAATCCTGGCTATGTTTCCCCTTATCCTCCTTGGAATAGCTTCCGAGTCTCACCGAACCCACTACCACCGACCGATGCCTTGCTTCGTCCTCGATGCCCATTCAAACTGGCCACTTTCAGCGTGCGAACACTGGTGCGTAAAGGACAACCGGAGGTTTAGCCAGTATGCTTGAATCCCTGGCCATCGGTTTGTGTTGCATTCAAGACACTCGCTTTCAAGACCCCAGTTCCATCGTTCGATTGACGCCCTCATCCAATCCTTTCGTGGGGTTCCACTTAAGCCTTTCTGGGGAGTCTGAGGCCGCGGTTCCTGGTCTTTCCGGTGTTGGAATTGCTCTCATGGAAAGAGCTGAAGCGGAGATGCCAGAATGGATTCCAGTCGACAGTCATTTATGAGCATTAAGACTCAGGAGTTCATGTAAAATGATCAGTCGCCACTCCGGTGGATGCAGTCTGTTCGTCGTTTTGGCGCATGCAACCGCCGATAGCTACCCAGGTGCAAGTAAAGATATCTTCCACCAAAGGCCCCGCTACCTCTTACATAAAGCTAGCCGGCCTACATCGTGAGTTTGGCAGAATGTCCGATTGCTGGAGTTGGTCGGCTGTCATCAAACGAGAAGCATCTAGAATACCCTTCTGGGCTAGATTCCTGTCGTTCGGGAAACGGGGAATTGTTGTTGGCCCTTTTCTCAGACCATCGCCTGTTCCTCACCAGTGCAAGCTTTAGACGTTCTAATAGCCCGTGCGCCATGTGTAGTCCGCTCTCTTTGAGCTAGCAGTGGACCCAGATAGACCACATCTCTATGATCTACAAATGATAGGGTTGCACACAAGACTGTCCCTTGTACTGGAGCACCCTGCTTGATTCGGACTACACATTTGTTTGCACTAAGCAGTCCATATGCTTCGGTGGGTGCTCCAAACGCATACTGCGACGACGGTTAGATTACGATAAGCTCTACGGCCCTTCTCGATTAACTGCCTTCCAAAACGCGCTAGCTGAAAGGCTAGAAGCAATCCCAATTGATAATGTAAGCCAGAAATGGTCGCTTATCAAGAATGCTTTACACCCATCTGGTTTAGTTGCAACCTTTTTCGTCGTGCAGCGAGACCCTGGGTTCCTGCTAAATCTCTGCCCTTTTTCGACACACACCAGTCGATTCCGGCTGAAAGTGAGTATACCGAAGAGCTGCTCGTGATAAGACGTGCTCTTGACGAGAGTCTTCTTAGGGACGGCGAAATCTGGTGGCGGCAACACGCTTCAGAGGTGGAACGTCAAGCCACCATGGCAAGTTCCCCCAAGCTGTTCTGCTTCATTCAAGTCACCGGTAGGAGGCCACTGAATGTGAATGAAACAATCGGTGAAGATGACGGTTCGCCAGTTCACAATCAGAAGCTGCGTCTCGATCACTGGGCGGAGCACTTTCAGACACAGTTTAGCTGGCCCTCAGCGCCGGTCTCTTCTGTAGCTCTTTTGAGGCAGGTCCAGTGAAGCTTTTCGACAGACCCACTTACCGAGGTGGAGATCCGAAAGGAAATCCAGGCTACAGGAAGCCACAAATGGCCAGGCTTCGATGGCTTTCACTCAGTCCAGTTTAAAGCTGGTGAAGTGCAGCTCGTAAGAGAAACCCATGTTTAGCTCTCAAAAGTTTGGAATTCTGACCGACTTGCGTCCTTGTGGGATGAATCGATTGTTGTCCTCATCTTATGAGGGGGTGACTGCGGCAACCATAGGGGTGTAAATCTTATCCCAATAGCGTCGAAGCTGCTTGCGTCTGTCATGCTTCACAGGGTGTACCAAACACGTGAAGAGCAGACTCGCGAGGAGTAGGCTGGGTTTCGCACCGGTTGTGGATGTATCGATCCAATCTTGACCCTCCGACAACTGATAGAGCACCGTCACACTATCGAAAGACCAACAATCATCGTGTCCCTGGGCGTTCGCCTGGCCTTCCACTCCTTCAATAGGACTATACTATGGAACGTTTTGTGAGAAGAATGAGCCTCACCTCAAAGAATCGCATCATCGCAACTCAGATCGGATAAGGGCCTACGACCAGCTTCCGCTCTTTTTGTCGCCTCGCGTGTAGGTGGACAGGTTAGCCCTATATCCAAACTTCTCTTCAATTTTTCCGAAGAGGGTGTCCTACGGAATGCCTTATTTCATTTTCCATACAGTGGAGTTGAACTCCTCCCAGAGAATAGAGTTTTCGATTTGGGATGCGCCGATGATACCTCCATGTTGAGTGATAATACTCAGGCAGTGCAACGTATCTTGGACGGCTTGGCGATTCAGGTATCCAGATATGAAATGCAATATGCACCTACCAAGTGCAAAGAAATTTCGCAAGACTCACATGAGTCTGTGCCTACACTCACCGTTTGTGGTGATCAGCTAGAATTAGTTGACAAATTCAAGTATCTTGGGAGCATGATAACAGATGGAGGTGGTGTTGGAGAGGAGATCAGCCTACGAACTGTGAGAGCTAGAGCAGCTTTGGCATACCTGAAACACCTGTGGTGTCGTCGAGACATCCGGTTCTGTCTTAGGGACTGGTATGCGTTGTCGTGGGTCGTAGTGTTTTACTCCACAGTTGCGAGACCTTTCCAGTTAGCGTTGAGGATGCTCGGCGTCTTTCCGTGTTCAACACCTGATGTCTTCGAGACGTTGCTGACGTCTGCTGAGAACATGGAATGAGTCATTAAGAGGTGCGCCCTCTTGTGTTAGGCACGGACAACCCCCTCCTCCCCTTCAGTCGTGTGATCAGTCGACACCACCTCAGGTGTCTCGGTCGTATTTTACGAATGCCCACCCATCATCCACTTTTCCGTGACCTATTGGCACGTGTTGAGAAGGGCTGGAAGGGGCGACTCGCCTGTCAAGCCATGACTTTGCCTAGAGGTATGAAGCAGTTGGTATCAGCATTGGCTTCAGCAGTAGCTCCCCACCCCCTAGTAGGGACACAAGCGACGAGGACTGTCGTCGGTTAGAGATGTTGTGTGAAATGGCTGAGAATGGAAGTGTGTGGTACGAATACTGTGCGGTCTGTCTGTCAAACCCTCGTGCCCCGTAATCACAAAAATATCATCCCGACAATCAAAATGACAAAAGCATCAAAACAGTGTATGATGAGAGTCAAAAAGCAGCATTATTTTCTCACCTAATGTCTGTTTTACTGTATAGTACTCTCCTTACCCTATTTTATAATTATTACTGATGCTTTGGCACCTTGCTTAGTCTCAAACTGGAGTATATATATATATATATATATATATATATATATATATATATATATATATATATATATATATATATATATATATCCGAATAATAAAGTCAAAACCTGTGCAATATCAGTCAGCTTGATCATTTTGCCGGCCATCGTACTTGAAGTGAAGTGTTTTTCACCAGTACTCAGTCGATCGACCACAGCTATAAGGCATTTATACGAAAGTTTCGAGCTGTTATTTCCTTGTATTTCTTCTCCGTGGGAGAGCCTCTATTCAACGGTGATTTTTCACCGGTCTAAGCACTATCAATACATTACTGTTTTCACGACACCGTATATCTTTGACGAAAATTTGAGCGCTCGAGCCACATTAACCGTAATCCGGAAAGAGGAAAACAAAAAGCTTTATCAACAGTGTCCGAATTAATCAGTGACCGGTAATGCCACTCTTTTCGTCTCCATATATTCAGTGGTATCACTCTTACTGGAGTACTGCGGCACAACAGTCTACGAGACGAAGTTGATTCTCATGATGTTATCGATTAAAACCACCGCAGACTGACAGAGTTGGCGCTTGAGTAACGTTTAGCTAAAGTTGCCATATCCAGAACAGATAAAAGTTTTACCTAATGAGCATCAGTATATGAACCAAAAGCTGCTGTGAGCTTTCAGCTTAAGCACCAGTTCGCAACATTTTGTATATCACTAAAAAGGCCTCACAAAATAACTGATTCTTTTCTGTTATCTACTTCGAACTAGCCCAAATTACCCTAGTGGCACGTGATGTCTTGTTTGGCCATTAGCGTAGTTTCACAGTGACCCTTAAAACACTCAGGACACTCGCGATTCCTAAATAAATTATTGAACAAAAGTGCTAGAAGAAAACCCTTTCGCATGCCTTTCACTTGCGTGTTCTGTATGCTATGGCTACAGATACGAGAACCGCTCATTGCTGTCAAATTGGTGGTTTTCTCTTTGGCTAAAACCACCCACAACAAAATTTTCACTTATCCTGCTTTTCTCATTGGACGCCAAGATTTAGCGTTTGCCTGATGTCAAAGTTCGCTTGGCACACTATCAGCTGAGGTCGGGAATCGCCATTCTGTAACAAGGAGGCCAACACGAGGTAGGATACGTGTATTCCAACGGCCAAACAAGTCGTCATGAAATACATACAGTCGTTTATATGGGCACTTTTCCAGACTGCTCGGCACCAACACTGCTATTGCCGCTGCTTGAGTGCTTCGGTTGCGTTCTAGCCAGTAGCCCGTGGCCGACAGCTTGCTCCCCTTGGACATCATTTCTATTCGGTTGGTCCGATTGTCTCAGTTGACGGCTCGATCGGCAGCCCCTCACCTGGGCTATCTTACTGGTTGCCGGAGGTCCCGCTGCTTCCCCTCTGGTAGTCCGTATGCCTCCTGTTTGCTTCGGGAAGCCTCCGACATATTCGCCGTCTGTTCTTTTGTCTGCTGCCCTCGTTTTCGTTTTCCCGTTCGCCTTCATATTCACGTCGTTCTTTTGCCCCAGCATTCCCAGTTACAATTCAACTTCACTACGTTTTCTTGCGAGGTGAACGCATGTTGGGCTCTTTATACAGTTTACTGGGCAGCTTACGCTCTTCATCTGCATCAGCCATAATTGCAGTCAGCTCGTACCGAACAAGAGCACACAGGGCAACTTTAAAAAATACTCTTTTTGACGTATTTCATCTCTTTTAATTCACCAAGAACGAGTAACAGCTAGTCATCGGCCTACGAGCTACCCCTCTGCTTGGGTAAATAATATAAAATGTTGTAATACAACAAAGATGACGACGGGAAACATTGGCAAAATATATGCACACCACAATCAACGTAAACTTGATGATATCCAGCTTCCTTGCCCTGATGAAGTGCGCAACGTGATCACAAACAACACTTTCGATTATGCTCTTCAGATGAGCTGTCAGATACATTTTGCTGTTACAACTTTAAGAACGGATAAACTGGTATGTGTCACTAGCCTAGGGATCCGAACCAGTGCATGGGCAATACATGACCACGAATTCTTACCAAATTACTTCCGTAACTGCGTGCTTGCAAACTGAAGAGCTTCGCGTATATTCAGTTATTTATCACAAACGTTCTCATGAGTGCAATGAAAGGGGTGTATCCCATATCCTCAAAAGCTCACTGCACTACTGAGAATAGCCGGCAACCAGACGCTGAGGCTTGTAGTGGAGAACCACATAGGGTTCCAACAGGTCGGGTATGATGACGAAGGGAAAGACTGTGAAATACAGTCTACCGCCAGAGTAATCAGTCGTGGCGGGATCTGAACCTCTGATCTTCGAGTTCGTAATCATGCACTCTTAGTCACTAGAACGCCACCAGTGAAAGCTGTTTGACAAATGAAGGTGTCTAGCTGCGGTCACTCCAGTTCTAAGTTCGCCGTAGTGAATAGTTCATACTAATGTCGTAGGTGCAACTGAGTGGTTTGATCCACTTACGAAAGGTTCCGAAGTAGCTATGCATACACTCAACTGAGCCGATACAAGACATGTACGGTAACTAAGCCGGAATGGTATTTACGTGTGGATTCGAATAGCTCATTTGTGTAAACCTCTTGTGCCACAGACCCAATAATGTGCTCAGACATCTCTGATAGTTCTCTGAGAAAGTGCGGTCAAAGCGATTACCAACCGAGAAAAGTAGCTTGACAAACGTCTACTGGGTTGTTCAACCCACCACCGTGGTAACTTTTATTCAATGTAGTGAGCTAGATCTGCTCAGTCAGAAAGGTTCGTCTCAAATCGAATTCGACCCTGTGTTCATATGATCAACACGGAAAGACAATCAAACGTAAACACTTCTGTTGGTCTTTGTAGTAAAATAGTCTTTAGGAGTTCAGCTAGGTTCAGTATATCACTAGATTTCTTCGAGTAGACAGCGTGCATTTGATTGGCTGTGGTCAGACTGTCATCAAGGGGGACGTTTAATCCTTCTGTTCCAGGCTGGAATACTATTTGCACTGATGGTCTCTCCCCAGCCGCCGTCTTGTAATCCATCACGACCAACTTCAGCTATTACAAAACAAAAGGAAATAAGACATTTTTGGGCCAAAAGTGGAAGCTACCACTTCTACCGTGACATTCGTAACACAGTAATCAATAATACTTCGGCGTTTGAGGCTGTGTGGGTTTTTCATTATGTCGATTTTACTGGCGGCGCTTGTATATTCCAGGAAGTAGAAGTATTGTTACTAGTATCAGTATTATTGGTGAGTGGTAATAATAATAGTAATAATAATGATAATACTTGTGGTTGTTAAACTTGCAGCAGCAGCTGATTTTGTAGTAACCATTTCACGAACAGTTACTCAGTGAGTAGTACCGACTTTGATCCATTATTCTGCTGCAAGTAATTTGCTCCCTTCCACTCATTCTGCCCACCCTAAGAACACAAAACCCAAGGAGGCCCGTTGTGTGTGGTTCACCCCATTTCCGATTAGCTCTTAGACCAACACGTTTGGTTCGTTGCCGAAAGGCAACGGACGTGCATGTGTAACTGAGACGTCGAAAGCACTAACGTGTCCCATTAAAAATTGATCTCTCCGAAATCCTAGCCGGCAGTCAGCTGAACTATAGCAACGAATCGGTGCTCTCGTTTTAGCTTTTTCCCCAAATGATGTTTTTGTTTGGGCGGATCCATATATCTGGTTATTCAATCCTGTCACGGGAAAACATGTGCACCTTTGTGTGGTGAAAGCTCTCTCCATAACAGGCCTAAATAAATGGGCATTACACTTAGAATCCACGTACTGGTATCATTGCACCCAACCAACTGCTACAACATCCTCATTATTTTCGAATTTTCTCATATTATTGGTGCAAAGTCTACAACACAAGTGAATCCCTTTAGGTGTGAAAACGGGGAATCATTTCAGTTCCCCAAACTGATAACCACGTGTTTGGATAATCTGGTTTTGGCTGCTACCTTGGGGCAACCTTGAATCGGCTTTTAAATAAATCGAAGTACAAGGAGAGAAAAAAGAGTGTAACTAGGGCTCATCTGGACGAAGGAGAACTCTGAATATAAGTAGGCCTTTGACGGTATAATCTAACTGTGTCACTGAATATCTAAAGCTATCAGAGAATATTGGAAGCTCGAGAGGGGAAGTGTGTGTGTGTGTGTGTGTGTGTGTGTGTGTGTGTATGTTGAGGGAGAGAGAGGTATCTATTTCATGCATTCCAACTCGGAAGCCTAACCCATGGTACACAACCCAAATCTGTTGATTAGGTATTTCACACCTTTTTGCTACTCTATCGATGGGCCACTTAACTCATTCTCCAACTACTGTCAGATCGATATTTCTATTTCGTATTTGTAAGACGCACTTTTGCAGGCAACATACCTACATTTCAGTCTGAATGCTCTGACAAAACCGTAGTAAAATGAACTAAATATACAACACTAGGCAAAAAGGTACACGGGAGTGAAAAGAGAAAAGAGATTACCAATCAGATTCAAAAAGTAATTCTGTTTTGCTCTCGTCTTTTTTCGTTAACACCCGCACCAGATAGGGCACAAGTGAGATTTTGTATACGTTTATTCTGAAAGAAAGGTGTCTCAGTTCAGGTCTGGTAGGTGAGAGAGAACGGGAACGAGATAAGTCAAAAAAAACCATGGACGCCTTAGATCCTGTAGTATCTTGTGACCTAGGGCCACTCGAGATTCAGTTTGCTGGCTGACAAGCTCACTCAAAAGAATATCAAAAGGCAGGGATGAAATGCGACCAGCAATTATCGATCCGCAGCAAAAGGCTTTGAAGTCACGTTTCAAAAGGCCGGGGCGAATTACGAATGAACAATATAATGAGACCGGAAGAACATACTGAAGAATAAATTTGGAAAGGTTGGCACTGCAGTTTACCGAGAGTACTGAGTGTGAGATATCCTACTTAGATTGGTGTCAAGGCTAATGCCCAGATACTTGACAGAGCTCACTCTGGATAAGGACTGGAATTTAGGATAACAGATTCTGTATGGAAAAGCGAAAGGCAGTTTCTCAACACACATTCAAGACACTTTGACGGGTTTAATTTTAAACCTGATCGGGTGAGAAATTGTTCTGTTTGTGAGAGAACTGACAAGAGTCCGAAGGTAAATTAAGGTGGATTTGAAGACGACCAAGTATGCCTTCTCAGCGATTGTTAGCACTGTGGATGTGAGAGCTATCGGAAGAAAAATCTTTTCTGTCATCTGTGCTGAGGCCCTTGGGATTTGGGATAATGGTGACTGACCGCCAAAAATCAGGGATTGAATATTTTGATATGGTTTGCTTCACTGACTGTCCTTTGGACTTTACACTTTACACACAAACCTTAGGTCATCCGATCAACCCTGTACTCAGGAGTTTGATATGGATTCACTCAACATAATTGCCATGGACTTGGCAATTTTGTGGGTAGCCATGTGTCTAAAATTTCAGGGTAGAGTTTATCCGGACCTGCAGAAGACGAAGATTTATACCTGAGAAGAATTTCAAATGTGTCAGGAAGAGAGAAAGATTCAATGTCTGTACTAATGCAAGGGGAATACGAAGGACGACAGTCACTGGAAGGACGTATAAGATAAGCACTGAGGTGGTCTACATCAATGTCATCGTTGCAGGGTTTGGTTTTCTGAACAAAAAGTAGATTTCGGTTCTCGGGCATTGTGCAGTAAACGACAGATCCAAACTTTTTATCTATGATTTGATTAAGTGCGTGTATTGTTTGACTTCGAAACCTCTGCGAGACTTGAAGGTACGTTCCTAATGCCTTATGAGGAACTTTGGTAGTGGAGAGGCAACCCTACCGTCAGAAGGAAGCAGAGTTTCAGTTGGGTGTCGTAGGTTGAAGGTAGTACAAAGTGTATTGGTGGAGAGTTCAGCAACTCGGAAGAGTGAACAAGAGGAAAACCGTGAAAAGCCAGAGCCGATGGTCTCATTCAGCGGAAAGATGTTACTGAGCGAAATGTTTTGAAGGAGGAGTTTTACCGGATCCGTCACAATGGCGAATTTAAGAGCACTGGTTGAATAGATTTTTGGTCTCCGAAGAAGTAAGCTATGATCGCCTCGTCTAAGGGAGAGTAACCAAGGATGGTTGGTGACTACATTACCCAACACAAAATTTGTTCTCTTTAGGAGTTTCTAATGTCCACTGAACAGAAAGAAACCAACGGGTTTGTGTGAAAGTTATCAAAGTCACCAACAATATCATGCAGAATCTCTTCCAAACGGCAGATCAGTAATGGTTTCAGAGTACTGTAAAAGAAAGTGATGTCTGACCGTTGAAAAGAAGATGGTCAAGTACACGTTGGTTATAACTGTACTTCGTGAACGAGCAACTCTTGAAAAACACTGAATAGTCAAACAGTCTGTGCCGTATGAGGAGCATTTAAATATCACGGTAGACTTACCGCTCCAGGATGAGTTTACGTAGAATGCCACTCAGCTTCCACATCCTCTTCTTCTCAGCAAACTATCTTGAGGGTTACGCCGAAATCCATCTCCGCGCACCAAAGAGTCCTCACCATCACTTTCAGTCAGGATTTTCGAAAGCAAACGGCACATGTGTGAACGGAATTCGTGTATTCAGAGTATGTTTTAGATTTGACATATTCGAGAAGAATAAGCCCACGTTCACACTGATCACGGAGGGCACAGTCTTCTAAGCCGGATTGGTGCAGGTAAGAGCTGCCTGCCATCCAGCTCGCTTGCGTCCAGTTGACCAAGTTCGATTAGCATCAGGAACGTACACTTGGAAGTCACGTTGCACTCGCGAAGCATGGTTTTCTGAGATGTAACTTTTCCAGCCGAGAATATGAACGAAGAGTAAGCATGATTATTTCACGGAGGACAGTGATGAATTCCTAGGTGATGTCCTGAGAAAAATATAGCGCAGCCAATTGAGCGACTCTTCTTGCTTGCAGAAATGCACCGGGAGGGTCAATCCCATTTGATCTGAACTAAGAGTAGATAACAAAATCGTTCAGCTTTTCCTCATAGAGCATGTGACGGACAGTTTTTCTCGGAACTTCAAACTCGTGTTAATGAGAATGGCACAATCTTTGTCCTTACAATCAGGTTATACACATGCGAAACGAAGTGATCTTTTAGGAACTCCGTGCGATTTATATTAATCACGAACAGAGATACTCAGTGACCCGCTTGTACTCTCCCTCCACATGACGTAGTGATGGACATTTTCGAAATGTTTTGATTTTGATTTCTGATAAATGTATCTGAAAGTTTGAAATCTACTGTATGCGCAATAAGGAAAATCTAGACACAACAGGGTTTTTTCAGTATCCACCCCCATGTGATGAAATTCGTGTGTGTGTGTGTGTGTGTGTGCACCGTAAGCATTGGTTCTCACTTGGTTGCTGAAAAGGAACTCACTGACAATGATTCAAGGACGTTGATAAAGCATCCATTTCTAGGATTCCTAATTATTGAAGGGTGAGAGGGTAGAGTATTTGTTCGTATTTATCGCTCTCATTGTCGATGCCGCTGCGTTATATTGTCAGCAAACACAATCTTCTTCAAGTCTTCGATTACGTCCTACTTTGTTGTCATAGCAGCATTAGGTTACGAACAAGGTTTTTTTGATTTTTAATAGATAGAGCGAAACCGACTGTCGAAACCCCTCTTTTAACTCGTAATATTTTGGAGGTTTCTGGAAAACGAGACTGAAAAGAAACACTGGTTTTATCTGGCTTCTCAAGCATTGATCGGAACTTTAATGGAAATATTTTTTTCTCCCTTTGAAATGCATATTCGTACCCTAAACGCGGTACCCGTAGTCAAATAATGCATCAATTCTCTTAGATTTATCACTCTAACTGGCGATGTAATTTGGATAGTTTCAAAATTTATTGATAGAACGCAAGAACAAAAGAAGATCAACAATTATGCTTCACCACAAATGTCCTCTTGTGAGCAAAGCAACATTGGATGCAGCCTAACAAAAAGCACCAACGTAGAACTGGAAAAATTCAAGACTACGGATATTATATGAAACCAATGATTTCAGTCCATACCTGATAAATTCATCCTTCAAAAAAGAATTATTTGAACAAATTCAACGCAGTAGCACACTGGAATGTTGATGATTTCCACCTTTTATACTGTTTTTTCATCCCGTTTGTGTTCAACATACCTAAATGTTACAATATTTCACGAAAGGGATGGATGACCAATCAGAGGTTGTCAAAGTTAACGTGAATGGCAGTGACAGGATTTAAGCCTGGGACTTTCAGGTTTGATTTTCAGCATGTAAAAGACTTCACAGCGGCAAGGCAAAGTTAGCGGTTGAATTAAAATATTAGGTAAAATACCATTGACTTAAAATGATCGCTTGTGTATCAGGCGTATCACTTCCATACATGCATTTCTGAATCCCTTTCGCCAGAACTCTAAAATTAGTATTTTCGCTCACTTTTTTTCTAATACAGAAAGCATAAAGAATTTATGAAGTTTCAGATGAATAATAAATTATCTGATAACACTAAGGCCGGGACTCAGACACACCTGATTTCTAGTGTCGGGTTATTACTGTTTGTCATCAGCTGGTCACGAATCACGAATCTCAGTCCAGTGGATTGTCCAGTTACCATTTAGTTAGACAGATAGAGCACTGAAGTGCACTGACAAACAGCGATGTTCAGGGCATACTTGAATAAGATAAAAGATGGTGCCGAGTTGTTCAGCTTATTGTTTGGTATTCTCTGTTCCCAAAATACGATGAGTTCTTACGTGACGGTAAACATTTTGAAGAAATGGTTCTGAAATTGAACAGGTGCAGCCAAGCCGACGTGGCGGTCCACACGTTATGGAATGACTGTTTTGCAGGTTTCTTTCTATCTCTGAAGGATCACTGAATTTCGGAGTTCAGAACCCTCTCTTTGGTTCACCCGGGATAGGATACATATGAGCGATCGATAAATGTTCCCTCTGATGTGGCCCATTTATTATTTCACACACAAGGAAGGTTAAAATCACCTAATCCATTACTCGGAAAGCAAAGCGTAGGCGAACGTATGTTCTCGTTGATTTTACTCTCAAGCCAATTACGATCACGTTTATATGAAACATATGAAATATAACTGCAAACAGTTAAACCCCCAAAAAGGTAACAATCAGTCAGGATGGTTTTGAGATGTAGAATGTTGGGCCGCATAAGGCGTCACCATGGCGGACACGTTGACGACTAGGATGGCTTCAGAGCAGTCTGCCGTCAAATCAGACCAATAACGACTAATTTCGGACCTTGTGGGTGGACCACGGTAGTCAGCAAGTTAGGTCGCTTCATCATCTTTCCTCCAGAAAAAATACCACAGCAAACGATGATTCTGTTCAAGAGATAAATAGTAAACCACCAAAAATTCATATTGCTATTGCCCGTCGGTTAATCATTATCTCCTCTTCTCCGATTATCTTTTTTCATGCAATTACGGTGGACAATGTTAAACAAGAAAATCCAATCATAAGCCGAAATACGTACAACAGAAAAGAAAATTCCTTCCAAAATTTTACCTTTGGATTCTAAGTTTCTAGCTTCAGCAGACTCCCAGTGCACGTACAAACTGTCTCTTTACTGTCGGCCTTGAACAGCCATCATTAGCCAAATAGATTTTGCAATCAGTCATTCGAAGGGCGCGTTAGTTGATCAGACCACAGTTCCAATTGCTACTTGAATGGTCAGAGAACGGAAAAGTAATTACTGGTAACATGAATCACTTTCTCTGATCTGATCTCCAAATGTTTATTCGCTGGGCACTATTCGACTACCACTAAACAGTTCAAACTGATTTGAAAATGCGCTTTCTCGTTTCACTGATTATTCATCTCCCGCCACGCGACAGTGAAACGCATAGCTGAATGAACACACACGTGCGTTTTGATTTATTGATTATGTTTACATTTTTTCTCTACCCTGTGACCTTTCGTTACTGAAGCAATGTGCAACTCAAAGTGGTACTGGTGAATTCACAGAACTATGCACATAAAAATCTTACAGCAGTAGTCTCAATCCATGAAAGAATTGGGTTAGAATACAGTTGCCGTAATTGCAGCCATACCGAGAGACGTATTATTCTCACTTGACCTTCCAGTCGTCCTCAGATCGCTAGGCAGGCAACTTTGTATCTACCAGTTCCATACGCATGTGCGATCGGTAGAAAGTTAAATATTAAACGACCATTCTCTCAATAACCCACTCATTCATTTGCTGATTTTGTGCAACGACTAGCTGATTTTGTGGAATAGCTGTCTGGCAGAAAAACTTACTAGCTCATTCAGTTATTCGTTCCACCAAGCAACTGGTCGAATAAACAACTACTCATTCAATCAAGCAAGTGACCGACCGATCGGTCGAACGATCAGGTAGTCGACCAATCATCCGTTCATCTAGTCATTCAATCAAACGCTGTTTTTCACCAACAGCTTACGTGCCAACAAATTAATAGAGCGTAATAAACCGAAGGTCGGTGAGTTTTCTTCATATGTAAGAAAATACCGAAGCGAGGTTAACTTAGCAGGACGCTTATTGCCATACTTAACTATGTCCTATAAGCGTCTCGTCTCCTCCCAAAAACAAAATACATTGCCGGATTTAAATCATATTGGCTAGAAAATATCTCCAATTGAACATCAACTTTAGGGTTTCCTTGCATGGACCACTACCAGTCAGAACTCGTTTCTCAGAAATTATGTTTTAAACTAGTTCGATACTGTAAAGTATTTCTCTTCGTTTCTTACTGATCAAACCCCTCCCGTCATCGAGTGAAATTGTTTTCAGGTTGAAACCGTCTTATCTTGCTGATAGTCACAGCTCTTGATTACCACATAACTTTCATCATCAGTTGGGTCTTTTGTTTGTTGCAAATCGTGAACCTTCTTTGTGAAACACCACAGCACCTCCACCTCGTTAAGCCACTTCCGACTGGTCGTTCTTCCGTTGCTCCCTTACAGTTATTTCATTTGTGACCGTTCATACTACTCCCTTCACTTCAGTATTCTACTCCTACAACTGTACATTCCACTTCAAATTGAGTTTTCGTAGATGACTGTTAGCAGGTCACGCTATATTAACTGCCGAATTCACGTACCTGTCACAAAGGCTACTGTGTGAAATTTACAGTTGAATCTCCACTATAGCAAGTTATTCCATCCTTCGAAACGATATCTTGAAAAACGTCATTGAAAAGGGGACTGTGGGCGAGCCGTCGAAGACGTTATACTATGCGCTTACGCATAAGTGCAATAGAAGGGGTATAAACCCCGTTTACTAGAAGGCCAACTGCACTATAACTGCCTGCCACCAAAGTGACTGGCGGTGCTGTGATTCGAACGCCTGACCTTCGAGGTGATACACAACCGTCCTAGTCCACCTAACCATCACCGGACAAGCCTGTATCATCTTTGGAAACATGAATTCTACAGTGCCTAAGGGGAGTTTTCTCGGTTCATGCTTACATTAGGTCACCTGTGGATGTAACATAATCAGGATGAACCAAATGTATGACGTTTATTTTGGCAAACCGGATAAAATGGTAATCCCAGCAGAATTTAGAGACACAAAAATGAAGCACTCAGCAAAGTGACCAAGTCACTGGTGACATAGATTTTGACATTTTAGTAGATGCTGTTTCATCGTGATCTGGACGGCGAATCAGTGCGAAATCTCTGGAACACTCGATGAAGCTTTTGACCAAGCTGTTACAATAAACGAAGCACTGATAATTAGAATTTGTCTACGTGATCTATTTTGTCATTTCTGCAGAAAAGTCTTGTTTGTACTAGCAAAAACTAATCAATAACAACCAGCTAGGTAATGACTCGCCTTATCTTATCAACGGCACATATGCAGTTTACTTCATGTTAAAAGACATTGAAAGAAAGGATAGCACTTTCTATTCAGTTCCTGTTGTAACAGCTTTCATTTGCTGATGAAGTCATGCATCGCACAAAGCAACTTTCAAGTCCCGACGGGTGAATTCATCGAGCCCTGGGGGTTATTTGCACTGCCTTCGTTTCACCTAAGGGCCTCAGGAGAATGAGTCAACCACAGGATTGATTTGCTGACCAGGTGATGCTTTGCCACGGTTCAAACTGAATGACTGAAGAACGTCATACTAAGAAAGCGTTAATGCAAAGCAAACCTTAGAAGACTACCTCGGATAGCCCAGTGTCGTGTGGTGTGTGTGTGTGTGTGTGTGTGTGTGTGAGAGAGAGAGAGAGAGAGAGAGAGAGAGAGAGAGAGAGAGAGAGAGTAACAAACTAGGTTTTTAGGTCCGAGTCACAGGCTGAACTCGGCTGGGTTGCATTGCAGCTGATGATCACTAACAAGTAGAGTGAAAGTGCTTCGCATTTGCTTTTCCGTGGTTCTGAATGTTAAATGGAGAATTGGCACTGCAAAAGTTAAAGATTTCATGCATATCTTACTGTTTGTGACGTAACTTAGTATGTTCTTCGACAAAGAGTACCTTTTTTCTGTATTACTAGACTGAACAATCAAACTAGTTAACAGTCATCATCAATATTCCCCTGCTTGATTGCTTCACCGTCTGCACTGCAGTCTACTCTCGAAAGATTCGTCTTAGTAGCTAGAAGAGGGAATCGAAAAGTTACCAATGGCTGTTCATTTATAGGTACTATATAAACCACTACAAATGGTTTCTGTTGATCTGAACTATCATCAGGTAATTTATTGCCATTCTTGTCATGTAAACTGGAAAATAAAACTTTCTTGAGGGGAAATTTACCAATGATTTCCAGTCTATAACCATTTCCTCATAGTGTAGCTGCTGAAGTTATCAGATTTCTAAACAGGAAAGCAACTTCAAGTGATTGGGGGGATGAGGAGTGGGGGGGGGGAGGGTAAACAGTATGATCCTTTTCCGAACTTCTCAAAGTCTTCAGTTTCCGAGAGCATGTTATCCTGTTATCCAGGTATGGTACCATACTATGAACATCGAAAACTGACGGCTCACCCTTCAGAATCGGATGTGCTGGACCAGCACGGCGCTTCGAGCCGTCGAGTTTCTGTTGAGGCAGATGAGTGAAACATTTCGGATCAGTTCAGTTGCTTTGAAATTTTTACTGATTGGGATTTCCTGAAAAGTCATTCTGCAGAACGTATCAGTTGCACATGAAATCAGAATAAACTGAGTTATGGACCGTCCTCATATATTTCTGCCATCCAGGAGCTTACCTCGAGGGTCGCAACCGAATTGGTTGCCCTCTGCTTACCGAACAGTTGTTCTACCAACTCAGCTATTGCGGTCGGACAATCGGACGTGGACAGTGCGGGTGAAAATTCAGTAATGTGAGACTACTTGTTCAATGATACGCATTACGTGTTGTGGCTTTTATCACTGAACTAACCTTGTCGATCCCGACTCGGCTTGAACCTTTTGATGGAAGAAATGTAAGCACATCGTTCATGATGATTCCGACTGCTCGTGCCGTAATAAGTTCTACAAACTTATCGTGGCGTATCACGGGCCTCATTCAGTCATGCTATTTGTTCCACGGAGAGCTGGTCAACGAGGCTATTCCACTGATTATAACCAGAGCAGAAAGGTTGATGTGCGCCATCAGATAAACGTCCGTTGGTTTACTAATAATCGATAAATGAATTCCGAATGCACACGGTCTTATAGGCAATGAACAGAACGAAACTCTCATCTAGAGTGTGGTTCTCGATCACTCGGGACAGGTTACCCACGACAACCAAAACACTGACTGATTACAAGCCTTTCCGACTACCGAGTGTAGATGAAAATCAAACAGTCACACATAGCATCGCAGAGAGCATAACGTTCTTTCAATACATTTGAAGCAACACTCGACTTCCATGTGTGAACAATTTTTGCTTATTTCACTATCTGTACTAGTGCCATCGTTCTCCTGGAAGCGCAATATGGTCAATCAGAAGTGGCTGCCGGGGGAATTCGACCGGTGTCCGTAGGTGTATTTGAACCCGGGCGTGATCAGCCTCTTCCCATCAGCAAAAGTCTCAGAGTATCACTGTTATCGTCACATTTTGCATTTATCCATAAGGAGAGCATCTTTGTTCCAGATGGAAGCAATATGAGAGGAACAGTTGAAATTGTAAATTCGCCGGATACTTGAGAAAGGGTAAAAAATCCCGAGTTTCTGAAGTGAGCAAAATAGTCTCCGTGAGTGACCGTTATTAAAGTTCCAACGGTAAGCACTCCAGCAAAAATTCTGCCAGAACCATCTTATTTCATTACAAACTCAATGCAGTACCCTTCAAACGTAAAGAGGCATACCGGTAAACGGCACCTTACAGCTGTTTCTTCCACAGTTCTAATGTATAAAATGTCAGCTTTACTCGCAAAAGCGGTAACTATATTGTTTTCAGCAATTCAGCAATGAAACACATGAAGCAATTGTCCATATATGTACACAAGCCTGAAAAATTCACCGGGTATCCACAAATTTTGTTATATGCGGTTCAAAGCCACAGACCCTGAACCGGTGTCTCACGTTTGTGGGCCGTACTTTTGGAACCTGATTCATAAACGATGCTGTTGTCAACTTCGATTTGCTTCCCCATTCACCACTGATAAGTTTTGTAACTACGGCAGCCAAGTGCAGTCGATTTACAGTGATGATCGGAGGTGAAAATCACTCGCATTGTCATGACAAGTTAAGCGGTTTGTATTGGACAAAAATTCCGACAGTTATCACGTGGATCTATGCAAACAATGGCTGACGACAAGCTCGGTGAAAGACTCAGTGGAAGAGGCAGAATGTTTATTGCTTTCAAGAGGACGCATGCTGGACAAGTGCACGGAGTCAGACCATGTAGTTCACACACTGTTCCACCAGTTGCACAATATCGGTCCAAAGATCATGCGTTTTAATCGTGTTTAATTGTATCTCATTTAGACTTCAAGACGTTTGGCAAACTTGACCACTGTTATTACTTCTGGAAGGGTAAGAGAAACGAATGTGAATTTAAGGAAGCGCATTGAAATGACAACTGTTTAAAATGAACCGGTAAGAATTCTAATCAGTGAAAATCTCTCGCGTCTCGGCAAAAGAATCCTTTTATCCGACTTCCTTCAAGTGTCTTTCAGTAGTCAAGCCACTTCTGAAATCTCGTCGACTGTTTCGCTAATTACGATACTGATCAACGACTGATATGGAATGCCATTGTGGACTATAAGACTGTATCTACGACTCACGAGAATAGCCTTTGTACTAATTCAGAAAGAAAATACAGGTTACCATTTTGATCAGAAAAATATATTTTGACTGAGTTAGAGAAGTTGAGCAAAAATAATTCCGATCTTTTGTATTCCGAGCCCTGTCAGGTCTTCAGGTCATTGGCGAAATTTGCCGAAGTGGTCGGACAACCATTCGGATAAGCTACACAAGAACGGTCAACCGGAGAATTACTCACCTCTAAAAATCTATCGATCCACTTTGGATTGTGCAGATTACCTTTGACGGCTTGAGGTAGATTTTATTCCCTGAATGCGGGGAAGGTTTAATTCCAAAGACGTCAAAAGGAACATACCACAAGGAAAAGATGGATCAGATGATGCTACCTCAGGATCGATAAACATGTTCATCAATACAATTATTAACAAATGATTCATCGTGCAGTAACAATGCATAAACCTCTCACTTAAAACCATGAAAGCATTGTACTACTATTTCATCCTTGTTAGTGTGCATCAGCACTGCCCATCCGCCGAGCATCCAGTAAGGACTAAAACCCGAGGCGAATGGTTGTGAACTGAACATCTAATCACCAGCCTATCTAGGCTTGCTCTCAGTGATTTATTTAAAATCACCAATACATGATGCAGCACACTTCCATCAATAGATTTTCGAGGATGATGACCCATTTATTGCATGGCGATCAACTCCCCTGATGAACGACTTTACCGTAAAAAGCCCAATGACAACAAAGGCTTTATGCCCTAAATAAACTACAGAGCTTGACATTTCTATTCATAATACATTAGCGGGATAATATTTCAGAGAGGAGTGACCGTTAATTAGGAGCTGCCAAAAGGGGGAATGACCGGCAGTGCAGTGATTCGTTTCCGAGATCACAAGTTCTTGAGTCGGCTTTGATGACCCTTTTTTACGGCTTGTAAAACAAATTTCAAGGCATAAATTTGCAACACTTTCTAACTGGTTGGTCGCTGCCTTCGAATTCAAAAGATAAATTTATCCGAACATGTTAGTCACCGATCCAGTTATCCGGTTGATATAATCCTTTAAAGTTCACAATGAATCCATTTCGTACGTTGAAGTATTTTAGCAAACCAACGACAGATAATCCCTAAGGGATTTCTTTCAATTGAAAAATCCCAGAAATCCATCATTTTCGTTCACAGAGACGAAAATTTGGACCCTTGTTCGCCCCAAAAATCCCGATACTTCCAGTTCTTGATAGAAATTGCCAGTTTGGGTGCCGACGCTCATCCTTGTCGCACTGTTACCGAACTACGCAAGATGACTTACAGTGTTGTCGTATCGTACGTCAACTGTGTTAGGCCAGGTAATACGTTGAGCCTAGCACCGGTTGAATTATCCACCCATGATTGAAATCGCTAACAGAATACATCGAAAGTCACCTCTGTTGACTGCGCAATGACCCGTACGGATCCAGAGTGATTATTTTGTAGTTCTCAGATTTTCTCTCCTACCCCCACTGGGGCTCAATCCGTTTACGTTATATCCAACAAACTGAACACTAATCGCGGGGATAGTCACAAAATGCACACATCAGCAATGATCAGTGTGATATTCCTATCCCAAACTAGAGATCAGGTTCAATCCGTGATCCCGACGAGCTCTCAACGATTCTGCATTGTAGATGATTCAGCGAAATTCCGTAGACCTGAACTGGTTCCTATGCGCATGGGAGCGATTTCTTCGGTCCACAAGGAAAATGATTTATTTTACTGATCTCGGGGTGCATAATGCAGGCACTTGACTTGACTTGAAATGGTTTGTTAAGAAGTGAAGAAATACTCCTAGGACGACCCGTTGACCATGCTTTCAGTACAGACACAAATAGATAAAGAAACAAGGAAAGGAGAGAATCGGGTGTATTCGTGATTAGACGAATACTGGTTTTGTCAAGTTGTTCTTTTCTGGGGTAATTGCAATCAAATGTCTGATGTAATCACTACTGTCAGCGGTTTCTAGGGTTCCAGTTGCATTTCAATTAACCTTCAGTTGTCCACCGATTTTGACCCTCCCAGTAGCTACTCACTTGGAAACACAAATATGATATATATATATATATATATATATATATATATATATATATATATATATATATATATATATATATATATTGATAGTAAGTAGTATGTAAACGTGTGGACAAAATCTCCCCGGAAGCACACGACCGGTTTCGCGGTTGTTGCCGCTCATCAGGTATGCGTACCCGGTACTCCTCTGCCCACTCGTCCTCATACTTGTACACTCCGATCTTATATGTTCACTAGAATCTAATATATATATATATATATATATATATATATATATATATATATATATATATACATATATATATATATATATATATATATATATATATATATATATAGTAAAGCCCTTCAGTAAGAGGCCCTTGAATGAGGGCAACAAGCACATAGAGATATTTTGTGATTCCTTGTATGTATCCATGTAACAGCTATGGACACACCCCGTACATATGAACAATAGATTATAACGTCCCTTGGAACAAAAATATATTCCTCTGAGTGACACTGTGCCGAGTCATGGGGACTCTGTTTAGCTTAGTAAAGAAAACTACTCACCTTTTGTGCTCACTCATATTTCAGAGGGCAAGTTGGTCGATAGACGGATATTAGTCACATGCGCCCACAAAAGAGATTTCTTCTTATTTTGGACAGCAGGGTCACAGCTGTTTGGATGAAGAAAAGTGATTTGTCAGCACGACACATTAGAAAGTAGTTACGCATCAGTAAGTCACAAGTCTACAATGTATCGTCTAAGCAGAATGATACCACGAGCTTCTGGAACAGTGAAAGATGGCAGCTACACAGCGACACGCTAGAGTAAATACAACAGGAAGGGTTATCAAAGCTACTGATGGTTCTTCTGCCTCCGAGCCGGGAAAATGGTCATTTCTGGAACACTTTTGAAGAAGAAGTCGACAGAGCTGGTGCGTGAAGTGAGATTCACCGAGTTTGCAGCCAGAAACGGCTAGTTGCCTTGATTCGTACTCCGTCATAGTGTTCATGGTCGACTTCAATTAGAAGAAGCGAGTGAATCGCCCATGAAAACTGTGAATACTTGTACAGAATCTTTACCGCTGATTTGCTATGACTAGTCACTGCGTAATATATACAATGCTGACGAAATAGGGGTATTGGATGAGTTGATACCAAGTCGGAGTTTGGTGCTGAAAGGTGATGCTTCTAGTCGAGGAAAATTCTCGAACGATAGTCCCACTGCATTGCTCGACGGTGGTGCTACTGGTAGCAAGTAAGTTATTTTCATTCTGTTTTCCATGGATATGACAGCTCCGATCGAAGTGGCTTGAGTCTTGCCCCTGATACTTGGATCTACCCAAGTTGACAACGATCCGGTATTTTCAGAGTAGACTTCATATTCACTGGAGGCATTTCTGAGGTGGAAGATGATATCGGAACTTTATTCTGCCTAAGCAAACCATTTCCGGCTTTAAGTTGAAGTTTCCTACTACAACCCAGTGACTTTTTAAGAAGAAGCGTTTGCTTGCTGTGAACATCCAGCCGAATGGTGCAGCCGCTGAAGGACAACGGTGGTCATGAATGCGACAGCCAATAAAAAGTAGCTGAGGCGCTTCTTTCAACAAGACGAGGTTTGCAAATACCAGCATTTGTATGCAACGTACTCGGATATGAATTTGTTGCTGAACATTACAAAATGTTCACAAACGGCATATTTCCTTCCAGTACTATTCCAAAAGATTATCAATTTTTTGTTGCTTTTTAATTTTGTATCTTGGGAGGTAGGATTTTGAAAGCTGCCTACATTATTGAATATCATCTTGAGATGAGTTAGCAGAACACCTATAGAAGGGATACCTCGCACTTGGATATGGTTTGGTCTTCTCCATGAGTATCCCTTATATATATATATATATATATATATATATATATATATATATATATATATTCAAACAAGGAGCCTGGATCTGAGGCAACGGAAATTTCAATTGTGATTTTTTCGCATCCAAAAGTGCATCACGGACAGCTAGAACCGAAGAGGCGAACTGTGAATCAGTTTTTAACGGACTATATTTATGCAGTTGAATAACTCAAGGGTACGTAGCAGTTCTTACTGTAAAACATCAACCTTTCAAGTAATATCCTATCAAAATTATTCCCCGACCACTTGACGAGTGTGATTTTTGTGCACGGCTGCTTGAAAGAATTTTACCCGAACCAAATATTGACTGATACATCAAGTTATCGGATTTACTGCCAAAGGGTGGGTGAAACATCTTTCATATTGTTGTTGCTTTCAAATCTACCGAATTTCTTAACGATTTTGACGACCTTGACACATCACTTAATCAGAAATGGGTCACTAGACCTAACTGTCTCGTGATAAATCAGATCTGATCTTCTCGACGGTACTCCGTGTACCGGTCGTTTTAGCGTCTGAATATTGCAGGCTGAAAAATCCAGTACGGAAACAAACAAACCTCGTTATAGTGAACCCAGCCAACAAATAACCACTGAGTTCATGATTCGTCTGCTAACTTATTTCGTCTTTTGTAGGTATCAAAGGATGAAATGTTTCTGTTCTTTTTTTCCATCAAAATGCCGTTAGTGCTGCATTGGAGTAAATAAGTAAAAAGCTGATTATTACGACATAGACAGCACAAATGGCTGACAGTATAGCACGACTGTGTGTGTGTGTGTGTGTGTGTGTGTGTGTGTGTGTGTATGTGTGTAGTCGATGGTAATGTCTGACTGTCAGACTCCGAGACTCGGGTATCTGTATCACTTATATTCCACAGATCTATATAGCACGAGATTTGGCACGATGCTATTCACTGCGAACGGTTCGATCAAACTGGAGCTGTGAGAGGTGAAATAATTTTACCAGTTTAAAGTGTTTACAATCATGCGACACCAAATACTGTGACACCATTTACATCGGAAAAGGGGCAGGAATAGTTAAGCCGTCATGCACTGAAGAAAAAAAAACTCCAAATTAGGTCCCGATTATTGCCAACGCAGGAGATTGTGTGAGCCATAGAACACAGAAGTCGCCTGTATCGCCCATCGCGAAGCACACGTTGGTAAGGCACCACAAGGTTGTTCGCAAAAGATGTTTTAAGGTGTTTTGCTTCAACGAGAGCTCGAATTTTAAAATTTATACAGGCCACATAAATCAACAGATAGCAACCGACCCAATGTCAACAAAAAATATTGATTCTAAATTATTGATTGGGCATAAACTGCGTATCGTTATATGTGTAATCTCCACAAATGCTTATCGGAAAATAATCGTTAGTATACAGTTGGTATCAGCCGAGATGTACCTAAAAGATTCCCGGAATAAATCCCCCACTGTACAGAATCGGTGTTTCCTTTCGAAATTTATCTCGCGAAAATGATTTTCTGAAAGAGTGAACCAACCATTGTTCTGAACATGGTCTATCGCAACATATTCTTGCAAAACATGTTTTCACTTCACACTGTTCATAAACAACTTTCACAAGCGTTCTTCAAAGTGAGGAGAAACTTGAAAACCGCTCCTCTAATTGTTGCCAAAATTTTGGAGACTATTTCACTTATACCCCTTAGTGGATAGCGGTTCCTGTGACACGTTGTCGACATAACTGCACAGTTGGGCTTTATGTGGTGAGCAGGCTGTTAACTGCCATTCTGGTGTTCGATTAGTATAGTGTATGATCCTGTTGATGCACTTACAGAGCCTGTGTGCTCGTGGCGATTTTGCTGTTTGATTTTGCAGATTACACACTTGCAAAGCCCCACGGAGGACACTGATCTCTCATGTGACATTTCTGGTACCCATGGCTGGGCCGTACTTAGGGTAATGGAAAGCCTTGGAGATAGACCTGATGTGAACTGAGAAGATAGATGTGAATTGAATTGAGTTGTGAATTGTGAAGGGATTTGAGACGTGGATTGTGCACCGAATTGAGACCTCGACTTGGTATGGCCTGGGAGAGGTCTTGCAGCTTAGTCCAATCTTGGTGTTCCCGGAGAAATGAGTACTCCTAGTGTGTGATGTGGGAGTACACAGCACAGCGGAGGGTGTTATTTCGTTGAAGGGAGCAGTGTATTGAGAAGGCTGTTTGCAGCTATATTGGTGTTCGATTATTATAAGTGTAGGATCCTTTTGATACTCTTACTAGGCATTGGACTTATGGACGTTTCCGTGTGTTCGTGTTTTGCAGATCGAACACAAGCATACCCCGTGAAGGAACACTGATCTTTGCATGCTATGTTAGTATATGTCAAACCTAAGTATGCCCATTGTTCAGGGAGTATAATTTTTTGCGTAACGGATAATGGTGATGAAAACATAGTTTGCAGTTTGTTATTATCAAAGGGCATCTAGGTTTTGGACTTTGAAGGGTCAGCCAAAAGGTTCTTGAAACACTAATTCCCGAAGAAAGTCAGTTGGCTCGATCAGCGAGAAACAAAGCTTCTGAAAATCTCCCCACCATTACACTTCCCTCAATGGTATTTTAATTCAATTTAAATAACCCGAGCAAACAAAGTGGTCTGAAATGAACAGACCAGTTGTGAGTTAGAAGTTCAGTCAAGTACGTCTCCCAAACCCATGTCGGCGGGCACATTGTAAGGACACATTCAAACAAAAACAGGTGTAGTGTTTACTTTATGTCACACAGAGCCACGTGTACGCATGTCCGTGGGTCTACACGCAGCACTTTGTCTAACAGTTCATTCAGGCATTCTTCTTCTCGGTGGTTACCCACAGTGCCATCTTCGAGATGCCCCTTCGTACAACATGACTAGCCGAACTTGAAAGTGGAAAGAGATAAACAATCATTAGAACGCTGCTTCTCCAAATGCCTCTGTGTGATTTCACTTCCATTACAGTATCTAAAGTTAAAAAAATCGATCGTTCACGCGACACATCTAATCACAGAGATTTGCCAGTGGTACCGCGACCGGGGGTGTTCATCTTTTGGAACAAGTTACGTATCTTCACCAAAATTCGTGGTTATGTTTCCACGGCTGATTCACTTTGGCAACCAATGCCGCCTTTCTCCTGGCACGGTACTATATTCATTCAAATCATTTCAAGTAATTGCTGCATGCATTGCAGTTTGTGAACATGCGGCTGCTGATGTAATGGATTGTAAGAATCGTCTTTTATTTAGATGTTCTGTACTTTGATATAATCCGGAAAGTTGTTTGGGCAAAAGCCTAACTAAACATGGAGTCGAGGAACTTCTGTATCCATAAGTGCGTGCACGCGCTATCGCTGTGAGAACGAGTGGCGGAAGCTGGTGTGCTTTCGACAAAATCCTTATGCGGAGGGTGGTCTGAGCCAGAGATAAACCTCGTGGATAGCTGATGACAGGCAAATTATATTGAGATGTGTAGATACCTGTACATTTCCGGCTTTTTCCATGATTCTCAACGTCCGTTGGTGCAACAGTCCTTCGTTGTATCGACGTTTTAATGTAAAACATATACACAACTTTTTGATCATCATCACCGCGCAATACAAAAAGGCTGTCAATAAATCTTTCATTCTGGCACGGTCTCATCTTCTGATTTGGAGTGTCTTGAAATTATATCGGTCGGAACTAACTGTGAGAAACAAAACATTTTAGAAGCTTCCACGGTGTCACTTGGCACTTCGCTCAATACCATCCTGTTCTGTTCAACGAATGGCTGTCAGACCGAACTGAACTGAAATTATTGGCGGATATTGGCTCTTTGGCGCTCATTTCCTGATCACAGGAACAGCGAACAAATGTGAGTTTGTGTCACACCTTTTGTTTCACTTTCATTCCTAATGTACATACCCTTTTGGGCTTTTTATCACAGCACGCTCCGCCGCCCATCTTCGTTTGCTAGTGTCGTCTTAGATATTGTTGACATTGACTTAGTGTGCCATATAGACAGAGTAGTATGCTACAGATGTGATGAAGTTAGTAAAGTGCCTTCGAGGTTGGCCACTGCAAGATGAAAAAAGCCTGAACGATCTAGACATGATCCTAAATTTCGTCAAAAACAAACCTTAAAAATGACCAAATAAGCACGTAGTTAGTAGGACAGGAAAGACAACAAAAGTTGGTACGGACTGGAGCTCGAGAAGTAAAAAATCAAAATGTAAACGTCTGATTTTTACAAAAATAGAGTCAGCATGTCTGAGCCGATTTGGATTGTGGTCTGGTATCACATCGAATTAGTTAACTAAATCGAGATGGTTTTTGCTACTTTGTTATTGATTTGACGGAGAAAGCTTTTTTAGAAATAGAACATTTACTAGCATTTAGTAGAGATGATACGATCACACCAAACCTGGGGGAGATAAGATCTTACTTTTGAACATCGAAGCATTGTATGATATGAAGCTGAAGGGTAGGGAAATTAGGAAAGATACCATACGTTAAAAGAAAAGCCACTTCATCCGCATGCTTGGTACGAATGGTATTTTTGTGAGTGGAAATAGAATAGATATGGAGAGGAAAATGGTGGTCGTGTGGTACAGTGAATTATGGCAAGGGTAGACGTAAAAAGAGCTGATATCGTTGTACGGAGTAGCCCCGTTACGAAAACTATCTGTCAACAACAACAAAAAAGACACCGGAAGGATCTCAGTGCGAAAATGTTGACCCCGCTACCGACTGGGGAGTCTATTTTGACTGTGTTCAGTCCTCCTGTTAAGCTCAGAGAGAAGCCAAAGTTTCAGGGCTGCGACAGTGTTGAGGGTGCAATTTGGTGGTTCGTGCGCAACCAGATTGGGCTCGATAGATAAAGAGTAAAAGTCTTCAAAAAACTGAATAATTTTTCAAAATAACTAAGAACTATTGAAGTACAAGTGATTAGATGAAAATGAGAATAAACGTTTCTGAGGACAAGGGTAGCAACCTTTATCCTCCAACGGCGTGGACTTCTTCATAATTCCGTTTAAAAAGTCTGAAGGAATTAGACAGAGACTTGCCGCACTCGTATTGAGCACTAAGGGGTTAAGGTTCTTCCGTCAGAAGCTTTTTCTAGGGCTTCAGGTGAGCAGTTCCTTGTGAACGTCAATGGTGTGAATGTCATGCTGAGGTTACTGAGACGGGTTTTCCCTCAGAATTGTAGAAGTATGAGACCCGAATGCCTTTCAAAAGATTAGTTGACCTCCTAGTTGTCGAAATTATTCGGTCTGTGTTCGGATGAACCACCACTCTGTATGTTCAACAGTTTCGAGCTTTCAGGGGATGATGTTCTTCGTGAAAAGGTTACGCCTATAGACGGAGCCGACACAGCCCTAACTTCGTAGATTTTGTCAGTTTCTGGACCAGCTGGAAATCCTTACTTTTTCTGGATGTATTCGTTTTTGCGACGAATTTGTTCAAGGCACGGGCAAGCGTGCGCCGTACAACAAAACATTCCAACTTTTCCATGACCATTTGGATGCGTATGTTTTTAATTTGGTTAGGTAAAATCAGACAGATACAGAACAAAGTTTTCGCTTAAACTAGTGATTTATTTAACGATCGAACTTTGTTTGCATTGTGTGACTGTTCATTAGTTCATCGGTAGTGCATAGGTTATTCATTTGTCGAACGTGTTCCGGAAAGCCGAATCCGAGACCTGTCTGAGTCAAATTGTTCACCGCTTCTTCTCGAAGCAATTTTAGTCAGAGGAAAGTTTTTGAGCCACTTCGGATTCACTCGTCGTCCCACGACAAAAAGAGTGTAACATCTTTGAAGTATTCAGTGGTGGTTGATAATGGGCAGCCATGGTCATCATGGCCAGCTAGTGAATTCAAGGTTTCAACTTTCGCTGGCTCTGGGCCCCCACTCGAATGCTACTCACCGACAGATACGATCGCCTGCTTCCATCTTGCTGAAAAGTTTCTATACAAATGAATAGCATATTACAATGAAGGAAAAATTTGTGTTATCTGGAGATGACTGACTTATCACTTGGACAGTGAGTGCTTTTCGATAGGACCATTGATCAGAAAGTTTGTCACGTTAATTTTATTTCGGGAATTCATCGGGCATTCCACGCACATTTTCATACTCTGATCTACCTTTAGAATGAGAGTATCTCTTACGTACAACATTAGAGTGGCTCTAATGTGCCTTTGCAAAATAATAGTTTCAAAATGTGGTGCTTATCAACTCTGTTGTTAAACGATCTGTATTGGAGACTGTTGGCAAAGTGGAATGAGGGATTTCGTAACATTTTTAACAGTCTAACCCGACGATTATCTCGCAGATTACCTCACTCACTTATGGTGTTTTTCCAGTACTGAAAAGTTATTCATGATTGTACATGTGTACGTGATGGTTAGGCGAAAATAGTAAAGTCGAAATGATCATGGATATTGATTTTGGAATCTTTTGACCCCGAACTAATTTGGTTGATTGATCTGGATCAGCGAACATTACCGTTGCCTTGCCTCCACTGTCCCACAGAACTCTGCACGTATCTTGAGTGACTCGGATGACGTGATCGTGACGTTTCAAAAGGTGAAAAACGGCTGTTGATGTGCACTTCGTGAAGAAATTTTATCTCCATTTTTGGCCATTGGAGAATGACAGCCGGTAAAATAATCACCAAAATGTATTCTAATGACATCTACAGAAAACCACAGTTCCGTTCTACCAGAGTAGTGGATGTTGCATGATTGAAATATAGGTGCTTTGGATAATTTAACAAACGCACTGGGACGTGGTCAAATGCTGGAAATAATAGAGGTATGTGTCGATCGAACAAGTGCGAGTGAAGAATAAATCAGTGAGCAAGATTAGATGCACCTAACCATACTTTCAAAGTGAATCATCCACGCAATTTCAGCTTTCTTCAGCAAAATCACCAGCATGAGGATAGCTTTGAAAGAGTCATTGGTTCTCACGATACTTCGCTTGAGTAAGCTTTCAGACAAGAATTACCGTCATTCTCGAGCGAAACTATTGGCAAATCATGAAGAGCAGTGTGCCCATCCGAAATGAAACTGGGAAATGGAATAACTGTGGTTAAACTTAGCCTTGATATGAACTAAAGATAGATGTGGAGAACAGGAATTGAAAATCACAAGTATTCATAATATTTGTTTCATGTGTATAGGTCATGTACAATGGAAAGGGAGCTATTCCCTCACGAAATCGGTAAGCAGAACGACAGCGCGGCTATATTGAGGACGAGTGTATGCGTGTGTCAGGTGAACGAAGGTAATCAATCAATATCTGCCCTTCATATGATTGGTGGGGTAAGGAAATGTCGAGTGCGGTAAAAACAGATATTGGAAGGCGAACGGAAAAGGAATGAATCACGAGGGAATATCAGTGGTGAATGAATAATCCTCCCAACATCACTCTTCTTTTGCAAATTTGTTCGCGGATTGCATATAATGTTAACAAATGGGAAGTCCAAACGGATTCATGACCAGGAATAATGAACAGCTGTAGTCGTAGTTGTACTAACGTGTAGTCTTTCACATAATGGTCGAAAGTAGTATATGATGCCTATATTATTCGTTGAGAGTAATGGACACCGGAGCCACATACATTTTAGTAAAGTCACAAGAAAAGTTCAGGGTGAACTGAAACAAGAACGGCAGGCACATTAAAACTCCCAGGGAAAAGACATTCAGTTGTTGTGAATGGTATATGGCTGATGTAAGTGATTAGTTCTAGTGTAAATTGACCATATTTAGCATTTTCGTGGAGTGTGATTTCAAATAAATGAATTTTAATGGGTTATAACTATTACTTATGGTAATAGTAGTCGTATTTTTAGCAGTAGCGGTAATGGAAGTAGTTGGTTATTATATACTACTCGTGAGTAGACGCCCGTTTGATAGGGATTAGGGATATTAGAGCGAACCAAAGGGTGACGCAGTTACACGGGCAGCACAGATTAGACTGAAAGACACACACAGGCTTGTAAAATGTATGATAAAACTTTACAGCCACGACTGTATCTGTTGGAATCAGATGAGTTATCATCACTTTATTTGTTTTACTATCGCTCGAAAGTTTGTTCCGAAGCGACGAAGGTTCGGCTGGCGGCTATTCCGAATTATAACAGCAATAACGTTATTATTATCATTATTATTAGTACTAGTAGTATTAGTAGCAGTAGGAAGAGTAATAGTAGTAGCTGTAGTAGTAGTAGTAATGGTGGTAATGGTGTTGATAGTAGCGTTAACAAAGGTAGCAGAAGCATAATATTACAAAAACCTATTGAATTTTCAGCCCCGGTTTTTATGAATAATGCAAGTTTCAGGTACAATATTAGCAGAAATGGAGCCGGTAATACAACGGGAAATTAGAAAATGACATAAACGAAAAACATTCAAAAATATAAAATACAGTATACTGTTTTGAAGCTAGCCTATTTCCAATGGCGATTCGGATAACTTCTACTTTTTTCTGATCAGCAGGCTGAATACAAATGTGGAATGGCCACACTGTAAGCCACCTTATTGGAGTTCGACTAATATGAGTGCTGCTAAATGTTGATGCCGTTGGTGAGCCTCGGTTCATGGGGTTATTCTTTTTGTTGTGCTTTTGCAGAATGAACACGTTTAACCCCCTGGTGGATGAACCTAACATATTACTAATGCACTTTTTTCATAGGTGTTCTTGTTAGTAGAGATTCATAGCATCCTTTCCAAGGTTCAGAACATACGTTGCTTGAATTTCCAGTAAATCATATATCATCTGCATTTCTGTGCGTCCAAGTAACTGTTCGTATCTCGATAGTTAGGTTAGTTCAGTAGGAAATTACCAACTTCCCAAGATTTCGATTTTAGGGGTATTTTGTGACTGTACTTACGAGCTTTTAGGGTACTCGTAGAATATTTCATCCCTTTTTATATGCAGTGATCAGTGCGAGATCAAAAAACGTTACAAGGAAACCGCTAGTGAAAAGGTACCAATTGGTAACTTTTTCGGTGTGCCTTTCTAAAGTGCAAACTCTTCACCAATGGTCCACACTTTCCGTACGTAGTAGATCTGAAGCAGTGCAAGTCCGAGACTGCGATGGCAACTGTTGTAGCACGAAATCGGGAAGAATCACTTATGTACGGACGAGTGCGTATTCTGGACTGGCGCACAAGTGCGTGTCAAGCGAAAGAAGGCGGCCTGTCAATGTCACTACCATACGAAGTAAGCCGCATGTGATTAGTGGATTAGCGCAGTGCAGAGCTAAGTACGGAGAGGTATTGGGATAGGCGAGTGTGAGGTGCAAGGAAGTGGGATGAGTTAAAGGTAAATTTCAATGTCACGTGGATAAGCTTCACAACATCATCAAACGTAGTTTACGAGTCAGGATACGGTGAAGCTTTTGGGAATAAATCTTGCCAAGCAATGTTGTTCGTTACTGATCTGTTAGCACTTGTGTTCGCGGCCGTGGTTGCTTTTTGTCAATCTCGATTATCATCATCAACCGAAGCCACATTTCAATTTGATAAATTGTTTTATTGTAAAATGGCTTTGAGAAAGGTTGCCCAGGGTGACCGAAGTGTTGTCAAATTACATCTACCAACAACGCTGTGGTACTAACATAATAATTTTCACATAATTTGAATTTAGGTTTATACATTCACTAGTAAAATGTTCGATCATTTGGGTAATTCAGCTTTGACTGTAGTATTCACCCATTTCAGGAGTGACTGACGAGTTAATGCTCTAGTTTCCTAACAGAATGGTTATAAAAGCGTTGCAACACTTTAACCATTCCAAGAGTTTTTTTGCTCTGAAAATCCTTCGCTTCCGTTTTCCATTTTTGCCAGTGCATCAGATATGCGACGCTCGGGAGGATCAGTTGCTATATGTTTTAACATGCTGCTCGCGCAAAGTTACGGAATAATTTGCTTGACTGAAACTGTTCCTCGAAAGTAATAACAATTTTTTCAAAGCCCAGAAATATTCCATTTTAACTAACTGAATAAAATATGTTGAGGTTAATTTAATGTAGCCTGTGCATATAGTAGTTTCCCAATGCTGAGTGGAATCCAGTCTTTACTCGCTTAAGCCCTTTGTCGTCAAAGTCTATAATTCTCTGATTACTAAATCCAGTGTGAGAAAAAAGAACCCCATCACAAAACTTTTGATTAGAGACAACACTTTTCCGTCACTCTATTCGTTATCACGTATTATCTACTGATGTCTTAACCAACTCAGTCTCAAGGTCATTCTGGCCGAATTTTCCCGACAGTGCAATGGATTCTCGTTGTTACGGTATGTCTCTGTTTTCCGTTACACTCACGTGCAAACAAGAATAAAATCGTATTCCTAGCTCCTCACCCCCTTTTGTTCTTTCGCTAGCATTGGGGCTCATACACCTGTGCACCGTCAGGATCTCCTTTTGTTTTCCTCGTCAATGATGGCTGACTAACAGTATGTCTCTGATGGATTTTAATTGCAAGCTGTACAGAATATGAAAATAAAGTAAATCCTCCGCTCTTTCCTCCTAAAAGCATCAATCTGTTTGCAGAAACCCATAGAGGATTAACACAAATATCTATTTCTCCCGTTTTCTCACGGTCACTGAGTGGAGTAAGGTCAGTTCCTGGTTACACGTGTGTCCGCACCCTAAACGAAAGGGAAAGTTTGCACTGCATTAGCCCTGTTCGCGGACGAAAAATCGTTCGGATCATTGGCTTCATGAGGTGAATCGCGAATTGATAGAGTTAGAGGGCTTATGAACTCTTGTCAGTTTGCGCTGAATTCCTTCGCCAAAATCTCAGCTTTTTAGTGGGGAAAGTATTTTTGGTGCACAAGTATACCCAGGCGTAACGGCTTACGAGCGTATCACTCTGAAATCAATTCACACCCGACTTTGGGAAATACGGTCCTCCAAAATATACCTACTAATGGGTTTCACGTGAATGGAATGCTAATCGAATAGAGTCCGTTTTAAAAAATAACACGTATTTCTTCAGGGTATCAAAACTAAACGACTGATGTTAACAGCAGCAACTGTGTCCTACAGTTGAATACCGAAATACTATTTTGACGATGTAACAAAGAGGCTACTAAAATCTTCTACCGAATCAGGAATTCCAGCTGGCAGAAAGCTTCTTTTGGATTTCTACTATAAAACGAAACAGTTGGTCCATTTCTTTTGTTCCAAAGAGGAGGAATCGTGGAAAAAGGTCTCACAATTGGTGTGCAATTACATTCATCTCTGGCAGACTGAGATTAGCGTTTTCAGAGGATGAATGGAGCTTTTCAAAACCCCACACATCTTCCAAGTTTTACATCTAAAATGAAACATAATCGTCGTATAGTGGTTCAAATTCAGTGATAGACTTTGCAGTTTTAACCTGATGCTGATGGCAGGAAAAGGGTTTTATTTTCAGCAAAAATATCCGGAAACTCGTTTGAAAAACAATGAGTTCGCTACATACATACAAGTTATCATACTATTTTCTTGTGAAATCAGAGGTTTTCTGTGGAGAATGGTCATTCTCTCTCTCAAAAATCTCGCCAGTTTTTCACATGACTGGAAAAGCTACGTTTTTGTGAACAATAAATTTAGTTAGGAAACGTTTCTCTGTTATGGATGAGATCTCGAAACCGAACACTGTGTTTCGCTAATCGTCAAACTATTTGAAACCGTTGATTCATCTTCAAACGGTGTCAAACCAATAGCATGAACAATCGACCACCACATATTTAGTTAAAACGGGGTTGTAAAGACCGTAGGTCATCCGACGTGTCGCTCGATTGTAGCATTGTGTTTGCCGCAGTCATTCGGCGAACACTGCGGAATTCAGCCGTTTCGTAGTTACAAAATGACTGAAGTCTGCAACTTCTGAAGCATGCCGAAGAATTTTCGAATTATATGACCATTATCTATTCGAAACTATACCAGGAAACAATGTTTTTTCGCCAAAAATTCGAATGGAGAAGTCAGTAATATAGCCTAGACCGTTTAACTGCATCTGCCGTCAATGTTCTTTTCACTTGGTCAGTAAAATGGCCAATGCAACTCAGACTAGATTGAAGTGGATGATTTGTGAGGGAATTGGACAAGAACGGGAGAGGGATTACAAGTTGGGTCATCCGGTTGGGGCCAAACCGATGAGCCTCTTAAACTGTTTTCACAGTTCGGGTTTATAACTGAGAATGGCTAGGGCCTTAACATATTTGAGCAATCTCACGTTTGTAGCACTGTATATGGTCTTAAACTCATGGCTTGGAGTTACGTGGTATTTTGTCTCAGTGAGATGTTGCCTAGTAAATGATATGATTGTTTTGCTTGCGCGATAGAGTCATCACTGCTATCTGACTATTTGTCGTCTTTTTGAATATGTTCATTTATTCGGTGAAGCATTTTTAGCTCCATTCAACCTACGTAAATCAAGGTTAAATCAGTCAAAGTTTATTCGTGGTTGAGAATTTATCAGGTTGCGTAAACCGTCACTGTAATTCTTTAAGTGAACAAAATCAAAACCCCTGAAAATCGTAAAATTTAGTCACTTCCGATCGAAACAGAAATCAGCAGTAGAGTGCAAACAGCAAATGATATTTTCTAGTCACTAGCAGAATAATTTCGGTTATCCGCTGCTCTGAAGGGGTCAGACAATGAATACTTTCTACGGTCAAGGCGATCGCAATCAGGTTATACAGACCAATCCTGTGCCGGGAAAATCAGTTCGTCAAAACATTGAAGCTCCGGTGACCAAAGGTCAATGAGATTTTGGGACAAACTTGTTGGTTAATGTGCCCACACAAGAGCAACGGAAACAGATTTGACATTCAGTTTTATGCTTTTACGTTCATACTCTGAATCATATTTTGGAAAACGATAAATCTTGGCGTGTTTGCTAAACATGCCTGCAGAAACGTTCCAAAAAGATAGAGATCTTTGTTCGCCATATTACCTCTTCTAAAATAATTACATGGAAAATCACGCCAGCTGACATTTCCTGCCACAAGAGCCCAAACCTTGATTTGATCAACATAACTTCTGTGAATTTGTATTACGTACGAAATGATTTACCATGCACTTTCAGCACACATTTCGAAAACCAGCACTCCGGAAATACTGCCCAGTATTAGACATTGCTAGCCAGCCCGGCTTGTCAAGTGGTACAGTATGTTTAAATCAGAATTATGCACAACAGATTCGAGTCTCCTTTTCGGATCCGATCTATATGAACCGTTGGTAATTGCTAACAGGTTGGGTGAATAATGTGCACAATATTTCTCATGGTTTCCAAAAATGAATCAATTGATGACACTACGACAAGATTCATTTTATGAATTCCCGATTTCGAACACACATTTGGGCAACGTTCAACATCTGTCAAGACATTTTACCTAGTTAGCCTGTTAGCTAATCCAAATCGCAGTCGTTAACTTTCAAATAAGTGCACAGTAAAACATATTGCAGTGATGCTTCATGTGCCACCCAGTAGACAGTGCCATATGAACGATATTTTGGACTAAGATGACTCATCTCTTCGAACCCATTTTGCCGAACCACTGATTTGTTCCAACGATGATCCCATTCTTAGTCGTCTGAAGATACAACGTATCCTCACAGTTGGGACATAGTCAAAGAAAGGTATGCAGACTCTTAGAAATTTAATAAGCTACCGAATCAATTCCTCCATAGGCACCAAAGGGAAAGTTCAACGTGATGGATTCACACATTCTTTGGGTTACACGGAAGTGCACAAAAGATAATTAAACTGAAATCTGAGCAAGCCGATGGGGCCAAAATAATCTATAGCAAATTAGTCTCCAGTTTTATTTAGATAATGTAATGCGTCTACACCAGGGTATCAGTTCAGAATGTTAGAGAGTAGCTCTGGTTCCATTAGAACCAAAGAAAAGCACCTCCAATTTCCGGCTACTTCTTGCATATCCGTTGTCGAAAAGGGACTTGAAAAATCAACCAGTTTTCTGGCTGTCTTTCAAACTCCCAATTAGATGCCTTTGCTGTGAACACCATATTCTGGCATCATAAACTAAGAATAGTCAAACCGACAGAGTAGTATTCTCAGACTAAAGTGGCAATCTCAACTGTCCAAAGACAAGAACTATACCCCATTCTTGCTGCAGATGGTGTTTAATCTTCCATCCGTTATTGATTTACTACTTCGAAAAAAGCCAGTATTATAGGCCCTTCTGTTGTAGAGTTTTATCCCTCCTCCTCTCAGAGTTGGGTGCTCTATAAGATGCTATATCATCATCACTTATTTATAGGTACTCATTTGGCGTGCCATGTCCAATGAATACGCTGATGATTTAGTGCTCGGCATACGGTAATCTAATGAACCGGTGTTTTCTATCCTGTATCAACGTGTCCCAGACATAAACGCGTAATCCTCAAACCACGTCCTGGCTATTACCCATTCCCAATACGCAGACTTATTTCCCCCTCTTATAAGGAGTGACGGTTACAGACAACTTTTAGAATCCACTCCTTACAAACTTGAAAATGAAGTTCCGAAATGTGTCCGTGAGTACCTTGGCGTAATGCGATATGGTTGGAGCATATAATTTACGACTTTATAATGAATAATAACCTGACACTTTGTGTATTATGTCTTGAAGTATTCTCTATACCACTCAGATCAATTAAATTTTTGTGCACTCTTGATTCCAGCCACACTGACTGTGCGGGTCCTTTTTTCTATCTTCTACTATCTACTTACAAAGGACTTTGAACTGATCGTATATCTCCCGGATATTTCCAAATGCAGCGGTACACCCTGTGCACTTATTTTGCATTAAAAGATATCATAATGTTTCAATGTATGCCACAAAGTGAATCGAAAGACAACAGTTGGCACCGCAAATCAATCCCAGAGTGGCCTCATCAAATGTGTTTCTATTTACTCTACACTAACTATGAACTTTTATTTGCCTCAAAAAAGCGTACGCATGTTCTGTTGTGCCCTATTTTGACAGATATATTAAAAGACCCCGTCAAACAATATCTGACTTAGGAGTCACGTTTCTTCGACCTTTTTTAATTTTGTGGTTAAGTATCAGCTGAGTATTCGTACCTCAGGATGAATGACGGCAATTACTGAAATTGAACTGACTACGATAGAGCTTGTATCTCCGGCTCCGTCTTTTCGTTCGTAGCAGTGCAAAATCTGAAGGGCTGAATACATAACTAATGGACTTACATGCCCATGTATTCGTCTTATCCGTGTCACGAAGAAATAACAGAAAAAGCAGAGTTTATTTGATGTGAATTGCGTAATTTATTTATCAATCCGGAAGTGGGAAATTAAGACTCTCGAAGTCCAGGTAAGCAGTGCAATAAAACAGAAGTTTGGAAAAGCATAAACAAGTCCGTTTGATCCAGTATACTTTCATCTGTAGACTTCGGTGCACTTCACTGTCTGGATATCTGGGAACAATTGCCATCTGACTGAAAAGCCGGTGACTGATCTAACACACTGAACAGCACGATAGTTGAACGAACAACCACGGCAAGTGAAGTTAATTATTAAAGCAACTGGTAGTACCATTGCATATATATATATATATATATATATATATATATATATATATATATGTATATATATATATATTCTTCTTCTCCTACTTGCTACGTTAGTTTTCTGTTCCAGAAGAGAAGCTTCTGTACTTTTCTTTACCTTAACTTTTCAGAGCTCAGCTTATTCCCACGTTTGGAAACTCAGTTCATGCATGAGATGAGTGTTTCCGTCTTTTTCATCTCCTCTGATTTTCCCCACTGCTACAATTTCTCTCCTTTCAGCAGCTGGAATATTGGACTGATTTGGATTAAAAAAAGTCTTCCGATACTATGCGCTCGAGCCAGAAACCTAATCCTGTTTGTAGTAATTTGTTCACTTATTGAAAGTAAAAAATTATCACCCAATCGTCTTGGTAAAAAATATCAAGTTGATGTTTTCCTCTCTTCATCAAGGACATCCTTACAACAAGGTGTTACACCTTGTAAAATCACCAACTCTACAGATAGTCACCATTGCTGGCTGCGTTTCCGAAGAGTCTACTTTGGGCGGTTTTTCTACTTCCTATATATAGAGGGAGACATAAAAAGTAACGGAGAGTGGAATCGGTGCCCGTTATGAACAACTCACCAACTCTTGAGGACAAAGATCTAAAACCGGAGGGTTAGCGGTTTAGGCCTTTTGTGACAAATGGTTCAAGCTTGTTGCCATTCCAGCTAAAATTCAAGTTCGGGAGCGTCTACCGGTGTGACAAGGGTAGTAGCAAAAGATTACATTTGTTATTCGAGGCACTGGCTTTGGGAAAACAACAAAATGTCAATTACAGTTGGAATTTGGAGATTGGTGGAGGCCGACGACGGAAATATTTCTGTCAGTCCGAATAAGGCGATGGGAAAGGAACGATAGAGGGAATGGTATACGAAACCTTGGTTGTGGTTCAAAATGCAAATGTTGGTTAGTGTGAAATTTGTTGCCATAATGAGAGCTGAGAATCAATAAGTCAGTGAGATTCTTTACGACTCGAAGATGACACGAACTTCTGAGGTATAACCGGAAGCCTTACCCTGGGGCTTAAATTGGTGAACTACGTGCGATTTCAAAAGGTAGAACCGCCTAGCGCCTATTAACATGATCTCATCTACGTATAGATTTTATTTTTCCTATCAATCTAACCTGTCAGTATGTTTACAAGTAGAAATTTAACGATTATTCAGCTATACCACGGTTCTTCAAATTTTATTTTTCGAGCTTGGAGTGATCTCTCCATTTTGTGTTAAACTGTTACTGTAGCCAATTTTGCTCTATGCATGAATGTTAGGACAGAATATGTTTATCTAGGAAATTCGACTCCTACAGGCATTTCCCTTCAGAAGGGGGTAAAAAAATGTAAACCCTGTGAGCTAACAAATTTCCCCGTGAGCTGTCTTGTCATGAATTACTGAACTTTGATTTATCCGATATTGGATCTATTATCCAGCCATTTCCTCAAAGACTCGTGAGTTTCTCACTTACTAGTGTGAAAATGATGACCTTGGTGTACACATTGGTGTGAACCAAAAAATGTGTTAACCCACCTTTTGTTCAGTGAAAAAGTTCCCATTATTTTAAAATACCTTATTTGAATGCGCTGAATTTTGTTACTCAGTCAGGGGACTCCTCCATGGGCACATAGGATAGTGAGAAGAGAAAATTCACCACAGTACAGTTCATAAATAACTGAAACCTTGGACGAAGCACATTTTGTTTTCAGGCTTCACCAGACTTCGTTGTTCCTTTAGCGTGTCATCATACATCAACTTGAATATATTAGCGTATATATACTAGTATATTAGTATGCTTCATAATCGATTATATCTAAAATAATAATTCACAGCAATAGTATTTATGCCTAACGAGTTTCCACTATTTTCAGCCTAAATAATTCATCAAGCCTTTCAAATATCACAACGAGTTGCAAATATGATTTGCTTATCTACTGCCTAAGCAACATACGAATTAATACGGCGATTCGAGTAGATGAAAGCCCTACTTTTAAATGGCACAAATTTTGAACATACATGTATGACTGGCAGCCATACACCCCATCGTAGAGTCTCGATTGAGGTTCTGCATTTTCACACTTCTATTGAATTATGAGGGAGACAAAGCAGTTGGGTTTCATCGGTGAGTAACAGAGCAATGGTGCTGCATCACGACACTATATTTCGGCGGTGATCAGAATAATATCATCACGGAATTTGAAAGACAGCCACCCGGGTTCGATTCCCTCCACCAAGGTTTACATCCCCTTTTGGCAGCCTTTCACCGGTCGCGGCTCCCTATTGAAATGTTGTCCAGTGTTGTACACTAATCAGATGATGCGAGAAAATTTTTGCTCATACATATGCACAAAGAATTCAAAGTATTGCAGTCTTCACACCAAATCATCTTGCAATAGGAAGTAATCTGAGTGATTCAATCTAGATGTTGCTTTTTCTTTTTTTTCTTTCACTTTTTGAGCTCAAGTTTCTTGGTATCTACCTACTTTGATTCCGCTAAGTGACACTGTAGATTTGCAGTGGATATACAATAAATATTTCCTCACAAACCGGATGAAATATAATTTATGGGAGTTACTCAGCTGATAATCTGCAGAACATCCTTCGATGATCACACTTGTGAAATATTCACACTATGTTTGATACAACTCTCAAATAGAATGACAGTCAACCCTCAGTTACGTACTGCCATGCTGACGATGAGCTCGTGATGGCTACTTCACCCATCTCTTACTCTTTACCCTTGTGGGCTTGTATACATGCGTTTTTAACAGTGCGGTTTGATTACAGTATAAAAATAAGAAAACTATCCGTTACGTAACCTGTCCGATAGATATGGATGTTCTTTGTTTTATTCTTCATCCTTCTTTCTTCGTTATAAAGACAGATGACACCTCTCCAGTGTAAACCTCATCACCAGAGCTCGACAACATGGACTCAGGTGTGAGTTGTCAGTCTGCACCTCTGCAGAAAGATGTTATGTAGTCGATTGAACAACAGGTCGTTGGATTCTTCTAACTCATTAGGTGGTAGCTTGTTCCACAAGTTGATCATCCTCCGAGAGGAGACCCACCAAAAGATGTTTCATTAAGGTGCTCGAATGGCTTCTCGTACCCTTGTGACCGTGAAGAGGGAGCTATGAACTTCGATCTGGTGGAGAATAGCCTCAAAAAATACTTCTGACGATGACTAGGTCAAATCGAACTGTTCACATTATGCCGCGGGAAATAACCCGATAATCTGCTGAAGACCTTCGTAGCTGCTACCGCGTGATATTCCAACAAGAAAGTTTGCGCCAATCTGCACTCCCCCAGCACTGACAATTCTGCAGCTGCACACAGGAAAACAGCAGATCCTCCGTATTCTATTCCGGGTCCTAAGTGGGAAACTTTGAGAACTTTAAAAGTGTTGAGTGAGAGTTTGCCAAATGACCGGCTAATAGGTCCAAGAATACTCCTCGCGGTAGCCCAGAGTTCGTTGGTGTTGCTTTTAGTTTTCAGTGACAAAGCCACCATCATCCCAAGGTCCGTTTCACAAAACAGATTAGTGAAGGAGTACGTCACATATATATTATATCCCGTTAATAATCGGTTTCCCTCCGTACGTGTGCACACTCGTAGGCTTTGATTGGTAGGGACCATAGTTCACACTTTATTTCAAGGGCGTTGACGTTCTCCTCAGGTACAAGTTCATCTGCATTTGACGTGGTCGCACTCCTGATCTTAAGGTCCTTGGCATAAATAAGATACGGAGATTAGAGAATTGCCAGTAGGTCAGTAATATAAGCCAGGAAGAGTAGTAGGTTTAGAACCGATCCTTGTGTCACTGCTCTGGTAGTCACCTGTCTTTTCGACGTTGATCATGCTGCTCGTGCTGCTCGTACTGCGACGATCCTCCTTCTAAGGAAATTATCGATCTATAGAATCAAGAGGTTCATATAGTGGACGGCTTTTAGCTTACCCTTTAGATGATCTTGTTGAACTTTATCAAAAGCTTTGCTAAATCCACAAAGATTACTTCCGCAGTGTCCTTGGCTTTGGGTTCGTCCGATGCTCCTGTGATGGTAGCAAGTTTGATAAACACGGTCTGCTTTTCCGGGAACCATGTTGTCGGCACGGTAGATAGCTTCCACCTATATGTCCCGGAGTTCAGTGTCCAGGAGGCTTTCCATAACCCTTCTCACCAAGGATGTTAGGCTGACTGCCCAGTAGTTGATAGCCTGAGCCTTCGCCCTACATTTGTACAGTGGAAAACAATAGTTTTCTTCGATTTATGTGGGCCTTTCCCGCTGATAACGACAGTCTAAACAGTCTTGTAACTGGCTGAGTTAGCACACAAACTATCTCCTCAGCCACTGCGGGATGCACTCTATCTGGTCCACAGGATTGGTTAATTTTGATGGTACACGAGGCTGCAGCCCCTTCTTCCTCATTCGACATACAAGGAGACTTTACTGCAGTCTGTGGAGGATGATGATGTTTCAGTCCAGATAAATAGGTTGACAAGTAGGACCTAGCCAATTTATCCGCCTTGTTCTCATCGCTAGCCCCCAGGAAATTTCCCTCTTGTAGGACTGGAATGGCAATTTTAGATGGGTAAACACTTTTGAGTGCACGAACCGAGCTCACTGCAAGCGTTTCCTCAAGTGTAATTCACTTTGTTCGTTTCGTTTGTGTGCATTGATCACGGATGAAGCGATAGCTGTCATATCCCCCTCCACTTGTGAGATATAGACGCCATCCAATGTTTCGACACTTCGAAAGACGTTTGAGTTGCTAATCAAAGCTAGGAAGACCCTTTGCATGCAGACTCTGTCTGGAATGTACTGCTAGTACTTGGCATCTTTAGAGGATTCCATCGCGAATAACTCTTCGGGCCTTGTCTGTCGTATAGACCTGATGGATACCACGACTCTTAGGATACAGCCTGCCTGTGGTCTGGGTACAAATATAGCTCCTCTATTCCAGATGATGGTCAAAACCGTGTGGTTACTTCGGCCTGGTGGAAGTAGGTACGCAATCTTTTCCACATCGAAACATCTGGAAGGTATTACCAAGTCTAGAATAGATGTTTCAAGAAGTTAAGTTAAGTTCCAGTGAGCTTCCTGGGATGTTGGTATGAGGGGAGGTTCAGTCATGTCGAATGAATCCTATGCAAAAGGAAAATGCACCAGAAAGGCTTCACAGATTTCTCCGTTGATGTTTGAGGAGTTGAGGTCACCAAAATTAGACAGCCACCATCACCGTCCCGTCATCACGCGCCGGTCAGTATTTCTATATGATCCGCTGCTGGAAACCATTAAATGACACCAACGTATTCACTAACACTGACGGTTAGTTTAATGCGACACTGAGGAGATCCTACCAAGCCTTGTGGGTCTACGTGGCGGACCAACTGTATCGAAGGGACACCGACTCAAACGGAATTTCCACGCCTCCTCCTTTCCTCGTGTGGCTTTGTCAGCTCGTTGGAGCAAGTACCCTGGAAGGATCATCTCCTAGTCCAGTTTCTCCTCGGTAAGCCAAATTTCCGTCAGAGTATCCACGGTTGGCGAGCGGAACAACACCAAAGCCTCGAGCTCATCACGCTTGTTTAGCAGAGCCCTGACATCAAAAGACAATAGGAGCTTGTCTTCACCTGACTTCCTTCTCCACGAGATCCCTTATTGAGCCTCCACTGCATTGGCCGCCGGCTGGCGAAAATGGTGAGACTGAACAGCTTCGACCGGAGCTGAAAATACTTCCTTTGTGTCCGAAAGTCTCGGATGAATAAACCTGTTTCCTCATTGGCTCAGCTTTCGCACAACTCGAGCAATACTGACTTATGCTTTTCTCGGAGTCCAGATCTTGAAAGAGACGCAACCTCTCACCTTTCAGTCTGGCGATTAAGTCCTGTAGGAGAGACGCATTGTGATCCAATCGACTTAATGCCACGGATACAGTTGATTCCGGAAGGTTTAACGCAAGAAAATGCTGGGTCTTGAGTGACGGCTGTGTCGGTTGGTGCGGCTTTTTCGGTTTTCCTTGGGTCTGTGATTTTCGGCTGCCGTGGACTGGGAACTCTATCCCTACTGTCTGTATTAGCTGAATTCGTAAAATCAGTGTCATGGCAAGCATCCTTACCTTTGGAAATAATTGATGCTGAAGTGTTGTTTTTAATCACGGCTTTCTTCCGATGATGTTTCTTTGCTACTGCAGATGAACTACTTAGGATGGTTGGGGTTACGTTGGCTTGGGACCAGGGGCTCGTTGAACTTCGTGCTGCGAGTACCTCGTTCTCCCGCTTCCCAGATTCAGCTTTTCTGCTTATTCTAACCGTGGTACAGTCGGTGAACGAAATTTGTAGGAATAGTATATTGCAAGAACACAGTCACTCATACCTGTCTTTATCAATTTCACTAGACTTTAGGTGAATCCATCCCTTACAACAATCCCACATCAGGGCTTTGGCTCGAGGGCGGATAATTTACTACATAGTGAACAGGCACACTGATCCGCAGAGTCAACTGAACACATATCGCTAACAATCTACAGAGAGCCTGAAATATTAAAAATATGATTTCTCCATGAATCGTAATGATAAATGTTCTGTGTAGCTCAGATCAGATGATGTATGTGAGATTTTCACACTTGGTTACTGAACAACAGCAAACTTTGGTTCTCCCGAATGCACATTCACGCGGAGTCATGTACCACCGCTTTGGAAGAATCTTACTGGACTACTGAACGACCTACGCTTCTAAGACTGACATTGTTGAATGTCACTAGATCATACCATGGTCGTCCATGGAAAGAGCAGATAGCTTTTCGCGGTGGCAAATGAGGAGTTTGCCCAAAATCAAGTTCTCTCAATTGAACATTCACAATATTGAGTTCCCAACTTATAAATTCGCATTTGTGAGCCTCTCTTTTTCCGAATGGGATCTCCTTTTAGGCGGGTTTCCCAATCTAACTGATACTTATTCCAATGTTTTAACTAAGGACGATACATATTCAAGATTAATCATAACTGGGACATAAAAAGGACGTTAATCATGCCGTAATACCACGTAGGAGACCCACAAATTGTGCACTCCCGTGGAATGTCCTCAAGCTGCAGACTGTACGCAACCGTGTTTCCCTCCATGAGATTCAGTATCCTCCTTGTTGGCACTTAAAACAAGTAGTACCTTAGGACTACGGCCACCTTGGTCCTAACTGCAACTTGTGCTCCGTGTGTTGTTTCTGTCAGATCCCCTAACGGTAATTTATTCTCTTGAGTTTAACACGTTCGAAATGGTTTTCATATAACCACTTCACCGTACGAATGTTCCACTTTCTCTATTTTGCTTCTGAATGGATAACTTCATGTATTCTATCTTTCCCATACTTGTGTGAACTTGTAAAAATGACAGTGAAAAATCCAATCTGTCGTGCACTAGTGATACACTCGTACTTTTGATTTGTGAATTGAGAATGAAAAGTAAATTGCCATTCGATTTTCCGGTCTCTGAATGTCTTTATTTATTTTGTACACCCAGGGTTATGCACGTGCACCAGTGTTTCAACAGAATTTGGAACGTGAACCTCTTGACATCAAGAAAGTACAATATAGCAAACGACTCCACAACCAGAAACATTCTTACTCAGCGTTTTATTTTCTTTATTGCCCCAATGACTATCACATATGATGGTTGCATTTCCACTTTGTCTGTCCTGATATTCTCCACTGGTACTGATGATGGAAGCCGCCACTTTCAAGAAGTGTTCGTAACGATTTACTAAGGCGTGTGATTTTGGTAACAGTTTCTATCACCCATGATAGGCCCTGAGACAGTTTTCAGTGAAATGTTAAGCACAATGTCCGTAGTATTTCAAACCCTTCCATGGCCTCACTGGCAACAGTTTCATTTAAGTTAAGATGTTAATATAACCACCGACTATACATCCAATAGTAATTATAGCAGCGTGAAGAAATTTCGCAATGACGGTAATATTATCACAATCATTGTAATTTGAATCATTGTTAGCACAGTCCACGCTGCGTTGGTATCAAGTAACTAACAAACCTGAACACGTCAGCTGGGAAACTCTCTTTAGTCTGTTCATTTCTACGGACTCAGACTGTTGACTGTGGTGTAGGCTATGATTTTTCAGGTCAACTCCTACATAATGGGTGTTCCGTGCGTATTTCGGTCTGTAGCATCATCGCGGCAGCCCTGAACTGAAAGTGCCACGTGATTTTCCAGCAGGCCGGATCTCTGCTGTTCGATCGAATGCATCTGATCAATGAACAAACGGGATGAGGGCAAACAGGCTTATTTGTATCAAATCAGTAATGATGTACGCACCTGCGCAAGTGATATTTTGCATATCTGATTCAAATTGTTTATTTCGGTTCCTTTTACCTGGCAAGGACTAAAATAGAGATGAAAACAAAAACACGACGGGATTAGGAATTAAGGACGCGGACTATTCGTACAGGTCCCCGGGAAACACTCAATCAGCTCGCGATTGCGAAACGAAACGGAAGTGTAATCAGCAAGTTAACGTTACTTTTTTAAAAAAATGATATAGACTTTACCGAGATGTTTTGTTTCCGAGAAATGGTAGATTTGTCTAACAGATAATTTTGTTTCTCTATTGGATGCCAAACTGTTTTCTTGCACTGTGATGGAGTGCTCACCATTTGATTTTACCGTTCCACGTAACACCGCTCACCATCTAATTTGATTTACGCATCCAACCCTTCTGTTCACCAAATCGACGGCTCCTGATTGGGAACACCGTTTAATCATCTGCTTGCAACAACAACGCCAGTTCCAGCTCGTCCACCGTTTTCAGAAAGGTGTGTTGCAAGTGTCCTAGCTGGCTGGCTGCTAATAGTTACACTCATTCACCTAGGATGCCTGAACGGTCCATTCTTGAAAACAACCTTGCAACCCTTTTTTGTAAGATGCTGCAATGAAGGCACATTGTTGTTCGCAAAACTAAGATTCGTATCAACATTTGTAGCCAAAACACCATGCTTATGACTTCCGGACTGAAGCTAGTTATTTCTGCTGCTGTTGGGAGTATCGAGGACAGTGCAGGATGAAACTGGATGAGGCTTCCTCAAATCATCGTATTCTTGTAGGTCAAAATTATATGAGTAAGCATACACTGTCGTCTTAGGTTTTCCAGACAATAAACCGGCAGTGGTCAAATCGTCACCACGGTGGTATTTAGACCATTCTGTCCCATACTTGGTTCCTGTAGCTGCCGCTCATTTTCTCCAATTGGCAACCTTTAACGGACCACGATCCCCGTATTGAAATACGGAGTTATTATTGTATAAAATAGAGAAAATAAACAAAACTGTGGTGGAAGAAAAAAGAGAACAACAATAAAACCGACTTGTACCCTGAGCCTTCGGCTACAACGATAGCATTAAGAGTTACGTTAACCATTTTATACCTTCTTACGCCTACTGGTAGACGTTAGATGATATACAGTGACCAGTGGTTTCAATCATGTATCGAAAAATCTTATCATTGATTTTGGTTTAACAGATAATTATTCTTCTTGGGCCAGGTAACATTTTATATCGAAAATAAAGAAATGTTGAACATACAAAAGTATTGCGCTTTCTCTCGATAACCACAGTCCTGTTCTTCTACAAACCAACATGTTTTGAATCATTTAACCTTCCTCTTCCTTATACTGCTCACTCTCACTAGGTAATGCCGAATAAAGGAGAACTAGCCGACAAAAGATAATGCTCTAAATAAGACGCATATTTCGTAGTGGTACTCGCGAGTCGACACTGACTGTCTCCTGCCGAAAGGCAGCAAAACTGGGATTAAATGCTTGACTTGAGTGTACGGGCTCAAAATCTTCTTATTTCTACAACTAATTGTAGGTACGATAACGGACAGTATTATTCTAGATATTGACCGTACTTTTTTGACTTGAACGCTACCAAATGTGTAACAGGGTCATTCCTAGTCATCTGTTTCATCAAAAAACTTGTTTTTTCTCGTTAGTCCAATTCTGAAATAGAAAGGAGGCTATCAATCCAAAAGGTGTGCCGAACTAACCTTTCAGTGGCTCTTGACTCCAAAAACCCAAATAGAGTACCATTTTGCAGGATGAATTTATTACCAACCAATGTTTGTCTTTTTGGGTCGATATTAGAACTCGTTCCATCATTGTACTTCATAACTCAATGAAATCGGCGACAGGAATTTAGAAAACTTTATATGTGTAGCCTGGGTGTGTCAGTGTGTAACTTCTAAATATCCATTTCGTATTGCACAGAAAACCCGTAAAATGAGATGACTCATCGAGCCGCGTCAGCACTCGTATATTACTGGATCTGAAAGAGAATCATCCCCAATGGCCTATTGGTGATGTGTTTGTAACTCGCCATTAGGCGTCTTGGATTCGAGTCTTAGTTAAGTCACGATGGATATAAATTGCTCATTACTGTTATTACATTTTTGCGTATGAGTGCGGTGTGGACAGAGCAAACCCCATAACTGCAAAAATGCACTTCACCGGAAACCCGAAACTTGGAGTGAACAGGAGAGCCACATAACATGGCTAGTCGGCAGACAGTGTGCAACTTAAGTAACCGGTTGGGGCGAGGATCGAGCCTTGGACCTCCTGGACAATAGATAGACTCTTCGAACCACTCTGCCATCACCCATTACTAATAGTAACAGTAATGCAACGGCTTCGCATTGATTCCGTGGTTTCTAGTTGTGTCCTGTGCGTTGTTACGGCAAGAACACTTATTTTGTAAGTCCTGTAACTCAGATCATTCATATTTGCATATGATTATTAAGAGATTAGGTTTGTATAACATGATTCATTTTGCAGTTACAACTCTCAGCTCATATACACATATTACACAAGCTGTGCGGGTTGTTTATAACGGAATGCCTCCCTTGTACTTAGGCTCGTACGGGGAAGTCTTCTATGACAGGAGTCGATCGCGGTGAGGGAATCGGGTTGTTACCGTTCAGTGCCAGTGACGGAAGAGTGCTATATCGTATAGAGTAGACGTTCAACACAACTATTGAGATCCAGCCTTAATAGCCTTGCAGTTAAGGTGTTCTACTCATAATCGTCCACCCCGGGTTCGAGTCCCCGTGGGAGCCCAGTGGGGGTTCACTGCTGATGATTCCCAACAAGGATGAAACAGCTGTACAGTGCTCCCATGGTTTTCATTGGCGAGCTGAGCTTCAAAACTGCACGATAAACTATATTATTTAAACATTTGTAGATGAAATATGATTATTTTTTTCTAACGTATTCACTCTACTTTGACTTCAGACTGTTTCCTAGCAGCGATTTTGTTGATTTGCATACATCTCAGCCGATTCCTTCTGAAAACCGAGTTATCAGTCCGACATACCACATTCCCCAACTGACGTATCAGATGACAACGCAATGTGGACCGGCTCTCGGTAGGCAACGAATTTCCTCCGCACGTGTGTAAAGTGCACAGTGGAAACCGATCTCTACTCTCTATTCATAGTATATGTAACTCGAATTAACTGGCATATAGTGATGTTCTTCGGGTAATAATTTACAGACTTGGTCTTGTAAATTTTCTTCGTTCTTATCCGAATCATATCAGTTAGAAATGGATGGGTAGGCAAGTATCCCCTTTGGGAAACTTGCCTTATTAGTTATTTTCGCCTTTGAATAGTCAAGTAAAATGTGTTATTTTACTCAGTGGCCATATACCAAGACCAGAATCAACCAGAAAAGGAGACGAAATGGAAATAATTTAGTCCTGTTTACAGTCACGACAGCTCAAGTTCGAGAACGGTCGACGAGAAAAGGTATTCACAACAGCTGCAAGTGTGATCTATGTTGATAAGTATACTAGCCCTCTTCTGTGCACGTATTTCTGAGTTCGCAGAATGCTTACGCACATTCCGTGTGTTTATCAGACTGCTTTACCGGGAATCGACCGGCTGAACACACTTGTCAGTTCCAACTGACGAGACGTAGAATTATTTTACGGGGCACGTGATCGTACTCAAGCATGCTGCAACTGTTGGTCGATATTTACCAACTCATCATAATGGTTAAATCAATTTACAAAGCACGGATAAGACAATTTCCGTGCAAACGGGCACATCACTTAGTGCGTGATAGTTCAAAAATTCGGTTTACCGGGGAAATACGGGCAGACCCGAAAAGAAACAATTTTCAGGACACATCGTTTTATTTTCCATCTACTGTATCACGGAACTAAATGCACAGGCACTGTTGAAGACCTTTCGCTAGTGAAGAAATTACGTAAAACTAGAAAACATAGAGCCAATCGTTTTTCATCGAGAGGTATGTGGAAAAACAATTTGGTTTTTGTGAGCCCTAAAAGTGATTAGCTTTTATCGACTGGATAACAAAACACCTGTGGCAGGGTGACTGCAGGTGTACACCTGGTGATTAGTCAGTAGTTTTCGAACAACAAAATAATTTCTTCCAAACATAAAAACAGAGAAGAAAAGTCACAAACTGGGGCAATGATTTCCTTTCACGTTTCGGACAATCTCTGTCGTAGATGAGTGTTACTCCGGAAAATCCAAATCAGACAGAGCAATAGCAGTCCAGCCAAGGTAACTGGAATTCTTCTCATTGATAACTTTCTTATACAAGTAACTCACAAGATTGTGCAATACTATGCTGACTTATGAATCCTTTTTTTCTTAGGGACTATCTGCGTAAAGTTTACTCACGACAAATCATCTTATTCAATCTTAGAAGTAATATCTAAGGGGCAAATAAAGGGGATTTAGGGGAATCGCGCGTTTGCATAACAACTGTCACAAGTACTTTACTTCATTTCTGCTTGTGCTCATCTGCCTGGAGACTGCTATAAATTGAATTTCCATGTTACTTTCGGCGCACAAAAGACGTGACTTTGAGCTGGTCGGCTTTCGTTCAACTACGGTTTACTCCGCGCCCGTGACTCCATTCATGTCAACTCATCGCCCCCCCTCCCCCAGTGAATCACTTCGTTCGGCAGATCCACCTTTGTATTTGTAAGTCCGCATATATTTCTTGTGAATAGATGTGCACGTATCCTCCAACTAATGCGTTCGACTGTCAGAGCGAAGCGTGTAGGCAGGTTCAGGAACGAGGACAATTGCCCGACAACCTTAACCCTCTAGAACGTATCTATCTAGTTACATGGAAAATCACCCCAATCAGACAAACGAACTGGGCGCGGTTCACTTGCTCCTTCACTATGTCCGATGGTGCATTTATCAATATGGGACTATTTATAGATTCACTCAGCCACACCCAATGAGATACAGAGAGAGAGAGAGAACGAGCATCCCGTGCAATGGTTTTCTTCAAATAGTAAGCTGGGCAGATTCATTTATTCCAAAAAACTGATGCCTATAAGCTGTTAATTTCGGTGACGTGATCGGACTGGCCCAGGCATCCAATTTATGTTTCTGCTCTACAGTTTCCCTGATGCCGCAAAACAAAACCAACAGGTTTTCTCTCCTCCTTGCTGGATTCCCCGGGATAAATCAAGAATATAGACTCGCCTAGGGCTTGGATGTCATTCAAAAACCAAGTGGGATATCTGACGAATAAAACAAAATACTCATCTCCTTGTATTCGAGATAGTTCCACATTGTAGAACGGTAGACAAAATAAATCTACACTGGGAACCGCCAGTCCCATCAGATATTTATGCAATACTTTAACGGACACTAAACTACCAACCTGTCCACTAAACAAATACGAATGTGCTGAGTTCTCTCCAGAATCATTGGGTTACAAAAAGAACTTAAACCTCGGTGGTGCTTAGGCATGGTTTGCAAATGTTTCTTCATTGGAAACAATCAGTCTGTTATTTCCTTACACGTGTCACACCGGTATTTGATGCTTCCGTGTTTTTAAATGGATGTAACAGCAACGATAATTTTTCTTCACGACAGCCTTATTTGTATACCAAGAGTGTGAGAAGAAGCTTCTGTTAGAGGACCACAAAGGCGGTTTGCTGACAGTTCCATGTGGATTGGAGGCACCTAACCTCGAGAACGACAGCACTGTGTTCGCAAGTTGCCATTTATGATTTAATTAGTATCTACCGGTGGGTGGACCAAGTTTCTCGGAAGCACAGGGCCGGCTCAGTGGAGTCTCCGAACTGAAGCTTCCACTCACACTCATGTTGCACCAACTGGAATATTGTGAAGAAACACCTACGGAATGCACGAGCATGAGAATAAATTGAGAACCGAGGAGTACCGGGTATGTATACCTGATGAGCTGCAACAACCGCGAAACTGGGTACGTGCTCCAGAGAGGCTGGGTCCACCCATCCGTAGATAATACTTAAACCAAAAAGTAATAATTAGTATATGATAAATCAAGCGACGCATGGTTAATACCTACTCTTAGCGATCTTGTCACGAACTATTACTCATACTGGAACTCATTTGTCTTCAGACAATTTTTGCCTAACCACTGGTGTATAACGTTCATGGTAAATGTCTCCAAATCACATATTTTCTTCCTCAGCGGTCTTTTTATCGCCCACGACTCATCGGCGACCTCAGAAATTTTATACTGGGGAAGAATTACGTCGGTGTGAGAACAGCACCCGAGTCATTCCCTCTGAGCAAGAAGGAAATGCTGCGAGCTGCATAAAACCGTTCAAAGTAAATCTGAGGCTACAAGTGATCCGGCTGAGGTTCGATAAAACAAATCTCGTCTTGATATTGAACACGGGAAGGAGACAAAAATGTGAACCTTTTTTGAAAATGAGTAAAGAAAAAACATATTTTTCTCGAATTCCATCAACTTTATAAATCACTTTGGTGGTAGAAAAAGTTTGGTTCGCCTTCCTGTGTTTCTAATCGGGTAATTTTATCGGTTCACACCTGAGACATTTAGACTACTCTATCTGCACAACAGTGTGTGAATTTTGGAGGTGTGCATTGTTAGCTGAACGACGAAAATCACAGGACATTATTTTGTGAGCGATACCATCTGAAGTAAAGCTAAAGATGCATTTCGTTTAATTTGTACGGATACATTTGGGAATTAGGATCTTCTCCGCGGTTATTACCGTCCGTATACCGATAGTGTTTTCCATGGGCGATAATCAATATCTACTTGCCTTACCGCATTGACTAGGAGGCGATCCTATTTGCCTAAATATACACTGAAAATTCCTTGTCCAACCATTCCCCGTAACTTGTGCTGGACTGATTTTCAGTCACGGATTTTTCGTTTGATTTATTCCTGGTCTTCACATGCAAACTGATCGTGTTCGCACGGATCTGATCACACGGTTCACACAAATAGCAGAGGGAAAGCAAAACAGAGTTAAGTATTCATTTTATTTAGAAAGAGATTTTTGTCAATCCCAAAAAGTTTTTGAGAGAAGAAAACATTTCTTATTTTGGTAAATTTTGTCTGGCAAATGTGATTATTATAGTGAATACAAAATCGCCAGCGGATTTTCCATTTAAGCATTGCCAAAAACCGGAAACAAAATGAAATAGTTTGGGACATTGGACCAGATCCATTTTACACACGAGTTTGTTGGCTAGCAAAATGACTACAAAACAATTAGTAAAGTTTCACACTGAAAATCTTGATCGACCAGTTTCGGGTATTCATTGTTTTGTAATGAGAAGCATCACTTCATTGTTAATCCAGAGACATTTTGCTCTTTCAAAATGCCGGCGTAATCCGTGTTATTTCTTTTGGGAAAATTTGAACTTCGACACGCCATTCCGTGGTTACGCTTCAGATGAACAATTCACGGAAACGATGTAAAACACTTTCTCGCTTCGTGCAGCAAAACATCAGTGGTGCACGCCTAATGACCTTCGAAAGGAGCTAAAATTCGCCGAACCATGTTCCTAACTGCAACACGTTCGCTTTTGACTATTCAGACAAAACATGCATCAGTCAGCTGCACCGGAAATTCGGGAAATTCTCACGCACAAGGTGATCAGATCACGTGATGACAAACGTTCACTGTCCTTACTAATAGTGAACCCGAGCTACTACGTGCACCGTCCTTATGAATATCCCTGTGGAAACGGTTCACTTACGATGGATCGCTTGATAGACAGCAAAGTTATATCCGATTTGGGATGAACATGTTTCCCCGAAGTGTTACTTTACCTGAGGTCATTTAGCTTCCCCCAAGAATGCTGATTGGAGACACGTATAATATCACGGATTTCGCTGTTGCTTACCAGATAGAAAGTAGTGCGCAAATCTGCGAACTGCCAGTAAGAAAAGTTGAATTAACTCATCAGAACACCTTGTATCTTGTTGTAGTTGGTAAAAATGATACTGCAGTTAAAATCAAAAGTGTACTTGTACTACCACATTCAGACCATCCGTAGCCATATCCAGCAATATTTGTTCCAGACTGATCGATGGGGTCCTGTAAGGTATTTTTCATTGTGAAAGATTGCTGTCTGATTGGCCAGAAATGTTTATCTTGGCCTAATTTAGGACTGGGTAGTGCTCAATGGAAAACCTACTTTTTATAAAATAGAGAATCAGACGAGAAAATATGAAGTGAATCAATCCAAGTTGGTTTGTTCAGGTTTGTATGCTTTTCCAGCCGCACGGCATCATGGACGCAAATGAACCGAAGGGCAAAATATCCACGCAATTCCCTTTTTTGTTGTTCGGTAGAGTAAAACGTTGTAGTTTAAATGGTGCCCAGGTTTTTATTTCAAATAGTAGTATACTCTTAACGGTTTGGAAGTGTATTTTGAAAGCTACAAATTGACGTCACCATCATTACCAATATTGAAGGGCCTAGGTGAGCCAATATTTCGGCCTTATTCATACGTAAGCTTACTTTCGTAAGGACCAATATGAACAATAAATAAACCATCAATTTTCACAGTTCACTTGCATCATGGCAGTTGCTTAGCACGGTCTGATCGAATAGGACTGCGCAATTCTCCGTACTGGTCTTGTTTTTTGGATTTTTTCCTTAAACAAAGATAAGAGTGAGAACTTTGATGCTCTTAATGTCAGTGAAGTGAGCTATCCTTGAAGAAACCCTTACTGGTGAAAAATGCTGAACTAACAATTGAGAGAAGGGATGTAGGTATTGACCGTAGGCCACCACTGATCAAGCCTTTCGTATAAACACTTTCAAATGAATGGTTAATCGATATACAATCAGTCAGTCATTTGTTCACCGTGACTGCACTGTTCTTATGCATGCCATTGTGTGGCCTGGTGAAACGCACATGCGTCACCCGTGAGGGTTCTGCATCTAAAGCCTACCTGACCAAAGTGAAATAGTCCAGACTGAACTGCGGTGATGTGTAACTTGAAAAGACCATAACGATCACCGAAAGCTTTTGGTTCACCCTTGCACAAGTCCAAGAAACCTGGTGTTTTGAAATTGGATTTCTTCCTGGATTTCACTAGTTGTGTTTGAACATTTGTGGGGAAATTGTGGCTTGTTTTATTCTGCTTCAGTGCTTTCCAAATGGTATTGTGAATTGTCACTCAAACAGAATTCATCTTATACGAACATGTTGCGAAATATGCATACGTGATATTCAACCTCCCTCCCGAGGAACGATTGTTTATTCTTAACCGTGATGTGAAAGCAACACTTACCTACGGTCTGATATAGACTACTAGGAAGTATCAACCACAGTGCACACCTAATGAAGTCTAACATAGACCAGAACACTGTAGGCATGATTGTCGGCCAAACACGTGAACAGTTGGTTTTTCAAGTCGGTTCTCAGAAAATCCTTTCATATCAGCACCGAAAACTGTATAAGTGTACTTCACCTAGTTGGAATTTGACCGCTGAATAATAAAAATATCTCCACACAGGGCGCGATACACGATAAAATCTTCGATCCGCTAACGATATACCGTTGACAATATTACGTGTCAGATGCATAGCCAGGAATGCTTTAAAACGGTATCATTTTGAACTGAATCCCGTTTTGTTTACAAAAACTCCGTGATTGAGTAAATTGGATCACACATATTTTATCGATAACAAACCAATCAACTAGTTTGTAAAGAATGACAACCGAATTATTGTTTGCAGCTTTTTTATCGTTACTTTTAAAACTCCCAACTACTTCAGATCAAAGAGTATATTGACGACACGTATGCGACTGTTGACGGAATGCCTAAAGAACACCTAGATGAAAACACTATACAGGGGGGTGTTTTGCAGCTGATATAAATTACTGATTCAGAAGATCCGTTTGTGCAAAAATGATGATTGTTATTTACTGGAAACTGTCCGACTAAGGTGATATGTTTCGATGGCCATGTTGTGGATCTTTCGATCGGGCTATAATAAGTGGGGATAGTTGGTGTATGCAAAGTTTGGACCGGAAAGATCAGGATAAAACCGAAAGGTTTTGTTAATCAGTCTTTCAAACATCACTACCATGCATGAATTTCGGACACGTGCCCCAGGCAAACTTGCGAGTGATGCACTGTTTGTGAAATAGCTAAGCTACTCCAGTGCATCGCAGTATTGTCAGGTAAACTTATGTGCAAATCTGTAAGGGGGTCTTATACTTGAGAGAAATTACATTCAAGTCTGTAAAATGCCTCACCCGTAGGGCAGAGGGAAATGTACGATATTTTCAAAACTTACTACGTTTCAAAGTTCAGACTGTTTTGTCACTACGGCCGCGTTAATAACTAGCGAATTTCTACCGCTCCTAAAATGAAATCGTAAAATTACCACTGCTTTATCCTTTTATCTGTTCCCTATTAGGCTGGATATTTTTTGATTTGTTTCAGATTACTCATGCATGCACTTATGTACGTATGTATATAGGTATTTATAACCTGCTTGGAATCCAGTTTAGTGCCCGCTCGACAAATTTACCAGTAACACACAAGTAACAGAAAGGATAGGATACAACGAGACGGGAGAGAACGGTTAACATCTAAAGTAACGCGAATGTGTTTGTGTATTCACTGGCATATGATTTGATGTTCTCCTTGTTCTTCTGTTTCTTGTTTTGTTTTTGTTTACGGGATACGGAAGTGTAACAGATAAATTGCACAACATTCGTTCCACTGACTTATATTCTGAGCCAAGCTCCTCAATATCTCAGATTAACTACTGTCCTCATCTCGTGGTTTTGGGAAGTTAGGAAGCTTCAGCCGAAGCCAACGCTGAAGCTAGTTTCCGCATACCTCTATGTCAAGTAAAAGCCTGACCACTGCGTCACCTTTTCTACACTTGCACAGAGAGTGCAAACAGAACAATGAGAGAAAGATCATGGGCACGCGTTCGCAAAGTATGTCCGACCCATCACAGGCAAAGTAGAGTGATCATTTGGGTTGTAGGTTGACTATCCGTACCTAACACGAGATGATGAACTTCGTTGTTGGTCACACGATGTTTGCACAAGACGCGAGCCAAGCCTCAGAGACAGTGGTGATTTAAAGTGGAATGCCGCTGATCATCCTCAACGCAAAGTGGCCAAGTCTCGCAGGCTTACAGCAAAACATTAACAAACATTGCATCATACACCCGTCTCTTAAGAGAGAGAGCCGGATATCACGACCACATCTGTGGTGCCACAGCTTGGCAACAGCTGCTCTGATTGTCGCTGTTTGTGATGCAATCTCTTTTCGAGTACCACTTCCAACTGCTATTAAGCTCTTAATGTATTCAAAGCTATCGGCAACCTCCAGCTGATCGCCACAAAACTGAACGCAGACAGACTCCGTGCCAATTTCGCAAAATTGGTTTTCACCTGGAAGGCGCAAATTACAAACCATATTTGGATACCTCACTCGTCCTCTGGTCCAAAACGCCTTGTATCGACTGTGCATCGTCACTCAGTGAAGAGATGTCATCGGCGTATTCGTAGTAGAAACTCTGTTTCCTGGGAAGTGTTCAACTCTACCGTATGAAAGACCAGATAAGGCTTTCACTAAAACCTCCTGTATGGCAAAGTTGAAGGGATATAGGGATATAAGACAGATTTTATGTGACCTATAATATACGTCAAAGGTCGGTGAAAGCTGCCAGCAGTCTCTAGCTCGACCTGAGATATGGTGGTACCATTCCTTAAGGATTGGCAGTTACACCTCACAAACTCCATTTTTCAGCCGACATTTCCACAGTGTAGTCTTATAGACGGAGTCTAAGCCCGTGTGAAGGTCTACGAACTGAATGATCGCTGGTCCTTGGAAGGTATGAAGTTGACGTGGCAGCTGTTGGTGGGTGATGATTGATTGAAGCACCCTCTACTGATGTGAAACCTATTCTGCTTCTCGTATGTCTGTTTTTCACGCTTTTGGTACAACCTGCAAAGCACGACAGAGGCTAGCAGCCTTTACACTATAGGGATGAGGCCGGTATCCCTATGGTTCACGCGGTTACTGCGCGAGCCCTTCTTAAAGTTGGGGAAAACGGTAGATTGTCTGCGAGAGGAAGAAGCCTGCTCTGAGTTCCAAAGCTTTGCGAATACCGAAAGTTCTCAAACAAGCTGTACTCCATCATATCTGAACAGGGCTAGGGGAAGGCTATCGGAAGCCGGTGCCTTGTAACGTATTACCGTTGGGATTTCCCCGCGGATCTCCGTCCCATTAGATGGATGAGATTATTCACGATGATTTATCCGTTTGTATGGAAATGTCCTCTCTGTAGTTTAGTTTTTATTTCCTCCCATTTCATTAGGAGACATGTTTGCCATAGATTTGCGGACAAGATGCCGAGTTTGAATGGTAATATACTTCTGGGGAAAAGTAAACCAGCTGCAAGAAGTCTTCCGTTTTTTATTGGTAAAACCCAACTCTTCAAACAAAAACTAGTTTTGAAATCTAACATCCTGGGGAGAGGATATACACATTTGTCATCATTTTTCAATCCTTGATAGTGAACCCAATCGTTCCGAGAAAATGGACATTTCACCGACACCATTCTGGATTGATTCTTTTTACAATTTACTTTGACGCATGACTCTGATATATCACATTTATTCGATCTCTAGCCTTGTGATGAGTTCAAAACGTTGGACGTTTCAACATGCGACTTCGGTTCTGCGTGGTTTCAGTTTTTCACAGTATGTGCGAGCTGGGCTCCCTTTTTAGTATCTTCTCACACCATATGTCTTTTCATTCCCAATCGAAGAAATCGGTCGGAATTTCCTAATCAGTCCGCTCACAATTCAGATGAAATGTTCTTTAGTTAAACTCAGCATTCCGAGATACAAAGTCTGGTAATTGAGTGAGCTCACTGGATTATAGATTGATAATTCGCTTATGCTAGCCCGCAAAAAATGGCAGCCGTAAGTGAGGAGAAATTTTCGAAAGATGCATTTGAGGAATCAGCTATCTCCTCAATCCACAGAATGCTTGACTGTCACTTAACTGAGAGATGGAAATAACAACAAAACATTAGGTAACGAAGCAGCAGAGTGACGATAATATGCCATGTCCCCGACCTATATGATCCAGCCAATTTCCCAGATCTCACAACTAACAATACCGCAGATCAGAAATCATTCGTAACTTATAGGATCGAAATCCACACCTCGCTTTGCAGCAGCTGAACCAGTCATGGGAAGCTTTAAGGTGAGACATGACCAAGGTGGCAATAAAGCTCACAGTCTTCCTACAAACAACACATTCCACCAATGGAATTTTGCCGTATTTTTTTTTGGCATATCCAAGAACCACCGGATGGTGGCATCATTAAACTCGGTAAGATTTTGCTCCATTCTCAAAAAGACCTTCATAGACTGTGGTTCAAAAATAAACTATCTTGAACCAGGTTCTTGTTTGCGATCACATTCAGCAAGATTTCCTGAGAAACATCAAATCGTTTCTCTGCAGAATTTCCCGCAACCTTCGGTTCAGAAACCATCTCCGGAATCTCCCTGTTCTCACTTAATGATAGTTTTCTCCCCTGGATCTAACCTTCAGTATTCACACCGACTTTCCGATGAATAAGCTCAGGATCTTTTCAAGACTTGAGTGGTAGCCAGCAGACTATAGGGTATTGATTAGTCCGTCATTAAAGTACTTCCTGCTCAATTAATCGACCCAAAAAAAGGTTTCTTCTAACCAATCACTTGTGAGAACGGCTTCAGCCAACTGGGTTCTACTTTTTGGAGACCCTTTCCTGTAGTAATTCAATGAGGCTGTTTGAATATTTTAGAGACTATGAGACTAGAAAGGAACGAAAAACAGGCCCGAGATTTGATTTCTAAACGTTTTGGAACATTTAGTAAACTGTTACTCTCCAAGGGAGCGACATTTGACAGAACTAATTGTACCAAAATGAATTACTCCGTCGAGTCAACATCATAAAAAAGTTCAAGTGCTGTTCAATGCACTCTTGAGCTATGTATTTGACGACAACCGACCACCCAGGTGATTCCATGATTAATTACCTTGGAAGGCGTACAGGTCGTTACTGAGCTACACGGTAAAATTTCATTACCATTCTGAATGCTGTGATCGAACAATCACTTATTTACCATACTAACCCTTGTTTTCACTCAGTTTGACTTCCGTATGAGATTGATGACGTACACTTCGGAAATGTGATTGCTTCATTATCTGGGCTATCACAAAGGTAGGACCTCCATTCAAGCGCTAGGAACACACTGGAGACTTCATGCTTTCACGCACGAAAATCATGCTCATTTTCGTGCTTATGCAACTATTGCTGATTTTGTCATGGAAATACCTCCAGGTCTGTCCTTGTAAGACATTTTCCTGGAAAGGGATTATTTTTCCCAATAAACCCTGCACAGGCTATCTGTTGACGATATTTCTCTGAGAGAGGAACATTTTGTTTGTTGATACTCCTCACTCGATTTGTGGTAGCCTCTATTATATCAAGAAAAGCATATCAATAACGCGCCATTTCAGATTTTTAACTCACCAAGGTTTCGGACTGTATGAGGCAACGTGGATTCAGTCGAAAAGTGAAGTGGAATGAAAGGTACCAATCTCCTGCTTCTCACCGCCTACTTCCAAGTTGGAATAAACGCTCTACCATCGAACGCACAAAATTGGTCCCGATTGGCAAATGAAACCGTTGGAAGAATTTATTTGGCGGTTTGCTGTTAGTTGGTGGATATCCGGGAACGTCACTGAGGAAAACAGTGAGCTCTACAAAGTATGCACAACAAACATTACGGTTGAAAAGTGACTTACCTTTGTTTGGAAATCCGGAAGAAAATCCCGGTATTGATTTTTATCTTGGGGGTGTTCATATACTTGTGATTCAGTAGCTGTCGATTCCGTACCAACTACGAAAGTAATCAGAAAGGTTCATCATAAAATACCAGTTATTTATGAAAGACCCGGGAATTTCGTTCTCGATAAGTGAAGGCATATGAGGCTTTTTCAGATGAAACTACATTGTCAACAATATTTCGCTGCTGTGAACCACTGTTCATGTAAAATATTCTTTGCAAAACACGAAACAAGGTATATGACTAAGAAGCCTCTGAAACAACACAATAATCACTTTGTTCAAGAGGAGGAATGACATTTTCTAGCACAGTGATCCCAGAAATCTCCGTCTTACAGAGCAATAAACGTAGTTGGGGCTTCCCGTGCTCAGATAGCCAACGAAGATATGCGAAGTGACGGATCCTTATCATAATGGAGGCTGTCAGAATGCTTCTCCAAATTCCCCCCAGAGTGTGTTCAGAAGCATTTCATTCCTTCTCTCCCGTGGCTCACTCTCCACCTCACAAAGGGTCCACAGTCCAGTTTAAAAACGAAAGAAAACTGGCAAAATAATTCACACCCGGTCCAGAGTTACACCTGGGCTACAATATTTGTGATCAGTGATCCCAGACATTTTCACCTATTTGTCTAGTTGGAGCAATACCCTCGTTTGTTATCGTACTTTGGGAAGTGATAGCTTGATTTTGAGTCACTGAACACCAGCCTGCTCGCCAATCTGCGCCCTCGAAAAATAACTCTTGCTGGTCGAGACAAAATAGGGTGCACGCATGAAGACCGATGAATAACAAGGAGGAGCTTTTATATCTTTAGTCAGATTTTTTAGTGCTTCACAAGAAACTACGATACGCAAGGAGAACAATAAGTGAATCCAAACTAGTGTCTGACGCTGAGGCATCACCAGAAGAAATTTGCCAACTCAAATGGAATCCAAAAAATAAGGAGTTTTCCAGAATCTCCACTGCTCAGTGTTCATGTAAGCAGATAGTATATGTCCATTCATACAAAAAGTTCAAGAAATGTTCCGACATCAGATAACACAACTACGTGTGGAAATAATACCATGGTTAATATGGCAAATGCAGCTCAGTGTTATTCATAAATCGGACAAAGACAAGTAGTCAATAAAGATTATATTCAACTTTTAGTCGTTTTTTCAAGGTTTCCTTTTACTCTTCATAGAAGTGAATCATAAGAAGCGGATAGCAAATTAGTTAAGAAGCAAAAAATCCATTATTTTAACATAAATAAAAGCGCTTGCTATTATTTTGACTTAATTTTACATCATGTTTTAACTATTAAATTAGTCAATTGATTGATGTACAACTACAGCCGAGTTTGTGGCAAATATGGAAAATAGAGTGCTGAACTGAATTGGGCACTGATGATAATTTCTGACACGATCTTCATTATCTTCTCGCACCACTTGGTTTCAAGCCTTAGGCAGTTTTCCAGTCAGCTGATTTGTTTGGATGACCCTGTGAACCGAGATATAACAGGGTTAATTAGAAAGAAAATCTGGAACTGTTTTCGCTGATTGGCCAACAAACATCGGATTTCTTTATATTAGAAAGAGAAAACAACATTCCTCTGTTCTGTTCATTGTCGGCTCAAGATTGTTTATCTTAATCTGCATCTTCTGCTTCATCGACCCACGTTCACGTGACATTTTTATTGCGAGGTATCCTCAGAATTGTTTTGCACACGAAGTGCATAGTTATTTTTGCCACAGGGTTGCTAGTTCCATTTAGGAAAAGAAAAATAGAAATCCCTAATATGGACCACCATGTTTTTCTCCAAAACAGGGGAAAGTCGCAAGTAGATCAAAATGTGATGTGAAATTTTCAAACAAATCTAAATGCTCTAAGCTCTTCATAATGAGACTCGGTTTACGAAGCAACTCTTTGGCCTGAAGAGCACATATGGTTTCAACTAATCAATCAGAAAGTGTGGCTTTTTGGATTCTGAGCACAGCCTGCAACATTGATGTTCTATTTCCACCAGATACACAAAATACCGACTAACGTAAATCACAAGCTTCACGTCAGTCATGCGACGAAAGAGTTGAGAAATGTCTTTGCGTCCAGGTAACTGACAGATTCACTTTGGTGTATCTGTAGGCATAAAAAACTTCCTGTTCCACAAGATGAGTTCTTTCCGCCGTTCAGCTGCCCGCTGCTAGCTAGTTTGTTCCTTACGGAGGTAACCACGCGGAATTTGCCAGTATGGGCCAGATAAGACTTACCGTGTCTTGGGGCTAAATCAATAAAATGGGCCATCAAATAGTTCTGCAAGGTGAGCAGTCACGGGAAAAACATCTTACCATAGAATATGATCGACATAGACAAACTAGTGTTGATTGTCATATGGATTAAAGCTTCACATGTTGAAGCTATCGATGTTTGTTATATATAAGTTGTAGCTGAGAATCTAGGGTTTTTAACCAAAGTCATGACAAAGTCCAACCGAGAATTTCATTTCCGTGTCGATATCTGGAACAGTGTGATTAGGCAAGGTTTATCTGTCAATGAAACAAATAATTTCGACGGAAGCGCACTACGGGCTTTGCGGTTGTTGCCAAACTTCAGGTATATGTACCCCGTGTTCTCTTGTCCCATCATCCTTAAACTTGGGCGCTTCACCTGATGAGAGGCAACTACCGCAAAGCCGGTAGTGCGCTTCCGCGGAAATTTCATCCTGTCATCCAAATACAATAACATAATACTTACATCGAAAATCGAAACTTTGGTTCACGTGTCCTTGTATTGAAGCTTAAATTTGGTTATCCGACGAAATAACTTTCGAGGAATCTCCCTGTTATGCTAAAAATTAAATCTTCCTCCATGCATGTTCCTTACAATTCAAATGAGATCACAGTGAAAAAAGAAATAAGGGTGTCCCTTGAATATTGCTGCTAAGAAAAGGAAACAATTATTTTGCTAGGCCAAATTGTGGCTTTACTTCGTGACGTTGAACAGTTAAAGCATTCAAATCGATAATAAACACTCACTGACGTATACAAAGCTATTGCACCGATCAGATCACACACGTTCTACACATAGCATAACAGTACATACCCCATTGGCATCCATAAAAAGTTCATAACAATCCTTTCATTAGCTATGGTAATTAGGGAACGATAGCTTCTGCCTACGTGATGAAGGATGAATAATGAAAGACTCATGGTTAATGTAAAACACAAAGTTAAGAAGCTGTCCTTATCAAATGAGAAGGAAACTATCTACCTTAAAGCCATGGAAAAGCGTGAAATAGTGCGACAGTTCCTTAATAATATTGATGTCAACACAACTGACGATTTGTGACACTCCAAGCCGTACACTTCAGTCGATGTTTTGAGGATAAGTTTAGCGCTACCCCCTCATCGAGCTCTGTTATGGATCAAATCAAACTTTTTAAATAGAAAATGATGAGGCTAAGTTGGTGAACACACTTTGTACAAACAGATTGCAACCAGAAGCTTATTCACATTGAGTGAATTCACTGTGGTAGCTTGGATTTACCATCAGACAGAACTGGGTTTTGCTCTCCAAAAACGTCTGTTCTGTTACACTTTAAGGAACTTAATCACTGATAATCCTTCTATAATACTGGCATTCTGAAGTGTTAACACACGTACACACAAATACAAGGACAATAAAACAGACAAAATCCAACTGCTGTCAGAGTGAAATGTCGGCGTGAAAACACGTTTGTTTCGAAAAATGCGCAGCCCCTGAACATCCAGGTTACCCCAGTCATGTGATCGTCTCTTATAACTAATGGGTTCCACAGGATACGCTTGAATGTGTCACGTGTCTTCCTGCAAGCGTCATTCTAATAGGAGAGTATTTTTGTTTATCAGCAACTATTTGCAAGTGTACGTGTATGGTGGACTTCTGCAAGCAGTATGCCATTATTCCATTATTCCAGCCAGAACACAAATTGATAAAGAAGAATGCACGCATATCATCGCCTATGGTGCACATTTTTATGCACTTATCTCTCTTCATTGGTCAGTATCCGAGTAACTTAGGGTACGGGAAATATTTGTGCAGAATTATTCCTGAGATAAGGTACAAGAATGAAGAACGGGTGAACGAATGGGAACGAAAAAAAGGGCAACTCGCTTTGTACCAGATGAATGAGGTCTTTGGGAGATGGGGTTACACCGGTCCTGACATTCCGACCAACGTGTTCAGTGTAGTGTGCTAATGGGATCGGAAAACACACGCGAGAAAAGTATACCAGGCCACGGCGTAGGACACAAAAGTCCTGTTGCAGAAGGGTCAGCGAACCGTAAAGCAAGAAAGGGCAAAAACATTGGTAGACGGACTTGTGAATAACCGACTGCGGAGTTCAAAAGGGTTCGAATTTCCATATTTGAAAAGCTAAACACCCCACTCGTGTGGTACATTGCTGAATACGAATTGTCCATCGGAGATTATAACCAAAGGTCACTCCCAAGTACTTGCAAAGCTTACTCTAGATAAGGATTCAGAATTACGAGCAATAAAACCTTTCGGGAAAGGGAAGCAGAAATGGTTTACAACGCACTCAAAGGAACTGGAAGGGTTTGATGCTAAAAGAGATTGGGATAAAAAGTGTTCTAGTTTGAGATTAGTTTCCACGGAAAGTTAGAAAATTTGTGAGATCGGAAGTGGACTTAAAAAGGAAACAAAATAACCTGATGAGAAGAATACTAGTAGGACATTGATGCAAGAGGAAAGTAGAAAAGAGAATAATATAACACTACTGAGCATTCCAGAATTGTCGACAAAGGGTTTAGAGTATTTATACCTCACTTCGGTTTCTTGCACTCTGATTTAGAAATCAAGATCCAGGCAAGAAGTTTCGTGGGATAATCAAAAGCTCCAGGCTCTTAAAGGAGGATAGACCTGATTACGGGGTCCAAGACACGAATAGTCAAGAAATACGCGACGAATACTTCTTGGAGATCTATCCAAGAAGTCCGTCATGAAATGACTTGAAGTAGCCACAGTAACAAGGATGGATATTTGGAGCCCAGAGACAAACTGTCAAGAGTTTAAAGGCATCGGTAAATGAATTTAAGGACAACAAAGAACAGCCTTCTCGGTAGAGTCTTTCTAAATTTTACGTGTAAGTTACAGAACGACGAGAAGATTTTGTGGCCGATGATTTGAGGCCCGCGGCAATCGTACTGATAAGAACTGACTCCCACAACTTTGAGAAGTAAACCGTTAAACGGGGACACGCCCATCATAATCGCTATTTTGTTAGTTGTTATTGAAACTGTAGAGTGGCACGCTTGATAATTGCAAGGGAAAATTTATCCAAGAAAAAAATGGTGTATGTAACTGAAGAATAATGAATACGTCGGTAGCACAGAAAGCTCTGAAATTCATACTAACAAACGGAGAATATGCAAGAGAATGGTCTCTCAAAGACTGTATGAGAGCGGCAGTCAGCCGGACGAAATAAATATCACCGTCGCTGTTTTCAGCTTTCTGACGGAATGCATCAGGTGAAGCCAAATAAAAAGCGGTTTTTTAGTTCCAAGTTATTGTGCAGCAAAGCATACGTCCAACAGCCTAACTTCTGCTTTGATTGGGTGAAAGTATCACTTTATTTCCAAAAACATCAACGAGAATTTGTGTTTATTTTATCTTACTAGAGAAAGCGTTATATATATAATGAACAAAGTGCTTTTTATCAGTACAGTATTCCGTCAAAGAACCCAGATTCACAGGATTTATATCTGCTTTCCAGACGGCCAGTATAAGATAATTTTCCAAAGAATCGAGATGTTAGGATTAGTAGCTTTCGGCTTTGTCTGAGATATTCCTTTGGGCTGTCGAGCTCATCTTGATCACTTTCACGGAGTTAATTAGGCAGTGCTAATGAAGTGATTAGAACAAATTAGCTCCGCAAATCATACCAAGTGTAAAGGAGTGTTACAGCCCAATGCAAATTCATGGGTGAATCAAATCGAGCGGATTAAAAGTATCCTGCTGCCGAAATCCAGCTGTGCACAAGGTAAAATACTAGCAGTATTTTGTTCAGCTTGTTTGTCAGTATATCTAGTGATTTAGTCTCCAGTCCGTTTTGTCTATCACTAACAAATGAGTTCTGGCGAACACTGAACTTAACTGAGCATTTCTGTATACGAAAGGTTTCAGAAATCAAACTATTACCGCGGTTTAGAAGAATATGGAAATGTAGTTCCCAGCGAATACAGTTGACTTTATTTGAAACGATCAGTGTGCCTTTTGTTGCACGAGATATATGAACGGGATATTAAATTGATAAGATCAGGAATATTAAAACAGCAAGAGAAAGCACTACAGAAATACGGAACCAAGAAGAATAAAACTATGCGAACAAAATGTCGATCAATTTGTTTAATTCATGAACTCACAGTAGATTAAAAAAGCTCACATTGAGACAGTCATAATATGAGACCATTTAGTGTGATTCGAACACGGCAAAATCAACCTAGCAATAACACGTTTTGGTGCTGACGTCTTTGTGATCACCTGCCTGTTTTGTCTGTCGGTAAAATCAGCCGGATGTGCGCTTTTTTCTAGAGCCTGGGTGAATTGTTGTAAGTCGATTGATCTCGTCTACTGTTCGCGCCTATCGTGTTCCACAGAAAATCACAGGGGTTCCGGAAGCATAATTCTCTCGCAGTTCAATAATTACTGGTCTGTCTCATATACTCTTTTTGTGGGCACACAGGGCCACCGTCCCTTTTTCTTTTCAGCTTCCCAGCCATTAATCTGAATAATGCCAAAGTTAGGGTCACACAATCTACTGGTCTGAAAAAACCCCAATAAAATTTTGTGGTGAAGAACACGTGTAGTTTAAACCAAAGATAATTTGTGCACATGAAATTCACCTATTACATCAAGATAGATGTAGACGAAAAACTGACTATTTGTAGCAAGTTACCTCATCTGTTTGAATCAACATAGTCGTGCTACCATACATACGAGGAGCATTAGAGGCAGTAGACCGTATGCTAAAACCTTTGGGCATCAGAGTTGCCCACAAACCCGTCAGCACCTTGCGGACAGCCCTATTCAACGGAAAAGACTTTGTGGACCAACACGATCAATCCGGAGTGGTCTACGCTATCCCATGCCTAGGATGTGATAAGGAATACATAGACCAGACAGGTAAACAACTACGTACTCGCCTACACGAATACAAACTAGCATTACGACGTGCAGACCCACACTCAGACTTTTAACCACTGCGCAGAGACAGATCACGAGCTCAAAATCGATAGCGCAAGGGTAGTCGCCCGAGCGAAGAAGGCGGAGAGCCTGATCTTCGAAGCCCTTCATCAGATCAACTCGTTCAACCGACACGTCGAGGTTGATAAGCATTACATCACCCTAACAAAACCGATGTCGAAAAATCGAGGAACGGACAGACGAGCAACACACCAAAAACGTGCGGAACCAGCCGTCCCATTCACGCACACTCATTCACTCACGTTTGACAACGAGTCCTAGTTTGGATCGAGACATCAGAATAAATGTTTTACAACTCAGTGTACGCCTTGACTTCTCTATGACATTATATATATAATAATACAGTGCAGAGTAATTCATCTTTCATGAACGTACGATCCAGTCAAACTTCTGATCATATTCGCCAAATGACTGGAACAAGGAATGAAATAATCTTAGTCCCCAAACAATGAAAATGGACGCTTGTAAATTTCAGTACCTAGAAAATGAATCTCTTTAAATGGGACAAAGTTGTGGACAAATCCATGGAGTCCCGTGGGAATTCACAAAAGAGACGCATGAGTAAACATTTTTTTAATTTTACCAGTAGATACAAAAGCCATCACCCAAAGTGATTGAACCCATTGCAAAGTGAATGAAATGTGTCCTTTGAAACAAAAATGAAGAATGGGATATTTTAGTTTCTCCAAGTCAATAACACATATTCGTCTTATCTGTTGCCTAATTTAGTTTATAACAGAAACCATCAGACTAGTAGCGGATCAAATCAAAATCCGGGGACAACCGGCTGAAGTATCAGCAGATGAATTCAAATTGCAATATTCCACAAGACTTGCCGGTAAATAGGTCTTCCGTTGTAGAACACTTATTTAGACATCAAAAAAATCAATCTAAAAGATGAAAAAACCGCTTATTTGTATCCTTGTTATCTAGTCGTTATCTAATAGGGGATTCCATCATGAGGTTTGTTTCTCTCCATATCTGTCCATTATGAAGTTTTGAAAAAGTAACTACTTACATATTGAGTAAGTGGTATGCATACGCCACTATAAAATGGCTTCTCCACTTATGCATATATGGCATCAAAATGTTCAATTCGATTTGGTCGGAAACCGTCAGAAAACCTTATTGATATCTGTATCCTCTTAGATTCACATGACCACAGATACTGCAACTTTTTATCATAGAGAGGCGTTCTTTCTGGATAAATCACGAAGTTCCTTTTATAGTGAATTTATGCAGATGTTGTAATTTGTGTATTCAACGTCATAATGAATTTTTTCAGGTCGTCTACCAATTTGTCAACGGCCACCGGGAGATAACACCTTCCACCTTGGACCCAGAGACAGCAATGGGATATATCTGAATCTGCCTCGGCTATTGACTCAAGATATCGTGACGTAATCACCATTCGCATGCAACTGACAAGACGACTTTCAATACATGTTAACCCTCGGGACAAGGCTGATATTATAATAAAGTGGACATGTAATTTTCAACTATCATCGTGAGTAATTACCTTCTTGTTTGCTTTTTCTACCATTCAAACTGTGATAACTATATACAAGCATCCTGTTTTGTTCCAGTCACGAAACACCTTAGACAAGATTGGAACGAGTTCTTCCCGTTACAGCTATATATCGGAAATCAGATTTCTCTTTCATGGTCAAGGCTGTCAAAAAACAAACGGTGCCTTTATGGAAACCTCACGGGGATCTATATTAGCAGACGTATTCGTTACCGAACTAGAACACAGGCTTATAAACGATAATAAGAGGGTAGAAGCAGACGTTTCAAGACACACTGATCATCAGCGAGACCACTGAAGAGGGAGAGCGCCAGTTCCTCCTTTGCAATGACGTTCATTGGAATAACTCTCTGTTATAACTCGATAAGAAGCACACTGAAACGTTTTCATCAGTTTCTGGGTTCCAGAAGTTTCGTTCCAGTCCGGTACATAGTCTGCCTAGTCAGAACATGGGATTCACACAAAAAGAAACATTGAACGACGAGGAAGGATCTGACAGGAAAATGCTACAGGCAAACAGCTACTCAGTCGTGTTCATTAACAAGTGTCCGAAGGCTACAGAAAAAAGTGAGATACTATCAAATGTGCCAGAAAGTACCAGATACCCTAAAATGGACCTTGAAAAAGACACGGTCAGCCGAATAATTAAAAGGCTTTCCCAATCAATACTTAATACTAAGCCGAAACCACTATTTTCTCCAATCCCCCATGGCTGTCTGTATCACCTATGAAAGAAACAGACATCCTTCAATAAATCTAAATGTGTTAACCAATTTCATTGTTAGTGCTTAGCCATCTGAACGGAGAGACAGCTACGTATTTGGATAACCAAGCACTCCTGTATAGCCACAGCCAGCAGTGGAAGAAACATTTCCTGTAATGATCTCATTGGCAAAATCAGCGCTGATTAGATAATCGACAATCCAGTATCTGTGGGAAAGGAGATAATGCTTCGTGCGCTGGAATGCACTTCAGTCATCTACTTCAACACCAAAGCCAGTCTAATCAGCTACACCCCAGCTTTAGCAACTCACAACTGCAATCCTGATCTACGCAATCGGTGCGAAATGACAGTCTGTTTAGTCCAACCATGAACAAAAAATATTAGTCCCACCCTCTCAATTTTGCTCCGGCAATGTGCCATTTGTTTTCCGGTGGTTCTGATTTCTTCAAGATCGGATTTGTTATGATTATAAACACATTTACTCTGCTGCAATACACAGTTGCAACTATTGATCAAAGTGATTCAGAATACCGTGGCTTCTTTATTCCAAAGAACAAGACTGTCTGCTATAAAGCATTCCCAAATGTACATGAAAGAAGACCAATCTCTTGCATCAGTACGTGGTCAGCATAGTATGCGCTCTTTATCAACTTCAGTTATAGATTTTCTGAACTATGTTCCATGAAACACGTGAAATGTTTGATACTACAATCACCCTGAACGAAAAGCACAGTGGTTTATTCTATGATATTTTAGCTAATAGGTATCCACAATCATTTCCACCGAAGCATTTGCAACCAGCTCCAAAAAGAAGCTACCTTTGTCACCGTAGTAAAATCGGCGGTGTTTCTTGAAGGTGTCGCAAAAAATTAACCGCTTTTATGGTAGTCCGCTGAACAGGTAGCTGATCACTGAACTAGGTGTTTAGGTGGCAGAAGTTTAATAGCCAAAAAGGGTAAAATCACACTCTTGCGCGCAGGTGATATCACCTTGCAGGATGATGAAACCTCTCTGACCTAAACTTGTAGAAACCGTCTACCCGAATCAAGAAGCACCACTTTTCAAACCATTGAGTATTGGTTCTAAGTCAACATTAGTACATCACAGCCGGAACCCTCATCTGGCACACAACCACATGGACAAAATTGTTGACCTCAGATCCCAGCTTGCTTTGATTGCTTAGAATGACAAGAAAAATGTACTTGAATGACTGAACATATCCATGTGGCTTCAGGGGACAGGGAATGAACACGTCAAAGTGAAAAGAAGTTGCATTTCTACTGACTATGTGATGAGCTGATCAGCTAAGCATATTCATGGCACAAAATGAACATCAGCTGAATTATGTGATGATGCTCCTCTTATTATGTGTTGCTGTATTGATCTTCACTTCGTTAGACATTGTTTTTATGAAAAATTGTGTTCCTCATGTAAAATCGATCACCTCGATTGTTGTGTACATAAATAAAGATACAGTGAAATTCCCGGGAATCTTTCTTTCAAACAAGTTGTGCCAGTAAACATTTTGTGCCAGGAAAATTGGGTTTTCCAATACTTTTTAACTATGTTTTCTTCTAAATTGGCGCTATTTTCGTGGGTACTAATTCACATCGTCAACGGTTTCCAGGGCCAGTGGTATGATCGAGAAATGGAATTAGGGGATCCCCGTTTTGTGCAAATCTGACATCATTAGGCTACCACTTTTCTTCTTCTCCGAGCACATTTCTCATTTACGTTGAACATCTTCGAACGCAAACCGTTATTGCTTGCCCCATAACACCTCGTAATCAATACTGACGAAACATATCATTTTGCGCTAATATTACAATACTGAATTTCTGTACGAACTGTTCATTACGTAAAACAAAACGAGAATGGATTTCGAGTTGGTCATTCGTTTGGGATTCGCGATTAAGTCGACCAAAGAAAGACTACAAAAGTGCACTGCTCATGATTGGCCAAATAATTCACCGTATCCCTACTTAGGGGTCGATCGACTAAGAGGAGACAATCAACCCCAACCATCAAGAGTACAAAACAAACTCGACTTGACTTCCCATCTCCTTCGTATGAAGGTGAATGAGGTACGTTTTTCCAGGTCAGCTGATTTGTATAAAAGGATTTCCGCTGAGCGGCGATCACGAGACTGATTCACGTATATACATATGGACATGCATCTGAATTGAAAGGTTGCCTTTCATTTTTTGCTCATAGGAAACAGATCTGCCGCGTTCGCGAAAATAACACATCGGATAGGCTGACCTGAACCCATCCAACCAGATCAGTTTACGGAACAAAAAGCTGATAGCTTGACAAACTAAAGTGGTCATCAATAATGTGGGTTTTGTCATCTGTAGTGTGGATTGTTTACGAGGGAAGTTACGCTAGTTGTAGGTAGAATGGACATAAAAAGAGACACGGTATTTTAGATGGCGTTCACATTGTGAATTACAGAGACATATATACAACAGCTGTAATTTCATTTGAACCGTATGGAGCCAGCTTGGACGAGGAGTCCATTTTTAGAATCACTCGGTGATTCTTCCAAAGTTAATTCGTCGGTTAACAGAGCTAACCTTCAGAAAGAGGACACACGGACCTCGTTCTGAAGGTTAGCCGTGTAAATCGACGAATTAACTTTGGAAGAATCACCGTGTGATTCTAAAAATTTACTCTCCGTACACGCTCGCTCCATATGGTTCAAATGAAATTACATTCGTAAACCATCTGTGGAATGCTTAATTATAGGGATGACTGGGCGGAAGAGTACCGGTTAGGCATACCTAATGAGCGGCAACAACCGCGAAACCGGTTGAGCTTCCCTGGAAATTTTGTCCTGTCATGGAGATACAACGGAGTACTACTCATTTGGAAAATATATGTATAACCTTTCGGTTATTTTCGATCGCCTTCACTGGGCTCTTTTTAGTTGACAGCACGTGATACTTCGGAGGTCCAGGCAATGAAGGAGCAACTCCAAGGTATGTTCATCATTTCCAATGGTGAACTGATAATTGATGCTCTACAATGGACCGTTAGAAGGACAATTTCTATTGCAAGCACTAATCTGGCAATGAAATTCCTTTAGTTGGTTTTCTGTGTCTTTGCATCTTAATAACCCCATTGACAGGGTGTTGACTGCTGTTTCAATGTCCAGTTATCCATTTTCAAAGCGAATGACGAGTAGTAGTTCATAGAGGAATCTCGTTCTCTCATCAAGTAACGAAGCATTCATCTTGAATAGTGAAACCAATTTGTGTGGAGCCTGGCAGATCAAGTGGAGAAAAGCCTACTCGAACTATGCTCTGCCGTCAATAGATAGGTTATTTTGATAATTAGAAATAATAGCTTGGTTTTAGATTTGTGGTTGACGTAAGGGATGATAGTTACCATGGAATAAACCTGTCGGCAACAACAACAAACATAATATATTTAGCCTGTGGTTAAATTTTCACTATACTTTGGTTATTAAACTATGCAACACAATTTTTATCATGCTCACTCGTAATAACTTTCACTGCTGATCATTCACAAGCCATCATGATGAATTAATTATTCTAATCGAGGGATAAACCGTTTAAAAACAACCTGAAACTGACGTAAGTGAGACGGTACCTTGGTTTTATATGGGTGTCACAGTAAGGTCCTAACACGCAGCCTCTATGGACCTTTTAGGTAAAACAGACAAAATGACTATGAGATTCTGAATTTCAGAGAACTCCCGTAAGATCCCAATAGCTCAAGCTTGATAACCAGTCACACGAAGACGGACTACTCTCTGTAACTGAAGCTATTCGCCGTCACAGAATGCCAATTTCTAATCTCTGTGGTGATGAATTTTTGTGCCAATATACCAGCACAAGTCTTTCATCAGTTTAGTGCCATGTCTTTTCCTCCTTGAAATTAGCTCATGAGTTTTCAACAATGCATTGATAAACCAGCTTTTAAGTGAACTCAGGACACAAATTACGTATACGGTGTTCTAAAAAGGAATGCGGATGTTCAGTGGCTGAGGCAAAATGGCAAAGATTCGGGAAGCAGGATTGACTAAAGCGCACAGTAATCATACAGAACTGCTGCTGATGACTTTCCCAAAATCTCCTTACCATCATTATCTAACTCAGATATTTAAAGATATCTAATTATGTACAAAACTATAGTGAATAACTACTGCAATATAATTCGTCGTAGCAGGAGACTGAGACAACACTCGGAAAGCCTACAAATGACGAATTGATATTTTAGTTACTCAGTACATTTAAGTAGCAAGAATTTAATAATCGTAATAACTTGATTTCGGTCAGGGAAACGGTTGTTTCTGTGACGCATGAATAGGCAAATTTTGAAGCCTGCACTAATCATTTAATAATATAGGGATTCACAATATGAACACCAAACAATGCCCTAAAATCACTGCTAGACCGAGTTACGGTTCTACAAATTTGATCACTGCCGTCACGTTGATCGAAAATGAGTGCTGTTTTTCTCTACTGCTTGCAACCTGAAAAAATGTAAAGCGCCCAAATAAAGGACTACCTCTCAATATTTCCCGAAAGATGGACTATAATCATACACTGAAAAATAAATATTCCATGAGATCATGTCTTAAAGAGAAGAAAACTATTTCAAGTCAGCTATATTTCTACCTAGATACAATTATATTTATGCGACTCATGAATCCGGTTCAGTTTGATTAGTCACCTTTCAAAAAGCGCGGGCAATGTATCCGTAGGAAACTGATAAGCACACCTAGTAGGAAAGGCATATTCAGTTATCGAAAGTCGTACGGCAGCTGTGAGAGCAAAATACACTTTATAGGTAGTAATCAAGGGGTTAAAATGGTTTATGGTTTAAGGTATCGAGGATTCCAACGCCGCCACCCTCAGTCGCTTTGGTGATAGACGGTAATCAGCCGTCCCCCGTTTCATTGTCCAACCCAGTTTATTTTGAAATTTAAGTGGTTCTGCACCCCTATCTTCAAGTTTACTTTATCACCTATCCCCACTAGTATATCGGATCTTATAGGTTATGGTTCATGCAGTTTCTATTGCACTCAAACACAAACACATAGTGAGAAAGCAAAAAGTATGGAGAGCTAAATGCCACCATCAGGCAAAAGCTGAGTGAACTGGCTCGAGAACTACAGCAGCTTTTACAAGCATGCAACACCTGTGGGGTCGTTGTGGCATTTGACTCTTTCTTAAGGGGCTGGCTTAGGTCACCGCGGTTCCCAGTGTTTTTCTCTACGACGGCGATACGTGGACACTGCTCGTTGGGGACGTTTGGTGTCTTTCAGTATTCGATAACCGATGACCTGAAGCACTGCTTGCCTCTGGTAGGAGCACCGAGTGGGTAATTACAATTGGCTCCGTCGTGTCCTGGGCACAGATAGCCGCCCTCTTAATGAAGTGATCGCTGTGCACTACATCCGGTGGCTCGATCATGTTTTGTGAGTGCCTATCCATTGTTTACCTTTCTTTGCCCTATTTGCACACATTGGACAAGGCGAAGCGACGCGGTGGTCAAGCCATGACTTGACCTAGAGGTATGAAGAAGCTAGCATCATCAGTGCCTTCGGTTGGCGTTTCCTGCTTCCCTAGTTGAGGCCCGGTGGACGGGGATTGCCTCACATTAGAGATGTGGAGGAACGAAGCTCAGATTAGTAGTCGGTTGTACGAATGCTGTCCATATTCCATGCCCCATAATCCTAAAACTCACTCCAGCAAACAGTGTGACAAAACAACTTTGAAAAGTGTAAAATGATAAAAAGGAAAATAAAAATCACTGCATTTTATTCTATTACTGTCTCTTTTGCCACGTTCTAATCTCCCTCCCTTATTTTTACAATGGTTGTTGCTGCATAGGCTCTATTCCTGACTTAATGCTGGTGTTAAATATACAAAATATGTAAAATAAATTAGCATAAGGGATGAGCAAGTGCGCATCGGACTTCCGCGAGTTTCTTCTATGAACAATGAACACTTAAAGTTTGAACCTCATTGGGTTTTAGACCACGGGAATTCACAGATAATACTGGTATGGCCTGGCGCGGAGGTATTGTAATTGTGCATTTTTACTATAGTTTGTTTCAATTCCTCCAGCCTTTTAGGTTTTTCTTGTGCTCTGGTTCTCGACAACCTCCAGGCTTTCTCTTCTGTAAGTACTGCGAATGAAATGTCGAATAATTTAGATAAATATGAGTAGTAACCAAGTTCTGCAGGTTGTTTACAAGATCGCCTTCGTTGTACTTAGGCCTCTAAGGAGAAGCCGTCCAGCGCAGGAGTCGCTAGCTGTGCGGAAATGCTCTGCTAACATTCGAAACCCGCGTCGGAACGGTGCTATATTAGGCAGTGTATAGGTTAAGTAAACCCCTGAGTGCCAGCCTGGAATCCTTATGGTTAAGGTGGTCGACTCACAGTTGTTCATCACATGTTCCAGCCCCAGTTGAGGCTCGGTGGACAAGAATTGTTGATGATTCTCGGCAAGACTGGGTTGGATGTTCAAAGTGCATGATGAATCTTATAGTAATTTTAATTAACCAGGCCAGATACACGATCTTCCAAACCTGGCAATCACTAGCTTTTTGTTAAAAGTAATGGTTTATTGTGGGAAATATCCGTGTAAGAATTTCGTTTGGTAAAAGAAACCAAACGTCTTTGTGATTTTACTAAAAAGGTATTCTTGAAGTTTTGGGGGTTTAATAGAAACTGAAGACAATTCTGATTCTGACAAGGATCCTCATTCACGGCGACGGTTACAGAAGCTTAATGGTGGTCACTTGAGATAAGGATTTTCTGGGATATGGAAAGCAAATGATTGATTTTACCGGGGTGAAACCGATGTAGAAATAATGGTCGTAAAATAAAATTTTCAGATAAAAAGACCAGTATTTCAATATGGGCAATAATTATGTTCAGTGCTTGCATATATTGTGTTAGGTTTTGCGGACGCAACCTCCCTGTTTAGTGTCCAACCGGACGTACTTGAATGTCTGACATCATGACTAAACTGGAGCCCCGTAATTTTATCAGTCATTCAGTCAGTCAGTCAGCTCTCAGCAACTGAATTCTGTGTTCACTTTTTTATCATTTATATTTCAGTCAAGTACCATTAAATATCTGTGCATGAACGGTCCTGATAATGAGCAAAACAAACTCGTAGTATTTGATTTAAACCTAGCAGACTCCGTCGCGTAACACCTCTCTTGGCTAAACGATGCTGATTATAGTCCCGTTTACCACAGGAGGTTCGCTCAGATATTCAACGATAGTCCTAGCTCATTCCCGTCTTAGTTCATACTTCGGTTCTCCGTTTTTCTCAGGTTTGAAAGAAAACCATCCTTAAACGCTCATCTGGACTAAAATGGACTAAAAAATATTAGACTCTTTCCCATTGGTCTTCTCAAAAAGATCCGAATTTTTTATCAAAACTCCGCGCTGTTGACATTGGACCCTCAATGAGAACAAACAGAATTGGTAATAAACTGTTTTGCACATATAGTCATACTGTTTTCCTTGAACTTCTTTTTCGAAGAATCTAACTGTTTTAATAATGTTCAGAGACAGCTTATTCGGAATGCAACATGATTGCTCCTAAACAAATACGTAGTTAATTTAGGTCACGTTGACTACTTTAGAATTCTTGAATACTGGATCAAACGATTACCTGACACAACTAGCATCACGGTGAGAAACCGATTCTTCTAGTGATTTTCAGCCTCATCTGATTCAAAACGCCATGCTTACGTGTACTGTGCTCCTTCGTAACATTTTATTCCACTGCTTAGTAACGGCCGTCGAAATGATTCCGTGTGAATCTGGTGGTTGAGAAAAATAAGTGAAATTAATTCAACAGTGCCAATGCTACAACTGTATTATGCGTATTAACTCTAAGGAGTGCACTTCTTATCACTTCGTGAAGAATAAACACTTAAATGAACAAACATTGTAGGGGAAAAGATAACATGACAATAAAACCATAACAACAAAAAAACAAGATTCAAATCCCATTTGGTTGTGGTGGTTCTATTTGTTATCTAGTCTGTCCAATCGGTGGTGGTCGAGTGGTTTAAGGCGTCGGATTGCCACGTCGGAGGCCCTAGGTTCTAAATTCTACCTTCGCCTATTTTCGGTGGTGGTGGACAGTGATTCACTGCCGTCCGGGTCGTTACCACACCTGAATTACTCAGACCTTATTTGGTTCTCCACTCCCTACTATTGTAGTGGGCCTTTGTAACCATGGCGTATAATACCTCTTCCACTGTAGTCCTGGGCAAGCATGCAATAAAAAACTATGGCACAAACCATTATTCTCGGTCTAATCTGGTATAACTGTCCCACAAATGTAGAGCTGAATATCGGACTTAGTTGGTTACATCTGGTGGAGCACTTATATCAGATTTCGCACTCGATTTAGAAACAGGGAGATTCGTGCATTGTTTTTCATCTTGACCACTGACAATTTCGCTAATGCCCTCCTTTATTTTACTTCTGAACTGAGGAATGGTGCAAGCAGTGTGCCGATATTGCATAAAAACGAAACAAAAATACATGAGGAATTTGTTACAAGTGGCGAGATATCCGGGTAACTCCAAACAGAAAATATGTTTCACTGGAATGCCTCTCTACAAAACAGAGAGTGAGCAAAAACTAAGCTCACAACTGAGATTTTTCTTGTAATTTAGCTTGCTTGTTCTTCCCGTTGGTCAGAACCCGAGCCAGATAGGGTACCGAGGACATTTTGTACATTTTCATTCCGAAGGAAACGAACCTGAAAGCGGAATATGTCGGGATTAATAGGACCAAATCAAGGATATGTCCGTGAGTAACAGATGAGTGGGTTCAGGGCGTACCTTATGGAATAGTGTTCCACAAGACCCGACACATTTATATACGAGCTCAGCAAAACCAACGTCATTGAAGAGAGAGTAAAAGACAGAAACGATATATATATCAAGTCAAAGTGCAGTGCTTTAAAGTCTCGTTTCGGAAAGCCGGGAAAAGTTGCAGTTGAACTATAAACAACATAGGAAGAGTATATGGCGAAACAAACCTGGAAACAACCTACTGGGCAGTCCCGAATAGTCTAAGCTTGGGTATTAGAAAAGATAAACTACTCAGTTTTCCAGTGAAATTCAGAATGTGGTTTGTCCGTCGAACACTGTTGTCGAAGTTAACTACCGAGTACGTATAGTGTACTAACCTATCTACGTGGCACACCAAATCAATGACAGAACAATCTAGGATGACTCTAACAAACGGGAACAGGCACAGGAGCATGATCAGATGAAAAGACGGGAAAATTATGCATTATAGGAATATAATGAGAAAAAAATTGTACAAAGCGAACTCACAGTTGTTCACCGTTCTTGTTGAAGATATCTGGATTCCAGCTGTCCAACGTCGACTAACGTTTGCAGAATGGCTCAGTTCATCTGCCAGGACTTCTTGGAAGATGACAGATTTGCTGGAGATAGTGTAAGGACGGGTGCCGAAATGTTAGCGTGAAAACCTCTATGTTGTTTGTCCAACACAGTTAGAACACTGTTTCGATTTATTTCAGGGTACTTCAAATCAGAAAACGAGGTTGGGCCAGAAAGAATGAATTACTGAGAGATTTCGTGTGGCGGAGGATTGTAAGTAAGCTCACAAACGTGTGTGTTGGCTGTATGCATCGAAAAGATAGTGCCAGAAAGGATCATCATACCTTGGGACTTTGCAAACCAAGGACAAAGTTGGAAACATACGGGAGTCTACTTGCTCGACAGAGCTCAGTCTGGATAGGAATTCAAAAATACCAGCGACTAGGTTATTCGCAAAAAGTGAGAGGGAATTACTCAAAACATGTTCAAGTCATCTGGATGGATTCAATGTCATATCGGATTGGGTTGAAGAATGTTCTAGTTTGAAATTGGTTTTCATCGAATGATGTACAATGTGAGGGATCCGAAAAGGTTTGAAAAAGAAACATCATCAGACAGAGAGGGTACTGGTTGGTCATCTACCTAAGTTTAAACTAGGAAATAAGACAATACAGCATCATTGAGTACTCCTGAGCTGGTGACTAGTAGTGTGGAATATATTTGCCCTACCTTGGCTTTCCATAGTGTTTTATGGAAGTAGGTAGAGAGTCAGGAAAGAATGCTTTAGGGACAATTAAAGGCTTCATACGTTGAGGAACAGAACTGAGTACTGAGTCGAAGACTGAGGAACTATCAAGAAACACAGCGGTTAAGTCGGATGGATCTGCCAAGGAGTTTAGCGGTAGAATGAACTTTTGAGTTTGTGTTCAGTCTGACAGTGGTCGGGCAATAAACTAAGGTGAGTTTGAACACCGCTAGCTATGGAATCCTCATAAATTTTCAGCACCATCGGACAAAACCATTCTTCTTTACTAGCCTTATTGGGGCCCTTGGGAATAAGAATAATAGTGAATGGTCTCAAAAAATCACGGACCGAACAGTTTGACAGGGATTCATCCTACTAAGTTGTCATGGATTTCGCAACCTGGATAACCCACGCCTCAGAACTGCATGGAAGAGACGATCCGGACAAACATAAGACAACTTTCTAGATTCGAGATGAATCTTGAATACATCTGACTTATAAAATGGTTCAAAGTTTGCACTAACACCAGGAGAATGTGAAGAACAGCTATCGGAAGAATGTATAAAAGCAAATTTGGGGGTGGTCTATATCAAGGCTATCTTCTTCTGATCACAGAGAAAGTTTATTCTCAGGAATTGTGCAGAAGAGTACACATTCAAGCGTTTTACGTCTGCCCTGATTATGTCCATCTTTTGTTCGACTTCTAAACCTCGATGAGACTGGTGTGTGCGTTTCTCTTGCTTTCTGACAAACCCTAATAATAGGAAAGCGAACCTACCAATAGACGCAAAAGCAGATTCAGTGGGACTACGAAGATTCAAGGTAGCACTTCAAGTATGAGTAAGGACTTCAGCAACACCGAAGGGTGAATAAGAAAAGGAAGGCATCGATAACTGTGATGATAAAGAAGATATTACCAGGCAAAAAGCTGCGCTTGGGAAATTTTACCTGATCCTTTTCTGTGAATAGACTAACGTTAGCCTGGGCATAAATCTTCGGCCTGTCCGTTTCATGCAAACTGAGTACCTTTCTTTAGGCTTATGTTCCTTTGGAACCCCATCTTCTGCACACAAACCTCAGGTCATCCTATAAACCCTGCACTCGGAAGCACCAGACTCGAGTTTCGCTCTTGTTGAAAGCTCATCAATGGTGCATATCCTCCGCCGCACCCATGGTTTGAACCGGGACATTTTCACCTCGAGGGCGTATGTGCCACCACTGCTCAACCATGCTCCCGTCTGGGCTGATGTGAATCACCGAGTTGAGATTTTTTGGGTGTCATCCAGTTGACAGGACGTAGTTACTTCACACTTTTAAACAGCTGTTATTTTCTTCCTGTACGGCTGTGTGCAGACATACTTTGGTATGAATTCTGTAAGATTTACTGGTGCAACCAACATGAATGAAGGTCACCGAAAATGGCTAGACTACTGAGATACACCGAGTGCACATGACTCACGTGATTCCGGTTCTCGGGGATTTCTCAGTCGCCGTTAACACAGACCAAACTAATCGGCTTAATGGTTCATGTGACTTCGCGAAACTTTCGGTGCAATTGCGCACCGGAATAGGGGTCTCTTACTTTCAATATCCTCGCATTTCATATGTACTGCTCTAATTAGCATATTGCACTTAGTTTCGTTCTGAAATTTGGTGTTCCCTGGGATGCTGCGTATTTGGTCGTTCTGGCCCCATTTGGGTTTGTTACCGGAAATAGAAGCGGAAATAGGCAGTGGAATGAGACGGTCGTAAACTTATGTTGTGCACAATAGTAGTAAGAGCATCAGCTGAGTTCAGCAACTAGGAAGATTGAACAGCAGAAAAGCCATCAGTGGGCGACCCCGACAGTTGCATTCAATAGAAAGACTTTCGTGAAAGAAGAACGTCGAAGGCCAAATTTTACTTGGTCCTTTTCTGTGAAGAGTCTACCTGTGCCGTGTGAATAAATTTCTGACCTCGTAAGAAGCAAACCGCCATCGCCTATAGAAATAATCGCTGCCAATTTTAGGGAGAGTAACTGAGGGTGATTTGTAAATACGTTGTCCAATACTGAATTTGCTCTCTTAGGGGAAATACCGAAATCTGTTAAGTCGAATGGAAGTAATGTATATATTTGAGGGTATGGGCTGGTTCGTTCAGTACTTAGTACAATCCTTTGGCGAGCTTACAGCAGTATTTCACCGGTCTTGGATCGAGGACAAGAATGGGATAAACGAAGCGGACCGAGGAAACAATCAATTTCCAACTACTGTCTGAGTCGAATCAGCTAATCAGGCTCCAACCAAACAAGCCATCCAGAAGACCCGTTCATAAATACCAGTTGAATCAATCGGTTTTGGTAAATGGGATCGGTTTTGGTTACAAAACATCTTATATGAATGATCTGTTTCTACTAATAAACTGAGATAGTTGGAAGGCAGAATGGTCTTCTCTCTAGAGTTAGTGGGGTGGATAAAACAAAGTCCGCTTGCAAGAATAACATGGAAAGTAACAAGTAACGTTTGTTATAACTGTACTTTTGCAAAGGTCCAATCTTGGAAAGCCCTGAAAATGCGAACAGTCACTGGCCTTGAATACAACAGCAGACTAGCTGCTCCAAGATGAGTCGACATTTTTCACCGCCTCATCTCCATATTTGCTGTTGCTCAGTAACCTATGTTGATGGTAGCACTGAAATTCATCCAAGCTTATCAGGGAGCTGTCAACATTCTCGATGGCCCAACACTTTTAAATGCATACCGCACATATGTAAACATGGATTCGCGCATTCAGACTGTGTGTTAGAATCGACATTTTGTTGAGCAGAATGAGCTCAAGTTCGCACTGATCGTGGAGGGTACAGCCATGTTAGCCAAAGAAGTGCTGCTTAGATCAAGTTGGCGGTCGACATGATAAAGTTTTTTGTTCCAAAATCGATTTGTATCAACTTCGAGCACATGAGATTCACACGGAACACATGAAATATACTTTTTGGACGTTTTGCTTAGTGTTGATAATATGAACGACAGGTCTGTGTGATGACTATCAGAAGGATAACAGTCGATGTCGGAATGACGGCAGGAGAAAACGTGACACAGTTAATCGTACGACACGCAACCCACGGGTGAAGCGATTTCTCAGTCGGAAGGTCAAACGGAGCTAAGATTTCATTCAGCTTCACCCTTCCCGTCAGAATAAGTACAAATCGCCTTCCGATTCACAAAACCTAACTTGAAAAGCAAAAAGGAACAGCAGGAATTCACAGTTGAATAACTGACTATTCTAGTCGGGTGGTTATTTTGCTCTGCTTTTGCGTAACACAACTTACACGTAATAAATTTACCTTAACAAAAGCCAACCGGGGTCGGTAGCCCTCAACTTGACATATAGGAAAGTACTCATGAGAGGTAATGAGGAAAACCCACTTAGTCTACTTTGCGTGTTCATTATGTACACAAAAGCCTGCTTACGTACGGTCCAAGAACTCCGCGTTCCGAAGTCCGATACAGCTTTGGCATTGCTAGCAAAGTTTACATCGGTTAACACGCTTACCGTGTTCTGGATAGATGTTACAGTGTTCCGTACTCCAGATTCGCGAAATTTTCTGGAAAACGACTTTTGGTTCTGGACCAGTCTGCCAGGCTGAAGTTTGTACCGGACTGTCTGGGCACTGAGGGTCAGCGGCAATTCAATATTCATCGTCTACGTCAAAAACCACCTAGGACGAAGTATTTTAGATAACAGACAAAAGTCTGAGTGCCGCACCAAACGTTTATGCATCAGGCTTAAATTTGTCAAGGATTGTTCAAGAAAGCGGAGAGTTGTTAGAAGGCTTTATATCGCACTTCAATAAAGGAGTTCACTATGCGACTATCCTCTCATATCTGCCAAGAGATTTGGGGATGTTTTGTTAGTTCAAAAATTTATCCCCGGTGTGAAAATGTCTTTTTACAGATGATGCATCAAAGCTGCCCTGGAAAAAGCATGTGAACGGGCACACTTCAAGCAAAAGATCTTTTCAGAGTGTGGTTCATTTCCCAGATTATCACAGTCTCTTTCGGTCATCTAAAAAGTTAAACCACCAGCACTTCCAACCCACAGCAAAATGTTTCTTTAGCACTCAAAGACGTACCGAGCGAACAGCTTTGAACACCTTGCTTAAGACACTAAATGTCGCACACGTTCTAAGATTGGACAATTCGCCGAAGTCTAACGTACAAGGTCAGTAAACACGGTAGCTATTGAAACTGCGGTCGACTTGGGGAGAGGGGTCCACCCATCAACAAACCTGTTTATTCTCCGCGTTTTGGAAATAACATATATTGTCTACGTTATTCACCTGTTGCAGAACCACGACTGCCACGCTCTGATATTCGTACTATTCAGAAACCATCCTCAAATGGTAACGTGCCTCAGCTAATGGAGCTTGATTCTGCTTCGCTTGTGATTGTCACACTTTTTTCATTCTACAAACGTCATCTCGAATGTTTACCTATACTTCCAACCGTTAACATATTTGATAGTTATTCAAACTCTGTCGTAAGAGCAAAAGGGATTATGATGGTTTATTCTTGTGTAGAAGCTTCACAACTTCGCTCTGTCGCATTTTGGAATGGTGATACTGAAAAGAAACATTTACCTGATGGCAATACTATAATTGCTCTGGAACCTGTGCCTTCGGTTTACTGCTTGTCCATACCCCCCCCCCCTCAACGTGTATTTACTACGTCATCAATACCCCGCACTATTTGGTGAATCAGATGGACGCGTCTCCAAAGCTGCGTACCAAATTATCTTGAAACCAAATGCAAAGTCAGTGTCTATCTCCCAAACTCGACCATTGCCATTGGCTAAACGGGAAGATGCATCGCATGTCATAAAGCAAAAGCTCCAAGGTGACATGATCGAACCAACCTGATATTCAGCCTGTGTGTATCTTCGGGTTACGGTTTATAAGAAAAATGGTAGCTTTCGACCTTGAGCAGACCTTTGGCCAATGAATGACCAAAATGGTGCTGAAAATTTTTATTGCTGAATATTGACGAGTTAATAGTCAAATTTTCAAGTGATTAACAACTCATCAAGTTTGATATTATAAATGCTTCGCATCTCACGCCGCTTACGGCCGAATCCAAATCGCCCACTGCTTTTTCTTCATCTGAAGGATTGTTTCAGTACCGGTCCTACTAATATGCCTATGTTCTGCACCATCGGTAAGGCAAAGATTTTTGAATAAATCGTTATCTGCACCTAACCGGTGCTCTGCTTACATGGACTTAATGTGACTTTGGAAATTCTAAACAGGAGTAAGATGTTAATCTCCAGGTTGTGTTGGATTATCTTCGTCAGTTAAACTCGCGTTCGGATATAAGCAAATGTGTGTTCTGGCCTAATAAGGTATCGTTTTCGCGGACATACCATATCCGAGGATGCGGTTCGTCCCAACATTGAAAATTCAGTCGCAATAATAAATGTGCGGGAACCTGCTAAGCCTGCTCAACCCAACCGTTTTATCGGTTTTTGTTCTTAGTATTTAATTGTCTGCCGAAAGTCACTACTGTATTTAGACTACTTCGTTCACTGTTGCGGGCTGGCTTTCCATTTGATTGTACCGATGTTAAACGTGATGTTTTTATTTTCGTGAGATAAATGACTGCGTCTGTCCCCACTGTCAACATTTTTGATAGAACTTGTGACTCATTTGTTTCAGCGGACACATCGGGTGTTGGACTGGAATATGGCCTGTCTCAAATTCAGCGGGATAAGAAAAGGTTACCGTTTGCGCACGAAGAACGCTTTTGATTATCGAACGGGACTATTAAGCAGGTGAAAAAGAAGCCGTTGCCTGTGTTGAGGCTTGTGAAAAATGATATCTGAATCTGTTCGGTAGATAGTTTACTCTACGAACCGACCATGCAGCTTTAACTACACTCCTGAGTAGTGGAAGTGGAGGTCATTGGCTACTTCGTATTAGTCATTGGTATTTGAGACTACTCTCCCACCATTTCTCTATACGACACGGATGTGGTCTGAAAACCAGGTTATGGATGCACTTTCCGGTTTACCGTTAAGTGATAAACAAAGTGCAAACGATGTCACCGAAAATGAAATAGTAGCTACGTTGAATGATTTTAGAAATCATGCCATAACGAGAGACTGCTTCTAAAAAACACCGGAGGACAGTGAACCGCGACGGATCAAACAATACAATCAGGGTGATTGTCCTCCCAAAAAAGTTATTATTCCAGATAAACTGGGATATCACTTCAGTCTGTTAGAGGAGCTTTCAGTGATTGATGATTGTGTCATTCGTTGATCGGGATTCGTTTCACCATCTTTTTTAAAACACAAAATTAAATTATGTGTTCAAGAGGGACACCCTGGAGTAACAAGGACCCACAGGCGGGTTAGCGAGTGGTGTTGGTGGCCCCGTACGTTTTCCTCCGTTGAAGTCATCGTAACTAACTGTGAACATTGTCACCATTCCGACAAAACAACTAAACCCATACCGGTACCAATACAACCAGTGGGTCACCCTATGCGGCCTTGGGCAAAGTTGGCTCTTTATATCCTTGGACCATTTTCAGCGGCCCCAATTCCCAAAAGCAATATGCCTGTTGCCACGTGTTATTGTATCAGGTGGCCTGAAGTACAATTATGTGGAGATATAACCTCTTCTACCATTATTCAATGGATGAAACACCTCGTTACTGATTTCGGTATACCAGAAGAGATCGTTGTAGACAACGGCCTCCAGTTCATCTTCTTCTAATTGGAAACCTTTCTAGGCCGGCGGGGGTTGAACATTCACGAGCCTTCCCTTATAATCCTTCGTGGAGCGGTATGGTAGAATGCTTCACCTGTTCACTGAAAGAGATTATTTAAACATCACAGCTACAAGGAGACTCGCGAGGAGATTCCGTGCTCCAAGCTCTTTTCACCTACCGCACTACTCACCACAGGACACTGGATAAAACTCCAGGGAACCCATATTCAGGTGAGCTGCGCTTGCAGAGCTAACGTGGTGCATGAGATCAGGAATGACAAAAGGGAACCCGAATTGCTCTGAGACAGTATTACCAAAGAACTTACACGAGAACAGCGAAAAAACTCAGTCCTGGAACTTACCTTCGTTTGAGGAACCGGACAGGAAGAAAAGGGCAAACAACTTTTTCAGCACAAATAATATTCAGGTGCATTACGGAACCGGGCATATATGAATCAGATGCTAGCGGGAAAATTAATGCCTCTCAGCTTTACACCAGGAAGCATACTGAAGCAATTTCACAGCTTATCCGGTCTGAACAATGCCGTAATGATCAAGAGACCGTACGTCGTTCTTCAGGAGCTCCAAAACTCGCTGAGCGCCGTATGGACTCATAAAGTATTGACGCTAGACGGGAAGTGAGATTACGCCTCTTTAATGCATATACGCTTGTTTATTCAGGCTCGAAGAGCTCCGTACTCTAATTTAATATATAACAATATCTTTTTTTGCTCTTTTGCTTGTGAACAGAGATTAGGGGACGAAAGTATATAGCTGCAACAATCAAAATTTCACACTTTAGCTGGTCTCCCGTATTCGGTTATTTTGTCATGTAGCAAAAGAGACGGTCTAGACAAGTAATATTCTTCAAAATCACAGAAAAAAGAAAATGCTAGGTTAATTGGATTCACTTCATGAAAGTTTATCTATCTGATCATATTTGGCTAGTCTAAACAAACAAGCAATAGCTCGCCAATCCTCATTCGATGTTCCCGGTTAATTTTCGACAAAGTATTTACCTGACTGTACATTGTTCCTGTTGTTTACCACTAGAAATGTAACCGTAAGTGACCCTTTGTGAAAGGGCTGTGATAACCGGATTCCCCTAAATGAAATCAGAAGCCACAACAACTGCGACTGAAACGTATTTTTGTTTAATATATACAAAGCAGCATTTATATGGGCATGAAACACGGAAGGGAACGCATTTACACACAAGTGTTGATCCGTCAGCAATGTGATTGGTAGGCATAAACTTGCCAGATTCTGTCACGTGATGTGAAAATAGATCGTGTGAGACACGGGAACTGTGATAATCAATCTCCATGGTTGGACTGAGATGAGTCATACTCGCATGGCACGTTTTTTATGTGGAAATGCACGGATGTTATGTGGAATGTACATTGGACGAATGAACACTAAATGGCCCAAATGGGTTTCCTCAATCTGAATATGAATGGGACAGAATCACCATAAAAGCTTTGTTTGGAAAATGCCTATCATAGCTTTTAAGAAGTGTCTACTACGTAATCTGTAAACGGCTTGAAGAAGCAAGTGTTGCACGAGACTGGACTTCTCAAGTTTTTTGTTGTAGTTAGTTTCGTCATTGATCTTTTGGACAGCCAATTCTGAGATGACTCTATCAGACAGTCATCAATTTCGCCAACTCATAAAACTCCTCCAGATGAAAGTTTATCTTTTAAATGCTTGTTCATCCGTGGTTACGTTTTTGATTCCTTGGTTGACACTGCATTCGTTCATATTGCATAGTTTGTTTCTTCTTAGCTTGTCACAGCAAAAAGAATTCATATTTCTGCTGCGGTTAGTTTTCAGACAGATCCTTTTCGGTTCAATTTTCCGCGCACTTCGAGCGACTAGATAAACGGAAGTGCTGCAACGAGAAACGGTTGGTCTTCTTTGCGAATCTTATCACAATCGTCCGCCTGCATACAGGTAATCTCACAATCATTGGTCTCTTCACAGCCGTGGGCATTTGGACATATTTGTATCCAGCAAAATTAGGAAATGTTTTTTGAGTCCACTAGAGTACAAGGACAAATTTGTTGTGTAAGCAGTGTAAAGTTTATTCAGTACTTTTGTGAAATTCACACGCAGCTCTCTTTTCTCACTCCCGTGACTTAAATCAACGTGTTACCCGACCCTTTCCAACCAGTTAGACCTGCACATCTTCCGTTCCTTTTCTCCTGTTGAACCCGATTAATTTGTCTCCGTTCACCTACCGTCTTCCTATGAGTGTCTCTTTACAGTGGACCAATTTTTCATTCCGGTCAATCCAGGGGCCTACGACCATCGAATTTTCGTGCTTCATATGTACCCGACCTTGTGTGTCACGTTTGCTTCCGTTCCGTGTCAGCTTTCTCACCCACACTGTACGAGTGATCCTTGGACTTTCTTCCCATGATGAAGATCTCACCGCATCTGCAAGGGGGTCCAGGTGAAACGTGCGTGCAGTCCTCTGAATCATTGTCTGAAGTAATTTCATGGTCATATTTTCGTCCATTCGTCTCGTGTACGTTCCCCACTCTCTCTCTGATTGTTCAGTTTTTCCTGCTATAAAAGCTGAATTTCACCCCATTCTGATGACTCAGTCTCGTATCACTCAGCATACGTTCCTCGCCAGACCCTTCGGACGATTTGACGTCTATTCCCGGACCCTTTTGATCGAATTGCCCCACAAAATTGAGGTATGTTGTTCGTAATTGCAATGATTGTTCCCCAAAGTGCACGTAGACTACCGACCCGCCTTATTTGACCTTGGGTTTCGGGTTTGTACTTTACGAGTCACTCAGTCACTGGACGGAGGTTCAGTTATGAGCAGTCTTCTCGTAATTTTAGAGAATCTCAAAATAACGTGTTTCGAAGTGATCTTTCCAACAACCTCTATTTTGTGAATGCTGGATATCATGTCTGCGCCAAAGATGGGTAAACAATAATGATACTATAAAGGAATGAAAAGTTTTTTCCCTATGAGCGAGACAATTTAAAATATGTTGGGAAAACTGAATGAACAATATTTGATGAAACATTCCAACTGTAAACTAGCGGTATCAGATAGAAAACAGATTTATATTGTTCCAGAAGAAACGCTTGTAGATGGCAAGCAAAGAAGGGGTTTCTTAACTCCGTGATCGTGAAATTCTTGATATCTTCAGAAGTGCCATTCAATTTTTATTCGAATGTTATCTGCTATTCCGAGATTTTTGCCTTATCCTTTATTCTAAATGCTAGTTTTTCAAGTGAACTTGCTTACGGATTTACGAGGTGGTACATTCCATAAAAGGCGCATTGATTAGATGCGCTTTAGAATTCCAGTTGGAGGGCAACAAGATGGAACTGAAGGAAAACTACAAGTTGTATGACGTACATTGTCTCGCCTCAACCCTGCCTCGAAGGTTCAGACCAGTGGCTTCGTAACCCCAGAATAAAAAGGGGAAGGGTGTCGTGATTCTGTTTTTACTCATAAGGAATGCGAGAGAACCCGTTCGGCCCAATCAGTGTTCATTTGTTTAATGTACACTTCAGCCAGCCCCCACGTATTTCCGCACACAAAATCATACCATGCGCGTATGACTCATCTTGATACAACCATGGATATTGATTGTCGCAGTAGGTACATCTCTCGCGCATAATCTGCTTTCGTATCATGTGACAATATTTGGAAAGTTTGGACCCACCAATCATATTCCACGCGGATCGTTGCCAGTGTGCATACGAGTTCCGTTACGTATTTCGTGCGTACATAAATGCCGCGTTTCATACTCTAAGCTATCAGTACATTTCAAAGCCATTCCGTTTGTCTACTAAATCCGTTTCGGCTAATTCGGTTATGACAATTAACGTCACATGCAGGATAGGAACGTACGCGTTTGCCACGTGAACCTCTTTACGGATGTACGAAATGGTACTCTTCATGAAGGAAATATTGATCAGATATGCATTAGAACTTCAACTGCGATAATTAATATCCATGGTTGTATCAAGATGAGTCATTGGCACATGGTGTGATTTTTGTGTGCGGAAATACGTGGGAGCTGGTCAAAGTGTACATTAAACAAATGAACGCTGATTGGTCTGAACGGGTTTTCTCGAATTCCTTATGAATAAGGCAGAATCACCACACCTGAGCAGACCTGCGATGGTAGTTTTGACTACAAATGGTAAAAGTACTTTACTGAACATTCTTCACTTTCAAGCTTAGATAGAGTTGCATTGCAAGAAAGCACTTTTTTCATAATATGCGAAACTAGGGAGGAATTCTCACTCACTGAATTTGACATTTTAAAAGTGAATAGTAAGCTCGTCATGCAGCAGACTCTGAATCTATCATCGGAAGAATTGCGTAATCGAAAAATTCCAAGAGGCTATTGACAGCCGGTAATTGATCAACCTACACAGAAGATACTTTCGAGCTATGGGACATGTCCCCAGGTAATATAACATTAACTCAGAATTTGAACCTCATGGTCAGAGATGTGGCTCAATTCTCTAAAATTATCACACAATGGTCCCAATGGATGACCGCTTTAGATGGTATGACCTGTTCTGCTTTATTAACACCACTGCAGACTTTCTCCGGAAGATTCTGCGGAAGCTTTCAGTCGAGAAGGAACTTCTTAAGCGCCAGTGACAGAATATGGACCTCATCAATGTTCATTGAAAATTTCAAAAATTTGCATTACAGTATTTGGAGTTACCTGTTGTAAACGTATAACAGATATTCATATTCTTACTGGGTATTAGAATTGCTGTTTTGTCATTTTGCTTTCCTTTTATTATATAATAAAATATTTCAGAATGGGGTTCTTAACCGGTTAAAAGCTGTCTGGTGAGGAGTTAATTGAGGGCTGCGAGACAATTCAAGCCCTGGGCAGAAAAGTCGGAAGTTTACAGTGATGGCTGTTTGACCAAGGCCTGAATAAATTATTCAGAAACTCCTCATTCTTACGAGGTGATTTAAATTGAAGTCGCATATTAGTTATGGAGTCTAACAGTTCACTAACTTAAAGTCTGGTGCTCGATTTTAATCCGGATGTTCTCGTGGAATTAGTGTAACAGTACATTTGCCGTCTGCCGTTCAGTGAGAAACTGTTGCGCAAGTAATTATCGTGCCTACTGTATCATTTTTCATGCACCATTCTTTCGTCTACACATTAAAATGAGTACCTAACTGAAAAGCTGAGACTGGATGTAACAGTGAGCTGAATAGATCGAATCGTTTGGAACTTCTGATTATTCTGCATCCATATGGTCTTCAGAAAGTGAAACTTGTGCTTCATTGATTGGTCTGGGTTTCTTTTGTATCATGTTTCCGTGTTAGTACAGTGCGTACGACTTACCTGTAAGATCAGTTTCTCGTTGCCCTATCAAGGCTAGTCCCTATCAGTCAATCCAGTGTGATAACAGGCCTTGCAAACTGAGATCATTCTTCTGCTTACTCTGGCCAGCGGTGAAGAGTCTTCTGTATACTAAATCTGAGATACACAAACCAGCATTTTGCCCAAAATTGGGCGTAACTTTGTGGTTTTCCCCGTTTGCTTTTATTTAACATCCTACAACCCGGGTCGATCGCTCGTCCGAGATCCGAGCGCGTACAGCGAGTTCGAGCGTAAACGGCTGGCTAGGTCAGGTGATTTACGCATCATAGACCGGCCGGTTGAATGAGATACCTGGAGGCGGGGATCCAGGAATAAAATGCGAGCAAAGAAACGCCCATCTGCAGTCGATTTTTGTCTGTATACCATGAAAAGTAGGTATCTGTACACTTCACACACTTTCATGCTTATTGTGTCCTTTGGTACACCACCCCTTTGTCGTACGGACTTTGGAATGTAAATAATCAATGCAATCAGTCCGTTCGTCACTTCCATCATATTCTGGAGGGACGGCGATTTTGCTTGCACCCTGAACAAAAACCATAAACTGGTGCACTTCATGCCACGCCTGACAGATACTCACCCAGAAACGTGAGCTACTTGGATTATATTTCTCAGTTCACAACAAATATTAGTTAGGTACATGGCGGTGTCAAGGTTGTGGCTGACTCCTTGTTCATAACTGACGTCAACACGATCCAAACACCTTTCGATCTTACGGAGCTAGCAAAACTCCAGCTAGTTGATCCGTCGTGACCTGACGTGCGCACATCCTCCACACTGCATCTGAAGGATTCTCCCCTACCTTCAGCCAATGGCACAATCCTCTGTGACCGGTCCACTGGTAACCCCCGTCCCGTCATCTCTGTTTCCTACAGAAAAATCCACTTTGTTTTTTTTTTCGTTTCTGTTCCCATCCTGGTATTCGTGCGTCTCCCAACTCATTTCTGTCCGCTTCGTGTGGCCAAGTATGAATTCTGACATGCCGTTATAGACCAAACAGTGTTTATAGCGCCAAAGAAACAAAATCTCCTATCACAAACCTTCTGTTCCCAGCACATTCACCGGTTCTGATATCCCTTTCTCACATATCCACATTGATCTCCTTGGTCCACTACCGCCATCAAATGGACATACTCACATATAAACCGTAGTTGATCCCTTCACAAGCTGACCAGTAGTAGTGTCTATTAACGACATCTCGGGGGAGAATATTGCGAAAACATTACTACAAAACTGGGTTGCCATATTTGGTGTACCATCTACTGTCACAACAGACCGCGGCAGCCAATTCCAGTTGTAGGTACCTGTACATTTCCGACTTTTTCCATGATTCTCAACGTCCGTTGGTGCAACAGTCCTTCGTTGTACCGACGTTTTAATGTAAAACATATACACACCTTTTTGATCATCATCACCGCGCAATACAAAAAGGCTGTCAATAAATCTTCCATTCTGGCACGGTCTCATCTTCTGATTTTGAGTGTCTTGAAATTATATCGGTCGGAACTAACTGTGAGAAACAAAACATTTTAGAAGCTTCCACGGTGTCACTTGGCACTTCGCTCAATACCATCCTGTTCTGTTCAACGAATGGCTGTCAGACCGAACTGAACTGAAAATATTGGCGGATATTGGCTCTTTGGCGCTCATTTCCTGATCACAGGAACAGCGAACAAATGTGAGTTTGTGTCACACCTTTTGTTTCACTTTCATTCCTAATGTACATACCCTTTTGGGCTTTTTATCACAGCACGCTCCTCCGCCCATCTTAGTTTGCTAGTGTCGTCTTAGATATTGGTGACATTGACTTAGTGTGCCATATAAACAGAGTAGTACGCTACGAAATTGGTGAGCCCAGATTGTTTTTCCACCGTTTGACACTAGCTTTCATTCTTTTGGTCCGAATTCCACACCTTTTACCATGTCTGACACCGAATCTATTGACATCCACGCCGTTGCTCTTAAACTGCCCGTTTTTGCACCGACCAACCCTCGAGTGTGGTTTCGACAAATAGAAGCCGTATTTACCACTCGACGTATAACCAGCGAGCGTGCGAAATACTCTCACTTTGTCTAAGCGCTTCCCTTTGACATCGCTGTTGACGTGGAAGACCTCCTCGATCCCATTTCATCAGAAGCTCCTTACACGAAGCTTAAGGAGGCAGTCATTCAACGCACCGGAAAATCATTCGGAAAAGTGTTCCGTGAGCTGTTCATGTCGGTGGAGCTCGGAGACCAAACTCCGTCCCAGCTTATGCGCCACATGTGGTCGCTACTGGCTGGACGTCAAATGGACGACGCCATTTTCCGGGAGATATGGTTTGATAAACTACCTCTCCCGAAGCAGCAGGTCTTGTCAATGCTGGAGCCCACTACTCCTGTTGACAAAGTTGGGCAACACGCCGATAGAATGATGGAATGCTATCCGGCTGGTAGACCCTGTGTTCACATGACATCACCCGCCGAAACCACTCCGACACACGAATCCCCTATGACATTACCAGCACCTGCCCCAGAGCTCCATGGCGACGGTTCTCGCAGTCCTACTTCCCCATCCCATCACTCTCATATCAATAAGTACATTATGGACCTAAAAGAAACCGTTCGCAAATTGTGCATTCAGGTCGGTGCAATGTGCAATGCATTAACTACTCATCGACCTGTGTCCGCCGAAGTACCTCGTCGACCTAGATCACGGTCCAGAAACCGCCGGTTACAAACCTGGTGTTGGTACCACCGCACATTCGGCTCCCAGGCACGCCTCTGTGATCCTCCATGTTCATTCCGCACTTCCATCTCACAGTCAAACGACCAGGCCAGCCGGTAACGGCGACGACTACGGCTGGCTCACCACATGAAAGTCGCCTATTTTATATCGTTGACCGATCCAGTGGCCTTCGATTCCTCATTGATACCGGCGCCGAGATCAGTGTAATTCCCCCACCCAAACATCATCGTCTCAAACCATCTCAGTTCACACTGCGAGCAGCAAATACAACAAATATTGCGACATTCGGCCAACGGTCAATCATTCTTGATTTAGGCCTCCGACGATCTCTTCAATGAGTTTTCATCCAGGCAGATATTCAGACTCCCATTATCGGCGCGGATTTCCTTTCACACTCTGGCCTACCTGTAGACCTCAAAAATCGCAAGCTGGTAGACACCACAACCAAGCTTTGTGCAGTCGGCATTGGTAAATGCACCAACTCCCTGGGTATTCGGCTGGCGATCCAGCAATCGCTATTTGCTGACATTTTCAAGGAGTTTCCATCCCTCACTAAGCCGTGTCAGTTCACCGACCCAGTCTCTCATGCTGTGCGTCACCACATCGTCACAAAAGGCCAACCGGTCCAATTTCAACCACGCCGACTTAAAGCCGACAAACTCCGTAGTGCACACCCTGAATTCGATCATATGATGAATCTTGGCATCATTCGACCATCTTCAAGCCCATGGGCCTCGCCTTTGCACATGGTTCTAAAGTCATCTGGTGAATAAAGACCCTGTGTAGACTAACGTGCTCTCAACTACGTCACCGTCCCCGACAGGTACCCGATCCCGCACATTCATGATTTTGCACAAAATCTCTCTAGGAAGACAATCTTTTCCAAGATTGACCTCGTAAAGGCATATCACCAAATCCCCGTGGCCGAAGAAGACATTCCCAAGACAACCATCACCACGCCTTTTGGCCCGTTCGAGTTCATACGCATGCCGTTTAAATTAGGAAACGCAGCTTAGACGTTCCAACGATTCATCAATGAAGTGCTTCGAGGTCTATCCATCGCTTTTGGCTACATCGACGACATCTCAATTGCCAGCGCCTCTCCATCAGAACATGCCATTCATCTGCGTCAACTCTTTCAGCATTTCCAACAATACAGACTTGAGCTGAACCCTAGTAAATACGTGTTCGGCGTCCTGTCCATCAAATTCCTCGGGCACCATATCCATCAAAACGGTTTGCTACCCCTCCCAGATAAGGTGCGCAGCATCCTCTCATTTCCTGCACCTAAAACGGTCACACAGTTACGACGTTTCTTGGGAATTTTGAACTACTACTGCCGTTTCTTTCCCCATTGTGCGACCATCGTTTCACTTTTAACCGATCTTCTCAAGTTCAATGTCAAGAAGATCGATTTCACTCCCGAGGCCGAGACAGCTTTCGCAGAAGCCAAAAAAAAGCTCTCGCAGATGCTACCATGCTGCATCATCTACATTCGGATCTAAATACTGAGTTAATCCTAACAACTGATGCATCCAATACTGCAGTCGGTGCAGTGCTTCATCAAATTGCGGACAATCAATTACAACCCTTAGCGTTCTTCTCGCGAAAACTCCAGGCGGCACAGACAAAATACAGTACGTTCTCTCGTGAACTCTTGGCTATTTACTTGTCCATCCGTCATTTCCGCCACCTTTTGGAAGGACGACAATTTTGTGTGCACACCGACCACAAACCTCTGACACATGCACTTCATGCCAAGCCTGACAGACATTTACCCATAGACATACGCTGTTTGGATTAAATTTCTCAGTTCACTACAGATATCCGCTACGTGCGTGGAGTTGATAATGTTGTGGCTGATGCTTTATCCAGACCTGACATCAACACGGTGCAAACAAAATTCGATCTTACGGAACTGGCAAACCTCCAGCGTGATGATCCATCCTTGCATGAACTGCGCACATCCTCCACACTCCAGCTGAAGGATTCTTCCCTGCCTTCAGCCGATGGCACAGTCTTATGTGACTGGTGTACAGGTAACCCTCGTCCTGTCGTCCCAACTTCCTACAGGAAAATCCTTTTCGATCATTCCCATTCTCGTTCCCATCCTGGTATTCGTGCATCTCGCAAACTCATTTCTGCCAGATTTGTTTGGCCCAGTATGAATTCTGACATTGCATTATGGACTAATCAGTGTTTACAGTGTCAGAGAAACAAAGTCCACGGCCACACATTTTCTGCTCCCAGTACATTCACCGTTTCACACATATTCACGTCGATCTCGTTGGTCTACCACCGCCATCAAATGGACATACCCACATAATAACCGTTGCTGATCGTTTCACACGCTGGCCGGTGGCAGTACCTATTTCGGACACCTCAGCGGAAAAATATTGCGAAAGTACTACATTAACACTGGATTACTACATTTGGTGTACCGTCTACCGTCACCACAGACCGTGGCAGCCAATTCCAATTGACTTTGTTTCGTGAGTTCACCAAACTGCTTGGCTGTAAACACATCACAACAACTGCATATCATCCTTCGTCCAATGGCTTGGTAGAGCGCCTACACCGTCAACTCAAAGCAGCACTGATATCACAGCCAAACCCTAATAGCTCGAGCGACAATCTGCCACTAGTTCTCTTAGGTCCCCGGTCATCAGTCAAAGACGACCTCCACAGCACGTCGGCTGAACTCGTTTTCGGTACCACCATATGCCTTCCAGGTGAGTATGTTCAACCCAGCACCGCAGACAGTCCTAACCCATCCCAGTTTGTCCAACAACTCAAAGACCGTATGTCACATCTACGTCCAATACCCACTCGCTCGTCATCCACAGACGTTTTTGTACATAATGATCTATATACGTCACCTTTCGTTTTTATCCCTAACTATGCTGTTCGCAAACCACTCACACCACCGTATGACGGTCCACTTGAGGTACTTAGTCGCACAGACAAATATTTCGTGGTTCAGAAAGCCGATAAGCCAGACACTGTTTCCATTGACAGATTGAAATCCGCGTATTTTGAAACACCTCCGTCACCAGCAACACCGACACCATCACCATCCACACACACACCACCAACAATTCCTGTTGATGATCCACACTCTATCATCACACCAGACACTACACCACATCGGCCAGCATCACCACAGCAACAACCACCCCTGGTAACTCGCCTTCCTGGCAGAAACCTTCGACATCCTGTCAGATTTCAAGACTTTGTTATTTGACGTTTTCTTTCGCTAACCGTTTTCTCTTTCTATTCTGCTATCGAGCGTTTATTTTGTACAGCAAACGCTCTGGCGGGGGAGTTGTGTAGGTACCTGTACATTTCCGACTTTTTCCATGATTCTCAACGTCCGTTGGTGCAACAGTCCTTCGTTGTACCGACGTTTTAATGTAAAACATATACACACCTTTTTGATCATCATCACCGCGCAATACAAAAAGGCTGTCAATAAATCTTCCATTCTGGCACGGTCTCATCTTCTGATTTTGAGTGTCTTGAAATTATATCGGTCGGAACTAACTGTGAGAAACAAAACATTTTAGAAGCTTCCACGGTGTCACTTGGCACTTCGCTCAATACCATCCTGTTCTGTTCAACGAATGGCTGTCAGACCGAACTGAACTGAAAATATTGGCGGATATTGGCTCTTTGGCGCTCATTTCCTGATCACAGGAACAGCGAACAAATGTGAGTTTGTGTCACACCTTTTGTTTCACTTTCATTCCTAATGTACATACCCTTTTGGGCTTTTTATCACAGCACGCTCCTCCGCCCATCTTAGTTTGCTAGTGTCGTCTTAGATATTGTTGACATTGACTTAGTGTGCCATATAAACATAGTAGTACGCTACACAGTCAACGGTGTTTCGTGAATTTACTAATCTGCTTGGCTCTACTCACATCACGGCGACCGTATACCATCCTTTGACCAGCGACATGGTTGAACGCCTGCATCTTCGGCCGAAGGCAGCGCTGATATCACAGCCAAACTCCAACTGCTGGAGGGTAATCTGTCACTCGTCCTATTGGGTCTGAGTTTTTTAGTAAAAGATGACCTCCAAAACAAGTCGGCTGAACTCGTTTTCGGTACCACCATTTTCCCTCCAGGTGTATAATTTCAACCCAAACCTTCTGACAGCCCTAGACCCTCTCAGTTCGTTCAACAGCGTCGAGACCGTATGCCCAATCTAAGCCCAACATCCACTCACCCATCACCCAGAAGTTGTGTTACATAATGATTTATGAACGTCCCTATTAGTCTTCACTCACAGCGATTCCGTATGCAAACCACTCACATCACGGTATGATGGTCCTTTCTTGGTGCTCAGCCATGCAGGCAACCATTTTATTGTTCTGAAGTTTTTTAAACCGCACTCTGTTTCCATCGACAGGCTAAAACCCGCTCATTTTGACACACCTCCGTCAACGGCAGCTCTGAAACCATCACCATCCATGAACACACCACCAACCACTACTGTTGACGATCCGCGTTCCACCCTCACACCCACGTCATTTCCCCTAGCATCACCAAAACAAGCACTCCCTCCCCTACCCACTTGCCACCGGCCGGTCTGGTAGATATCTTCGACATACTGCCAGATTCAAAGACTGCTGTTTAACGATTCCTTTCACTAATTCGTTTTCTCTTTCCATTTTGCTATCGAGCACTTATTTTTGTACAAGAAACGCTCTGGTGTGGGAGTTATGTAGGTGACTCTACATTCCACACTTTTTCATGTTTATTGTGTCCTTCGGTACGACACTCTTTGTTGTACAGACGTTTGAGTGCAAACCAGCACCCATTTTAATTGCACACACACACGTAATCACGCTGTACGACACCACTAAATTTGGACTAAAACCCTCTCTCTCAAGAAACTTCGCTTTGTGATTTGAGATCGTTCTGAAACTTGTTTAACCGGAGACCTGAACGCGATCGGCTGACTGTTGTGGGTTCGTTCCACGCTATCTGACTCTTTTCTATTTCTGCTGAGCATATTTTTGTCAAGTCATCTAGTCACACTCCCACGTCTATCCTAGTTTGTTAGTGCCGTCGAAGATAGTTTCGACACTGACTTAGTGTACCCCGCAGACTGATTAGTACACTACAGATGAAGTTTGTATGTATATATGTGTACGCGAGTGTCCTGGACAAAACAGGCGGTAGACCAATCTCACACCCCGGTGCACACCACCTGCTTCTCCTATCCCGTGGATGTCGGTGAAACAGTTGTAATGCATTACCAACTGAAGATCTACGTGGCGGGGCGGTCGGAATCGGTGGTGTGCATGACAGCAGTGAAATGAGAATCCGGTATCAAATGTCAAATAATCGAATAGAACCCACCTTGGAAAATTCAAATTTGAATCACGAAGTTTCACCAGCCTGTAAATAACTGGCTTTTGGAGCATCGGCTGAATATGTGTACTAATAAATCATGTTATCTAGTTACCGTATTCTCTTGGCATCTTTCCTAAAATCAGCAGCTGCTACAACAAGGCCACCTGTTACCACACTCTTCCTTTTTCCCGTGCTAGACTTGTAATAGCTTCCTTCTCAGGGGGAATTTCAGATATTCTATTTCAAGTGGAAAATTTTCTGTAGTTATGATCTTCAGACCTTTTCCTTTTATCGGATTTTGCAGTTATGTGATAATTTACTAATTCGAAATGGGGTTTCTGTTGCTTTGTTTTCCATCACAAAAAAGGAGCTTCATCATTGGATTTGCGTTCGTCATGCAGTCACTCGCTATTCTGTCTTCTAGTCAGTCATAATCATAACCATAATTATGTGTATGTCAAATACAATATAACTAAACTTTGTCGTCTGGGGATGATTCCGTGATTCGTTTTGAAGTCTTGAAGTCTTGAAGTAATACACGGGTACGAGGTTAAAGCCCAAATGTTCCCGGATCTTATGATTATCTTGTCATCTGAATGTCACCAGTGAACTGTAAGATAATTCACTGGATAGTGGGGAAATGGGAAAACGGGAAAGGGTTCAAAATACAAATCTTGACAGTATCTTGCATCTGGTATTGCCGGCGAACTGGAAGACAGACCGCTGGAAAATGTGAAAGGGTTAGGGACACTAGTCTTGACTGCATCTTGCGTCTTGAGCTGCCGGGGATCTGGAAGATGGACCTTTGGACTGTGGGAGAATTTCAGCTTTGCTAAAGTCCGTTCAGCTTGAGTGACACGGAAGGTTCTATCATGAGAAATCTGTCAGACATCAAACGGCGAGGCTTTCGGTCCGCGCGCCGCGCGCGGCCTTGCCGCAGTGCTAGCATTTATTCAAACAAGTATCTGCTCAAAGGTTTCAAATTAAGCGTCAGTTCATTGGGACAGAAAGAATCCATAAAGTGTGGAATGAAAGCCTTTTGCCTTTTTGTCAACGGCGGATGTAAAACGTTTCAGTTTATGTATCATATAGTCATAAAAATGTGGCACTGGAACGAGGTGGGCTGAAAACTACTACGGGTCGTTCGGTGAGGCATTGCAGAGGTCTGTTTCGTTAATGCCAAGGCGAACAGGTACTTAGTGTAGACCGTCTTTGTGCGTACTTACTGTTTTGTTTTTATGCGGATAGCTCCTGCAATGGGATGATCAGGCTTAATGCTTGTCCCGAATCGCACCAGCCCATGAGCGGCGATCAAACGCGAGGCCTGAACACAGAGAAATCCAGTTCCGCTTCCAGTTGAGAACGCTTTAGACAGCGTGCAGTACTAATCCCTCAGCGTCTGATTTGATGGTAGTGGCCCATGTTTTCAGCTCTCCTCCGAGGCGACAGCGCCCTCCTGGTCATGGAACAAGAGCGAGGCACTGTCTTAAGATCTCTGGGTCCGGACGTCGTAGGACTTGTCCAAATCACTACATTCGTCGGCGTTGGAGGAACGCTGACAGCTTTTCGATGTCAAAGCGCCGTTGTCTTATTGCCTCGCTTGAAAGCTTTTCGTGCCACACCACTTTAAGTATCCTTCGCATACACCAATGGTCAAGCACTTCCAGCTTTCTTATGTCTTCCACGAGCAGTTGCCACGTCTAGCAGTGGCCACGTCTAGCAGCCGTAGTTCAGTACTGGACGGACAGCGACCCGGAAGACGCGGACTTTGGTTCGGAGGCTGATTTCATTTCACGCTCAGAGTACATTGCGAAGCTGAAGAAGCGCAGACCTGGCCTTGTCAATGCACAACTTGACTTCATCTTTGGCTTGGCCTTTTAGGAGAATCATAGAGCTCAGATATTCAACGTGTTCAGTTTGTCCTCCGTACAAGTGTATCGGGACAGTGGAATGTGCAGTGCATATCGGAAGGATCTTGGCCCTCAGCGTACTGACCTCTAGTCCTATGGATCTTGCAAAAGATTCTACGCTACTGAGAACCGGCTGTAATGCAGCTGGACTATCCTTAAGGAGGACGATGTCGTCTTCGAACTCTAGGTCAGCTAGAAACGCATGGATACCCCGCTGAAGGCCAAGGTAAGCGGTGAGCTTCTGATGCGCTATCTAATCGATGGTGTAGTTGGGCAGCACTGGCGACAGGAACAGCCTTATCTGACGTCGGATTTGAGGGAGAAATCACTGGAATCTTTTTCGTAGATGCGTATTCTCGCGGGGGTATTTGAGTAGTATCACCTCACGAGACCGAGGGGCTTCTGGGCCATTCCGTCAGCTTGTAGCGTAGTCCATAACGATTCTGTCAACCGAGTCAAAGGCAGCCCGAAAATCAATAAAACAAGCTTCAGTCGGTTGATGAAACCTGAACCGACGGTTTATTACTCGGCGGAGGGTGAATATTTGGTCCAAGCACCTTCTGCCACAGCACAAGCCTCCTTGATTGGGGTGTGTGCACGTGTCTCGCATCACCCAGAAGTGATTCAGCAAAAGCATGGGGATGTTTTGGCGGCCAAGTTGATCAAACTGACTCCACGGCAGTTTGTGCGCAAGGTTTTGTCACCTTTCTTTGATAAAGGAAGTACAACTGAGACCCTTCAGTCAGTTGAGAATGGTTTTGTTACACTGATTGAACGAAACACGGCGTGTAATGGCGCGAGTAGTGTCGAAAGACATGATTTGCATATCTCATGTACAATGCTATCTTCTCCAGGATATTTTCGGTTCTTCGGCATGTGTAATACATCAGTGATTTCATCTTGGCTTGGTGGATTGTTATTGCCTTCAAAGTCTTTGCTTTGGATTGCTGGGATTCGGTACACAGAGCTTGCCGCGGAATAGCTCAGTAGACAATCGAAGTGTTCCATCCACCTCCGCATACTTTTGGCCTGTTCAGGAATGTGCAGCCCGGCAGCGTCGCGGAAGAAACGTTTCTGCTGACTGTCGCTTACGGGATGCAGTGCCGGTAGGACGGAAGAGCTCTAAGAAGTCCCCGCAGTTGGCAGTAGTCACCACCGTTTCCATGATTTCGGTCCAGCAGTTGTTGTGGCCGCTTCTGACCGGGCGGGTGGCTTTTCGTAGAGTGTCCCGGAAGTCTGGCTGACCAATAAGGTGGACATTTGTAGCCTTTTCCTGACTCTGGACAATACCTCATCCAACACCTCCCCACCCTGCCTTACTGAAGCCTTCAGTGAATTCTTCGCCCCAGCCACGGCTCCAGCTACTGTCACTGCCCCTCCCTCATTTTTCCCCTTTACTGACTCTGTCCTTTCTACCAAATTCCTCAATTCCAGGAGTATTATTAGACTATTATCCAACGCAAGCCCTCCCTCGAGTAGGCCTCGATAGCATGCCGCGAGTCGCTCTTGCCATTGGCGGACCGGATCTCCCCCTGTTGCTGCTTAGCCTTTTCAGTCTTTCACTTAACGGTGGCACCGTACCTGCACAAAATTTCTGCGTTTCAGAAAAAGAAAATTACGCAGTGTTGGGAGCCACAGAAACGCGCCGACAACACAACTATCTGGACACACGATTGGATCTAGCCACACCAAGTCCTGTGCAAACTGAACTGAACTGGAAGCGCTCGGTTATCGTTCAAATTCATAAGAGGGAACCTTCACATGAGGTACACAATTATAGCCCTATAAACCATACCCCTGTATCATCTAGAATAATGGAAAAAATGGTTAAAGTTCACATTACTACCTGCCCACTAAATCCCAACATTAGTAGTGAAAACTAACGTGGATTCCCCCGTTCAAGGTCCTGCTTGACTTGGCAGTATGATTTTCTGAATATTTTCAGTGACTTAGCGGAAAGAGGGAAATATTTTGCTTTTCCCAATCTAGACTTACCTAAAGCACTTGATCGCGCACCTCACCCCCTCCTTTTGACGAATCTACGATTATTTGGCATTATGGACCCACTACTAAGTTATCTAATCACTCAGAGATTGTTTTGATTGACGAAGGCACCTCTTACCCAAGGCCTGTTACTAGTGGTGTTATTCAGGACGGTGTTTTAGGCTCCTCTCCTTTCATCCTATACGTAAAAGACACGTTCCCGACAGCAATCAATGACATGCCCCTCTTGTTTGTGCATGATATTAGGATTGTGTGGCTTTTCCCCTGGCAACCTTAGTACCACCATCCCTAAAACCTCCGCTGACTTGGCCAATCTCGATAAATGGTGCTCATTCTGAAAGATGAAATTCTCTACCAATAAGTGTATTTTTCTTACTAACAAATGCCAGGTTCCCCCAGGTTCTTCATGCATCGGCCATTCACCCGTTGACAGCCAGCCTTTAGTAAGAGAACTTGGCTTACGTTGTTCTTGCTCAGGTGACTTCTCCGAACATGTTGTCCTCATGACGGCTCAGGCTAAGTAGTTTCTTGTTCCTTTGTTAAGATCCTTCCAGCTTAGGAAGTGCGTACTTCACATGTCTAGAGTAAATGCTAAGCCTCTTCTCGAATATTACACCTTAATCTTTTCCATTACGGAAAACTCCAACAGAATTAATATTGAAATTATCCAGAGAAGAATCACAAAGCAGCTTATTGGTCGGTCGTCGAACTTAAATTACAAGGAATGATGCTCATATCTCAAAATCCAACCGTGATGGTTTCATCGCATCAAGCTGTGCCTGGTACTTCTGTACAATTTACTGACCAAGCAATCCTACTCCTCTGACCTGTTATGCTCCCTCTCGGATACTGGATACTTTCTCCGTAACAGACAGTAAACTATGACCACATCCTCTCCCAGGTGTGCTTTATGCTCAAAGTTCTTTCTCTTCACGTACTGCAGAATCTGGAACCAACTCCCTTTAAACATCAGATCTTCTCAGTCAAAGCATGCATTCGTGCATGCTATAGGTAAGCTCCTCACTGTCCCAACTAGTTTGCGAGTATTTTAACGCCCACATAACTGAAGGTCAAGCGTACGAGAAAGGCCTAGATATTTAGAGCATTACTCCACTTTCTCGCATTACCTTACCTTCCAAGATCTTTTGATGTGTTTTCCTTCCAAACGCTGGCCGTTTCAAAACTATAAATGCTGCGTCTGACCGTTTTCTCCACACTTCGCTGACGACCTATATAAAAGGACTGCTTTCACTGACCGCCTTTCCATACCAAATTGTCGAATCCTGCAAATTTCACTTTGGAGTAGTTTCCTCCAGAGGCGTCCATATTTTTAAGAAGACCGCGGTAACGCCTCTCACTTACTGCCAATATACCTCGTCTCCTTCACGACGAATTACCGTTACTTAGTTATATCACGTCTAAGGCTCTGTAACTACGGATCGTGGAAAATCCCCTAAAACCCTTGCGGTTCAGTGTTTTCTTAACATCACTCACTTGCCTACACTATTGACGTGTCCTTAAGCACTGTTTGTTTCTATGAACCAATTGTTGTTTGTTCGCGCCCAGAGCGCTACTTTGTCATGTCCTTGTTCTGGGCCTGTGTGACGCAAGTGCTGCTTGCTCGCACGCAGCAATTCGGTTTCTCGTTTGTTGAGTGAGTCCTTGTGGTCTCATCATTGAGGTTTGTACCCTTTTGGTGTCATTGTTCATCCAATAATCTAGTATCGCAGAATGTCACAGATTATCGCCTTTTGATTTCGGGATCCGTTGCAATTTTGGCTACTCATTGCTCAAACATGTGTCACAATATTCGATAGATCAACTTGGAACGAGAAAACAGGCAACATGCCAAGAGAAGAACCGAAGACATTGGAATCTGGACAGGAAGTAATACGGCAAGTCACTGGGGAGATTTTGGGTGCTTTTGGTTCTTTAGGTTTGTTTGGATCGCCTAGTCCTGTCAGTGCTAGTTCATGTGTTACTGAGGACAGTATGGATTGTAAGGATGTCGATCTATTTAAGCTAAGTATATTAGACCTAGAACAAAAACTGTTATCGGCTAGACAACAGGCCCACGAAACAGAACAGAGGAGTAGACATAAAGAGAAAGAGCACGAGACCAGCGACTACGACACTTCTGATAGATAAGGACAAAACAAAATAGGAAACTTCACGACGGTAGCCAACTAAAAGACACCAACGACCGATTTTCCAAGAGTAGAACCGACCGTTTTTGACGGGTGATCTGAACACTACTGCAAGTTTGTCAAGCAGTTCGAGACGTTCGTCGAAAATAAGGTAATCGACCCCGGGCAAAGGCTCCGCTACCTGACTCACTACTATCGAGGCCGAGCAAGAGAGGCTATCGACGGGTGCACCAGGCTCGACCCGGAACAAAGCTACACACGAGCGAGGAAGAATTTGAGGGGCCCGTTCGGCCAGCCACTCAAGGCAGCTCGTAAACTAATAGAGGGTGTGATGGTAGAGGCAACGAGAACCAAGGGCGATGTCCACACATTGGCCGACCTGGTGATCAAAATGCAGAACTGCTCAATAGCCCTCGACCATTTAGGTTACAGGGCTGACCTAGATGCCATGCGCACTTTGGAAAACATATTCCGTCACCTCTCTCCCGAACTACAGGATCGATGGGCGGAAGAGGCGGAACGTACAAGCCGAGACGACCGTGAGGCTAACTTCGAAGACCTGACCGAATACTTGGACAGGCAAACCAAGATAGCCGACAGCAGACTTGACCGACTTATCCGGGACAACAACCGAGAAAACAAGCCCAGTACTAGCCAGGCTCAAACAACCGCTACAGAACAGCCGAAATGCCAACCTTGGACCAATGCACACGCCATTTCACGCGATGCCACGGCGCAACCAATTCGCAGGTCCTGTGATACTAGCCGTGGACTACCAGAATGCCTCAAGTTTGGCAAAGCCACAATAAACGAACGGTGGGGAATGGCGAGGATGACAGGAGCGTGTTTTATTTGTCCCAACACCACGCCCCGAGTGGCAGCTTGTAGAACAGGGAACGGATATGGTCACGAGGGCTGCACGGGCAGACACCATCATTGTTATACCAGGCGAGAGAAACTATAATAGGGACGAGCACGAAGCCCAGAGTGATTTGTTCAACGTCGCGGTCTGCCAGTAAACCAGTACATTGAGGCGTAGTTGCCGTGGGAGTGGTAGCCCAAACTGGGGTGGTCAAAGCGTTGGCTTTTGTCGACAGTGGATCTGACACTACCCCAGTGAGAGAGCGATTTGCCAACAAACACCGGCTCACTAAAGGTGCGACGTCGTTATCATTGAGCACGGTGGGCGGAACGCAGGTAATGACTGCCGGCCGGTTAAGGTTGCTACTCATCTCTTTAGACACTAACGAGAAAATCAAATCAACGGATGCATTTATGTTAGCTGATATCCTAATGCAAGCACCGAGGTCGGTCAACGCATTATTGACTGGGTGGCCCAACTTGCAGGATGTAACCGTTGTAGACCGGGAAGACGACGTAGTGGATCTCGTGATCGACTGCGACATGCCAGAGGCACATTTGGTACTCGACCAGGGAGTGGGCAACCGCCAGGCACCTTATGCCGTACGCACGGCTCTGGAATGGATGTCATACGGTCCGGTAGGGGTACGTGGTGCTGTGAATTATTTATCCGCCGAAACGGACCGCACAGAATATCACCTACAGTGGCTGTATGAAAGGGAGTTTTATGACATCGGAGACGAAAGACCATCGCTGTCTCAAGAGGATCACTTAGCTTTACAAACGGTGCGGCAAGGCACTAGAGATCTTAAAAAGCAGCTCGAGGCTCCCCTCCCATGGCGCACATATGCTGACCCGTGAACTGATAACCGAAGCTATGTTCTCCAGCGTCTACTACGACTGAAAGAGAGCATCATTCGAGGCCAGGATCTGTAGGAACGATATGCATAATTACTGAGGCGAAACGAAGCTCTCGACTACGTTGAAAAGGTGCCCGCCAACACCGACGGCCGAAAGGTTATCTGGCATCTACCTCATCACCTGGTTATCAACCGCAAGATACCCGAAAATCTGCGAGTGGTTCTCGACTGTGCGGCCAAGTTCCAGGGCAAGTCGTTAAACGATCGCCTAATACAAGGACCTGACTGGACCACACCACTAATCGAAGTTTTGTGCCGTTTCAGAGTGGGTAGAGTGGCCTTGTCCGCCGATATTAGGGAAAATTTTCATCAGGTAAAAATACCGGTAGAAGAACGAGATGAGCTGCGCGTCCTGTGGTGGGAAAAGATTGACCAGGACAACGCAGTGGTAAATTATAAGATGACCGTCCACTCTTTTCGGAGCCATATCGTCGCCGTTCTGTGCTCACTACGCCCTTCGGGAAGCTGCGAACAAACATGAAGATCTGGTCTATCGGTCGGTGGCAGATAGCGTCAGCAGGAGTTTCTACGTCGACGATCACCCTGGATCATTCGATGATATAGAATAAGCTCTAGCGCAGTCCAGAGGCCTGACAAGATCGCTGGAAGAGGGCGGCTCCCATCTAACAAAATGTATGTTGAACCCTTCAGAAGTGCTCGAAATCATTCCGTGCCACGAGAAGGCTTAAATAGTTAGAGATTTGGACAGCTCTCCACTCCCTACTGAAGGCACTTTAGGAATACAATGGGATGCGGAAACGGACGACTTTGTTTTCGAGCTAAACTTTTCCGAGTTGTCTGTACCCCGTCGAGGCATACTATCCGCTCTCTCTAGTCTGTTCGACCCGCTCGGTTTCGTCTCTCCCTGGCTGCTACCCGGAAAGATTTTGCTGCAGCGGCTGTGCCGTAAAAAAGTTGACTGGGACCAGTCACTGGACCTAGAGGACCGGCTGGACTGGGAAGAATTTTTTAAATCCTTGAAGAAATTAGTGGACAAGGACTCCACGATGTTTGACTCCTGGCCATAAAATGCGGACTGGAGGACTACATGCCTTTTCCGATGCATCCGAAGTCGGTTATAAGGCTGTGTTGTACGGACGATGGTGCACAGGAGATGGACAATATACCACGAGGACCCCGTTCGCCAAGGCCCGCGTTGCCCTGCAGAAGTTGGATTCGATCCCGTGCCATGAATTCAGCGCAGCCGTGTTAGCGGTCAGGGTGGTACAAGAGGTAAAGCGATGTTTTGACTTCTACATCAGGTAGGCTAGTTTTTGAACGGACTCGACGATAGTGCTGTACTACAGTAAAAACGTCAGGAGCCGGTTTAGTACTTCCGTTGCTGACCGACTCATGACCATCCACGATGAACCAGCCATGAAACGGTGGATGCATGTCGGGTCTGGCGACAACTCAACCTATCTGTGCTCCGAGGTGTGACCAACTTCAGGCAACTCGACACGTGGATGGTAGGACAGAGATTCCCAAAAATACCTAAACAGGACTGGCCCGTGTACGAAATAAAAAAAACCTGAAATTGGAGCTGGAGATCAAAGGCTTAGTGATAGCGGCCAACGTCGTCGAGGCGACATCCATTTTATCACGATTGGTCAGATATTCTTCCTGTATGAAGACGCTCCGTGCGTCAGTTTTGTTGGCCAGGTTCAAGAGAAATTTACTAGTCATGAAAGGGCTGCGCCCCCCGGGCCGGATACTGGTCGGCCCGATAAATCCGGATGAGCTACAAGCCGCAGAATACGTTACTTTCAGAATGATACAATTCGGGGCTTTCGCCCGAGAACTCGAAGGGGCGGAAGAAGTGAGGCCGATCAACAAAGAAATGTCATCTCCGAGATGCGACTTAACGCATTTAGACCTCAGACTAATTTATGGACTGTTGCGGGTGGGTGGTAGGTTGACCAACTCCTACCTGAGCTCCGACACAATGTACCCTACACCTCTGCTGGCTCGACAATCTGTGGTAGAGAAAATGATCCAGCACGTTCAAGCCGTCGAGGGATAGGCCGGGGAAAATTCACGTGACGAGCGTCATCCGAAAGCTTCTTTGGTTGCTGAGAGGACTAGAAACTGTAAAACACGTAATCCGAAGTTGTGTACAATGTAGGAGACGCAATGCCACGGTGGACAAACAACACATGGCCCCGCTACCGGAATGCTCGGTGACTGCGAGCTGGTGGCCATTCTGCGACACCGGGTTGGACTATTTCAGGCCCTTGTGGATAAAGTGCGGGAAGAGATTACAAAAGCGATGTAGATGTATCATGACGTGCGTGAAGTCACGCGCGGTACACCTAGATATCGCACATTCGATGACGGCCGATTCTTTCCTACGGGCCTTGCAGGGATTTATCAACCGAAGAGGCGTACCGGCCGATATATACCTAGATAATCGGTCGAACTTCGTGGGCCCTCACCAGGAGTTGCAGCTTTGGCATTCTCCTTTCTCTCCTTTGATCCGCCAAGTTCACCTGTCATGAAGATAATTCACCACGATATTCCAAAGTTAATTCTACAAACATTCGATCTAACCTAACCTGCCCCTCCTAATAACTGATAATTTCTTTCTAGGACTCCATTGTTATTGATCTGGCTTCTCTTATATGTATATATATATGCATATATATAAATATATAAACAACCGCACTTATGTTTATATGCATTCGCTCTGTATCCCGTAGTTCTTCACAGGACATCTCTCCTGCTATCATCCCGCTGACCACCATGATATGCATTCATTCCTTCTACATCTATAACCCACATCTACTGTGTCCAATTCCTATGAACCGTTTCTCCACCTGATTCACTTTTTACGTCTTACTTTGCTCGCTTTCTATTTACAATGCGTTTTGTGTTCTGTTCGCCGACCATCTATTGCAGAGTACCAGTGCTTCGTTGCTACCTAATCCCTGCAGTGAATCACACTTTTTCCTCATCATCTCCCGCTATTACAGTTTCTTATGCTGATTTCTAGCCTTTCTCATGTATATCAGTCAGCCTTCAGATGTCCCTATACTGACCATCCGAATCCTCCACCTGACCTTGACTTTTCAAACTCATCGGGCGTCCATTTGAATCCGTCCATGGGTCCATTTAAACCTAATACATTTCCTTTGGTGCGCATACACTTGCCTACTTTCATCCCACGTTACTCCCCATTCTCAGCCCGCTTTTTCAAATGCTGTCATGTAAATTTCTACTTTTTCAAGGGTTTTGTCTGTTTATTCCATCACTTGTAAACAGTTGGTCATGCACCTGACATGCCTCGAGCTTCTCCGAAATAAACCATTATTATTAATATTAAGAACATGAACAGGGACGAGCTGCAGGATCGAACCGTGGCCTACGGCATACGATGGCATCTCAACTCCCGCAGGCCAGCCGCCGCGGCGGCATATGGGAAAGCATGATTTGGTCCGCCAGACGGATGTTTCTGTCGATCATGAATCAACAGCCGCCCGACAACGGGACGCTGAGGTCGAGAAAATTCTGAACAACCCCCCTTTGGTTCCAGCAATAAAAAGCGACCCCACCAATCTGGCGCTCACCCCGAACGACTTATTGACGTTAAGGTCGAACGAGGGTTTCCAAGGACCAATAAGCCTACTGGGAGCTACTTCCATGGATGGGAGCGGACAAACTATCTTGCCAAGGTTTTCTGGAGACGCTGGCTGCGGGAGTACCTACCGGCTCTGCAGACTCGACAGAAGTGGCTGATCAAAGCAAGACCATTCAAGATTGGGGATGTTGTGGTGATCGCAGACGAACACGCGCATTTCAGCACCTGGCATTTGGGCGTGGTTGTGAAAACCATCGAAAGCTCCGACGAAATGGTAAGAAAGGTGATGGTGAAGACAGCCAACAAAACACTAATCCGCGACGTCCGCAGTATCAGCCTCCTCGAGAGTAAAGACGGAGAAGCCGATAACACAGAAACCCAGTAGACTATTCCTCACTCGTCTTTGAATTGGTTAAAGAAACCTCCCATGTGTGGGGCATTTACGGCACACTGACGTATCGAACCATCACACACTCCGACGCACACTCACTTACATGGTCTTCGTCAAACACGCTACAGTGCTCACAGTCTTTTGTTTACGTCGCAGAGCGTTCTTTTTTGATAAGTGGTGGTACATGTGATTCGATTATACATCCAGACACGTAAGCGCATACTCGATGCACGCTATATCCCGCAACCCCTGATCAAACATGTGACGGTTTTCGCAATTTTTTTGGTTGACTTTCTGAAATGTCTATTGTATATGTTGAAGTAGCGGCGATTACATCATAAACACGCACTCACGCAAGCACATACAGCCAGGGCAGGACGGCCCTTCCAAGGACAGCATCCCCTTCACGCCCGCCATCGGTCAGTTGTTCTCGTGGAAGATGTAGAATAGCCTCGAGTCTATGTGGCCAACGGATTAGGTGTGAATATGAGTATAACGTTGAAGACAAGAAATAGGCGCCCGCACTGACAGCGGGAACTAAGTAGGCAGGAAGAATCAGTACCTTTATACCGAACCTTTGACTCCGCCAAGGATTGGGGAGGATTGTGGCGGGCGGTGTAACGACCGGTCGGGGAAAATCCCCTGAAACCGTTGCGGTTCGGTGTTTTCTTAACATCACTCACTTGCCTACACTATTGACGTGTCCTTAGGCACTGTTTGTTTCTATGAACCAATTGTTGTTTGTTCGCGCCCAGAGCGCTACTTTGTCATATCCTTGTTCTGGGCCTGTGTGACGCAAGTGCTGCTTGCTCGCACGCAGCAATTCGGTTTCTCGTTTGTTGAGTGAGTCCTTGTGGTCTCATCATTGAGGTTTGTACCCTTTTGGTGTCATTGTTCATCCAATAATCTAGTATCGCAGAATGTCACAGATTATCGCCTTTTAATTTCAGGATCCGTTGCAAATTTGGCTACTCATTGCTCAAAAGTGTGTTACATGCTCTGGAGCCAACCGCAACGAACATATAAGAACAGCTTCAGCGACCAAACATTGCCTCACTTTACATATATATGTATATACATATATATCTGTCGCATCGTTGCTAGCAAAAGCATGGTAAGTAGCCCAAAGCTCCCTAGTATCGTTTCGCTTATGTCGTCTCATTTCCAAATCAGGCCCCATCACACATATCACCGTCATTCTCTTAGAGGTTTCGGGCTGAATCCTTCAGTCTCATTTATCTCACTTGACGTGGCTCATTACATGAATCCAGCATCCAGTTATGACGTCAACCATTCTGCCTCCATTCAATCGCGCAGCTTAGTTCCTTCCATGATTCCATGCAGAATTCATTTTTCTGTCCTACTGATTGATTACTCCAGGTTGAACTTTTATCTCGTAACCTGACCCTTTAGCTCTTACTTGTCCATTACCCCTCTAAACAGTAATTTCCATGGCCTTGGGGACTCACTGCATCGACGGCTCCGTGCTTCACCTTTGTTTCTCTTCCCGTAACCGTTGATCCTCAACTGGGGCATACCCGGACTGCGCTTCTCTATCTCACCTTCCTTACCAGTGACCTTAAGTGCCGGTCGACCACTTCGGGCACTGTATTGAATACCTCCCTGGCTGGCGCACCTGGATAATAATGCCAAATGGTCATCTTTCGATCGCTGCTTACGTTGGCTCTGATGTCCAGTTTCTCGCAGCTTGACTGTTTTATCCTGGATCACATACGCTTATCGTGGTTGCTCCACCCCCTGCACAATCATCAATAATCACTTGCGCCAATCCCAACAGTGCGGGGCGCGGTTAGATCCACCTCTTTGGCCGGCAAACATCGGGCATGCAGGCCGTCTGCAACGATGTGCGAGCACAATTAGGCTGATGGATCACCTTCTACGTTCACTTCATCGGGTGGTTTTTAGGTTGGGTGTTCAGCGCATGTTCAACCCACCCACCAGCACCAGTTGCGGACTGCATGATCCAACTCTTCCCGCCCTGAAGGGCCCCTCCCTGTTGGCTGCAGGTCGCTTGCTTCTACCCTTCTTCTTCTATCACGGTTCTCTCAGCCATCGTTCTTGTCGGCACTCTCATAGCTCACCTTTCTAGTCTTTCTACCTCTGTAGGCAAACTCATCCATTCTGTTCTAGTTCATGTCGTTTCTCACCATGACAGCCCTTAATGCATGCTGTTAATCTCGCCCTATCGAAGACCGCACCGTGGCCTTTTCCCCCACGTCACCCTTTCCGGCTGCTAATCTCAATCCTCCTGATACCTCACTAGCTTTCATTTTGGTGGTATCCCTTTTTTGTCCTTCCACCTTATACCTCTCGTCATTACGCACCAGACCCATCCGTACCCGTGACTAATCACCATACAACAACTCGTTGTTCCAACCTTTGAGTTTTTACAGCCACATTCATTATCTTTTTGCCATCACTATATTATTTCTTACTTGACTCCGCAAGTCTGCTGTGGATCTTATTCCTAGGTAGTGCCCCGATTGGCAACTTCTGGCTCAATCTGCTTGCGCAACCTCCTGCAGGCACCTAACTCCCCAGTTCCATTCTCCCAAATCCGACGCACAACTATTTCTCGTGCCTTTTGATCTATCAGAGGTGTACCTGTCTGGGTGTTTCTTCTTGCCTTTTTTCTCCTCTGTATTCTTCCTGCTTCATCTACAGTAAAGCGATCTGCTTGGTCATCTACTTGTTTCAGTTTATTTCGAACTAATATTAACGGTAATAATAATAATATTGGTTTATTTCGTGGATGAGAGAGGCATGCTAGAATCATGATCCGTTTATCACGAGCGATGAAATGGACAGCCAAAATTCATGAAAAGGTAGAAATGCACATGAAAAAAGTGGAATGAATAGGCTCAAGTGGGAGATAAATGTATGACGAATGTGTACACACCGAAGAAAACTGGGGAGAGTTTAAAAGAATCAAAGGGTGGGTTCTAATGGATGTCCGGTGGATTTGGGTTTCAAGGTCAGATAGAGAAATTGACTAGTTCAAGTGGGGATATCTGAAAACTGACAGATATACAAGAAAGGGACTAGAAATTGCTATAAGAAACTGTGAGGGCGGGAGACTGTAGAGACAAAGGGGGGATACGTTGCTAGGGATTAGATAGTATTGAAGCCTTGCCACACCGCCCTGGATGGTAGGCGGACAGGGCAAAATACCCATCGTAGAACAGTTAGCGAGCATTGCAGGAAGTAAGGGGTGGAAAAGACTGCAAAAATTATTGGAGGGGATTGTATATGGTAAATGTGGGACACAGATGTAAAATAATGGAGGCATCTCTTGAGGGTTAGCGGGACGGTAGAGTGGGAAATGGCCGGCAAAATAGTGCGGGACGCAGAGCAAATGTATGTATACATATGCATATATATATGTATATGAATGGATATGTGTGGAGCAGGAGCAAAGAGCAACGGAGTGCTAAGAAAGAAAAGTATCAGTGATTGAACGGGGTAGATAGGGTTAGATCGGAATGTGTAGGACTGACGTAGGACGATTCAGATGAATTTTTCCGTGACGGGGTAACAGGGTAAATCAACAGAGAGAGAAGACTGGAGAAGCACAGAAGTGATGCCGGCAGTGGAGGGCTGACCATGAAAGAGGTAAAGTGAAGGAAAGGATCGAAGAGAACAGATAAGAACGAATTTGACTATTTGATTATTGCAGGTGCGACATGTGGTGAGGGACCAGAGGTATCGGGTAGTGGCAGGTCGAACGATTTGGAACTGTTAGTGAACACCACGACGTAACCTTGCTTTTAAAATTGGTGGAACATGGTAATGCAGATCAACTTGAAAGACACACAGAAAATGCCTGTGGAGAGCACTGTATGGAACAGGAGGTGAGAGCAATGACCGAAGAGGCACAGGTGAGACATGACCAATCAGATCATTTTACTACAGGGGAAACATGAAGGAGGAGGAGAAGAAAGGAGCAGGAAGCCCTAGGATGTGTAAACCAGAAATTAAACAAAAGATTCAAGAAATGAATGCGCGACGGAGTTGGGGCAATCCAACTGGAGAGCTGCATGCCAGCAGTCAATTGAACGGGTGGTTTGAGCGAGAGGATGCTAATCGGGACACTGTCTGGCGGAAAGAACCAGAAAGGAATCGCGGAGCCAAGAAAGGAAGATATGGTAGTGGTGATTAGATAATAAATGCGACTGTAAAAGAAGCGAAGTTTGGAGCGGCAACCTCTAATGTGTGGATTGGTCATGGGTGCGGGTGTGATTGGTGCATAATGGCATTGGGCATGAGGAGGGAGAACAAGGAGGGATTTAACAAAACAACAGGCAGTGGGGTATACGAATGCTATCGATGGGCATTCTGAGCAGAGGGTAATACCAAGTGCATATAGAATAGAAGCCGGCAATGACAGCAGGTGGAAAAAGAGATAGTGGCGAGCGTCGGCAGAGAAGAGTGGTTAGGACGATAGTGACTCAAAGCAATGAAAGCTGATGTGGAGAGAGGCGATAGGAGGAAGGACAGAATGTGTAGGTGTGCACACCGTGGTAGGGCGATAAAAATGGAAGTGATAACAGATGATAAGAACTGTAGGTGAACAAACTGTGGCGGAAAAAGGATGAGGTGGATGCAATTTTCAACCGACTGCATTAGATGCGGTAGTCCGAGAAAAAGTAGAGCGTGCAATCCGCAAACAGTGCTAGTGGGTGGGACTGGCCGTGCTCTGGGCACCCAACCTGAAAAACACTTCGTGAAGTGAACACAGGAGGTGTTATCCGCCGGTCTAATTGCGATCGCACATCGTTGCAGACGGCCTGCACGCCCGATGTGCGCCGGCCATAGCGATGGATCTGACCGCGCCCCGCACTGTTGGGAGTGGCATGAGTGTTCATGGATAACTGTACAGGGGACAAAACGACCGCGATAGGGGTGCGTGACCCAGGAACAATTGGCCAAGACGTGAGATCTTGGGCAGGAGAGCCAACGGAAACAGCGAATGGTAGACGACCGTGTGGCAATATTATCCAGGTGCACCTTCCAGGGAGATAGTTCATGAAGTACTCGGCGTGGTTGACTGCTATTGAGGATCTTTGGAGAGGGTAAAGGGATAGAGAAGCGCGGTCTGGGTTCGCCCCAAACTGAGAAGCAGCGGATACTTAGGAGAAAAAGGAAGTAAAATAATGGATAACAGATGAACGTGGGTGAGAAACAGGTTTTCTTGTGAAAGCAGTAGATAAGTTCGCTGTGGTTCAGGGATGTTACTGGCCATAGCTCGTGGCACTGAACAGGAGAGAATATTGGGGATTGAGTATACCCATTGGCCTGTGGTGCAGAGGTGGTAGGGTTACCGAGTAGGGCCCCTTTCAAGTGCCAGATCAGTAGAGACAAAATCACTGGCGAGCAATATAGCACTGAGAACTGTCAAGTATGGTACAAGTGCAGGCCTAAAAGCCAACAATGAGAAGACACTGCGTAAACTAAGGGTAGTTTATTCCAGATTTTGGAATAGGCTGACAGAAAGAATCGGGACTTCAGACTGAGATTAGATTGAGGGGCAGGGACAGAGAAGGCACAATGACGGACGTGGTAGGAGCAGGGGACAGCGAATGAGATATGATGGGAGGTCTTGGCCTTGTGGTGGATTGGCTTTAATAGGAAAACCGGGTTGAGCCTCATGCCACGAATCCACAGAGGCTCAGTTTGTAGGAGTTCACGGCGCTGACGTATGTCAGGGCTGTGGTTACGCCCAACAACGATTTGGTGGAAGTACCCCGCATATTATCGAAGATACGATAAAGGAGCATGGCCGGGTTCTAGAGGTAATCCGACAATATTCTAGGAGCGGCCCTACTTGTGAGAGATACATGGAGGGACTACTGGTGGGCAGTAGGAAACATCTGTGAATCAGACCTAGTTTTCGCTAAGCTTCAGCAGCTTGGAACGATGCCTGTTCTAAAAAGTTAAGGGAACTAGAGTAGCGTACGCCAAGATCAATAACCGTGGAGTGTATGGGGTTCAGTAAGCCGTCCAGACATATTTGGCCGGGCGGTACAGTGCACATTTGAGGTAGGAGGAAGCCTTTCTCCGCATAGAATTTCATGAACCTCGAGAAGTACCAGGTTTGGAGAGAGTGCGAGTCACGCGATATGTTGGACGGCGTCACGGATAGGTCCTTAAGGAGGAAGGAGTACACCATTTTTATACCGTCGGCAGAGAGGAAAGGGTACCGTGGCGGATAGAACAAAAAAATTCCACCGGTATAAACAAGGAATAATAATGGGCCCATGACACTGCCTTGCATGGCGCCGCTAGTAATGGGTTTGGCAGAAGTTAAGTGACCATCAGCGAGCACAGCCTGTGATCGGTGAGAGAGATAAAAGGGTCACATAGAGGGGAGGTGGTCAGTAACGCCAAAAGACCGGATTCTGACTAACAGATGCATATGAGGAACACAGTAAAAAACCCTAGACTTGCCGAGGCACAGTACGATTGAGGAGTTGCCTGCGTTGGCAGCAGACGATAGGGTATTGGGGAAGTCCAGCTGGCTGGGAGAGCGGGAGCGGAAGTTCAAGAAACGATGCTGATCAGGGTTCAGAAGGTTGTTGAATAAGAGGTGCTGAACGACGTGGTTTTTGCTATTCTCTCCATGATTTTGCAGACTACTTGGGTTTGGTTGATGGGGCCATAGTTATCTGGGTCGTGTACTGCACCCTTTTTAAAGCGCGGAGTTATAACAGAGGTTTTACACTGAGGAGGGACACAAATAGGGAGCATGGAGGTGGTTGTGACTTCCTTGTTTACTTAAAAATTCCCTTTCTGCTTACGTTCATAAACATTGTGATCAATTTTGGACCGCTTCCTCCAGTCCAGTTCGCGCTGACACCTTTTTGTGGTCGACAGTTATTCTACTCCTGGTACATTTGCTTTTTCTCTTGGTGGTTGTACTTTTCTACTGAGATTTCTTTGCGGAGAGTTGGTACGATGATGAGTCGTACTGATTCAACACAGTTTTGTTTCATCACCACTCACTTTAACTTTCTCTCCCACGTCGACTTATTGTAGACGTTCAGTTTGTTTACTCCGATTTTTGGGTGCCACGCTCAGGAAATTGTTCTTTGGGCCTGATTGGGCGCGAAGAACTTGTTCCATTTGCTTGGACTTCAGGACAGGTACTTACTGTTTACTCTTTTTGGCCAACTGTTCCCCTTTTTACGGAATTTTCTCCTACTTTTGGTTGCCTTTTTGGCTGAATAGTGACTGAGGATCACTGTCAGGGGTATGATCTTGTTTGTACTGAGAATCTTACTTGCCAATGATATCATAGAATCCGCAGAGCTATCGTGTCTTTGGTTTGGATTCCGTGTTGATTTAGGCTGCGCATTGCTTTGGGGCTCCGAGGAGATATCCAGAAAGAGTGAAGCTTATTAGTCGGTGAATCGAGCATTGAATCCCTGATCAGGCTTTACTCGGTCCAGGACTTGAGAGTTTTGGGTCGTTTCAATGTTGTATATAAAAAGTAACTATGAAGGGGGGTCCGGATGACCAAGACGGAAGAGGGCCGGTGGTAGACCATCTGGGCTCGGTTTCGGGGAAGGTTTATTGGGGAAAACTGATATTTCAATTTCTAGATGGGTGAAGGAAATCAATAAAAGTGAAGCTGAGGTGCAGGGATAGATTGTAGGAGGAGGGATACCAGAGCAGTTTAAAAGGGACAAAGGGAAATGGTCACTGAAGGCCTCAGAAATAGATGCTGGGGTATCAGCGGTATAGGAGCCGCAGATGAGGAATTTGGGCGAGGTGAGATTGAAGTGATTGGGCCTTTCACTGGGCAGGTTAGACCGGTAGCCAGTCTTGTTGGGGTGTGCTGAGGCGATGGCCCCTTGCCTTCCCAGATGAGAATCGGCTATGCGATGCAACTTCAGTTACAGCCACTTTATGTGCAGAAGAATTGTGAAGTCGTGTGATCTAGCGAAAACAAGTTGCAGCTAGCCAGCTCGCGCTCTAAAAGTGACAAGCGTGAGCTGCTGCACTTGGGCCTTGGATCGGCGAAGCGTAGGAAGCTGGAATAGGGAGAGTTTACAACAGTGAGGGGATCAGAGGAGAGAAAACAGATGTCAGTTAAGGGAACGTATGGGGCCAGGTAAATGGATGGTAGGAAGTCGGAACAGGGAGAGAGGGTTGCATCGGATTGGAATGGCTGAGGCAGCTGAACTTGCACCTGACGATACGGAGGTCACTACCCGGGAAGTGATCGGTAATCTGGGTGATGATATTAGGAGTATCAATGAAAAATACCAGGCCCGAGATGTTGTTCCCCCCCCCCCCTTGTAGGGCAGGAGATAGGTTGGGTCCATCCACCAAGACGGACACAGGGAAAAAAGCATGGAGGGCGAGAGGGCCAGTATAGGAGGACCAGCGGATTGAAGGAAGGTTAAATTCACCCTCAACAACTTTTGCACTGGCAGGATATTCAAGAGCAGCAATAAGAAAATCCTCGGCGGAGTCAATTTCTGCAGGTTCCAGACCCGGGGGAGGTAGACGCAACCAAGCGGGAGGATTGGCCGGAGTCGTGAATAGATAGCCATTACGAATCCTCAGTAAGGAGAAGAGAGGGATGGTCAAAAACACTAGCGTGGATAGTGCATTTGACAAAGGCTAAACAGCCCCCTCCACGAATGGACCGGAGGGTGTTCGAGAGGCGTTGATACCCAGCTATGCGAACAAGGTCAAGCGAGGCATCATCTGACAGCCAGGATTCAGTTACTAGTATAAAGTTAGCGTTTCAGGTTAATGCCAGAGATCGCAGATGTGACATTTTTCTAATTATTTATCGTGTGGTTGTAAGAACTTGTAGGGAGGAGTACAGTGTCGGTGTGCGCAAAGCCTTGATGCATGGTTCAAGTCTATTGGGATCGCTGTGGCAATAGGAGCTGGGTCTCTGTGGGGATAGAACGTCGGTAGAAGTGGTAGGGCGGGCAATTATGTATGGGGGACAGAAAGTAGGCACAGCGTTAGCAAGAGGCCCCCGGATCGCTGTGGGTGATTAACACTGTGGGGGTGCAACAGACTGTAGATGTTGTCCGGAGGAATGTCACATGACACAGGGCAAGGGGGCACCATATGGCGAAGTGAGAGGTTTAGAATCTGTCGAAGCGGGGTGGACAGGAGGGAGTGCCGGGAGTGGGGTACTAAATGGAGTGACATCGAGGGAGGAGCGATCAGTGACATAGGTCTGTGAGAGACCATCGATATGGTTCATAGGTCGATAAGCGATATGGCCACCGGTGTGGAGGGCATCAGTCGTGAAAAAATGAGATCTTGACTACAGGTAACCTACGTTTTGGGCAGAATCAGTTTACGGCCGGTAGGTCGTTGTGGGGGTAGATGTATGCGGGTGAGTACCTGGGAGGTAATGTAAGGTGGGGGCAGGAACGGAGCAGCAAAATATGGAAAGGTTTGGAGACTCTTGAGGGGTACGGGAGCCGGCAACTTGGGAGGGTGGGTATAGTATAGTATAGTATAGTAAATTCCTTAACCGTGGTCAGTACACATGCACAAGGCAGGGTCAGAGGGTAGGTCGGGTTACCAAGCTGGATACAAGTACGAACCTGGAATACCTGCTAAGGTAAGTAAGTTGTACTTCGGGACTTAATGGGGGTTGGTGGAGGGGAGCAGAATGGATTAGCGGAGGCGTGCTGAGGCTGCAGTATAGAGGGTTTGTGTCTGGGGTGCAAGAAGGGACTTAGGTTAGTAACGGTGATAGAGGGTTTGTGTGACCCTCCGATCAGAGAAAGGAAAAGGCAGTGGAAGTGGGTTTGAAGCATTGGAAGGATGCATGACACTGGTATGGCCCTGAAGATTAGTCCTACTTATAAGGACGATGGCTTTAGGCGAATCTCGAAGGTGGCTCAGCTGGTTCCCATCTGCAGGGTCCGTGAGTACGCTGTAAGAAAACGCCGACTGAGAGTGGGGGCTAATGAACGGAGTGATTGTTTGAACAAGTGCGGACCTGGAAGAAACACCAAGTAGGCTCATAGGAGGATTGGAGAGGCGCTTATGAGGCTAACAGCGAAGAGTTGCGGCTGAGCTAGCTGCAGGTTGGTGGTTTATGGAGTCCTTAGAGCAAGAGCCGTGGATGATATCACATGCCAACTGCTGGGAGGACGGATGGAAAGTTGTACGGCTGGGGCTGATGGTTGCACTAGGGTCTGTGTCTTGGCTCTGAGGCCGTGATGGGGGTGTGCGGCTTTAATACTGAAGTAGCATGCCTCTCGGAGCCCGTGGTCCGGGGGGCAGAACTACTGGAGGTAGAGGCTACTGGAGGAGATGGTAGAAAAACGCGTTGGTGTGGGAGTGGAACCGGGGGTAGGGAGTTAGATATATCTAGGTCGACAGTTTGCAAGTAGATAGGGTGGGGCGCTGGGCTTGCCTATGCCTCCTTGCCGGTGAGGCATTGAGTAACCTTCATGTCGGTCTGCATGGGCAAGGCAGGGTAGCTTCTCAGCAAGCGAAGTATTTCCCGTTGGAGGAGGTTTTATCAGGGAATATTCTAATGTCTTTATACGGCTAAATAGCAGCAATTGTTGACTTGTTGCTAATGAACTCTCTAGCTGTTTGGTCGTCCATGAATTGGAATAGCATGGGGCAACCATGTCGCTGGGACGTTTTACGTAGCCTCCAGCAATGGCATCTATGGTGAGCTATATTGCATGAACTGAGTACTTTATGTTTCGCTAAGGAAGGCGGTGAGCGGTCTGGAACATTAAAACCCACTGCTTCCTTGGAGTTGGTAATGCGGTGGTATATTCCTGCCGACTCAGAATCGAGGAGGTGTCCCACCGAAACCAAGTTCTCGGGAGCTGTAGCGGCTACAAGATCAGGGAGAGTAGCCAAGGGTGGGACCTTTAAAAGGATTTCATCAATCAGTTCGAACCTGTTTCTAAGTTCGATGAAACTTTAATCTAGGCCATTTGGACTATTAGAAGCTTCACCGTCGATGTTAATGAGGGCGACGCAGCATGGCTTTGTTGTTGGGAGGGGTTGGGTTTGTTTGGATTTTCCAACTTCAGTGATACGGATTTTTGGAGCACTGATTGGGGACCGGGATGGCATGATAAGTAAAAATGTATGACAAAAGAACAGGGGTGGCAGGAAGTCCGTCAGCTAGACAGAGACAAGTTAGAGGTCTAAGCCGACCATGAGTGTATGAGGGTGCTGTATGAGCCCAGGTCTAGGTGAGACCTATGCAACAATGCGGTATAGAAAGTGAGCTTTTTAGCCCGCTATACACATAGCTGGGATTATGAGACTTGGGACGATGAGGGAAAGTGAGCTAGTAGAATCTTTCTGTGTGGTCTGCACAGAGACAGTCCACACACGATACGGTAGGTACCCAACTGTTGCTTGGAACACAACAGCATGTTGTAGAGGAGGCATGCTTCGGATATGGGACCGGTGTACCGGGTGGAAAGAGAGTGTGCTCTTAAGGAAGAGAAAAAAGTAAATAGATACAGGCAAAGTGAGACAGAAACTTCAGAAAGTGCACCGGTGGATGCGTAGCGAGAATAAGGTAGGAGTTGGGTTGTAGGGAGTGAGATGTAAAAAGGCTAGGTAGATTATATCTTGGCGAGAATCAAGGAAGACTTGCCAGGTAAGTCACGCAGAATGTTGTTAAGTGGAATTGAGGCAGATAATATCCAACGTAGTCTAAAACTCTATCTGGCGATAATAATCAGCAGGTGCAAGTTGGTGTACCACAACTTTTTGCACAAATGGGTCACTATTTCGAGTAGTGAGGTGAAATATACTAGGGTGAACACAGTTATAGGTCCAAAAAGTGGGATAAGCAAAAATGAAAACGAGAGAACGTGAATGTCACACCGAATTGACCATGACCGCTTTCATACTACTCTCGCCCGCTGGGTATATTGCTCGCCACAGGCACCTTTAGTGTACATTGTAGGCTGCGCCTCTTTTTCGAGTTCCAGCTAGAGCAAAGTTATCGTTGGGTTATTTTTTCACTTACAGTTTCAAACCTTAAGACCTGCCTTTACCTGTTCTTTCTGATTTTCGACTTCCCCATTTCCCTCCTACGTTAGTAGCTGCTACAACTGCTGGATCTTTGCACTCAAAGCTCATCTCACCTCCAAGTTACCATTCTCCACTGATATTTTACACCACTTCCAACACTCTGTATTTTCATTCGTTCTGCTTTTTCCAGCCATTTTCTCAGCCATCTTCCTGCTGCATAACGTACGTCCATATATCACCGCTTCACTCATTTTCGACTGTCACCACATATCGCATCTGCAATAATCAGATCGTAAGATCCACTCTCCCCTGTTTTCGTCCATCCTTTCCTTCATATCTCTTCGTTTATCAACTTCTGCTCACAGCCATTACTTCTGCGCTTCCAAAGTGGCTTCTCTATTTCTGTTGATCTCCCATGTTCACCTATCAAAAGCAAATTCATCAGGGCTTATCCAAGTTATTTTTGTAACATTTGACCCAACTCTTCTTGTCTCCCCCAAGCACTGCTACTTCCGTGTTCTATCGCTTCACTAATCCCTTCTCCTCTCATATATATATATATATATATATAAATACATAGGTGCACATACATATAAATATATTTATATATGTATACGTATTTATATATCTCCCTCGCATCCTACAGTTCTTTGCCGGCCAGTTCTCTTACCCCGTCCCGCTGCTCCTCTTAATATCCGTCCATTTTGTCTATACCTGTACCTCACGTTCACTGTACATCTGTCCTTCCGAAACACTTTCACCGTCTAAATCACTCTTTACGTCTTGCATTGCTCACGACCTGTTTTCTAACCCGCAATGTAATTTTAACTGCAATGAACCATGCTTCGTGGCTGTCTAATCCCTTGTTATAGGACTCATTTTTTTGTTCGTCCGTCCTTTCTTCTTTTCTGGCTACCATAGTTTCTCATGCCGATTTTCAGTCCCTCCTATGACAATGATAATGGTTTATTTCGGGTAACCCGAGGCATGCTGTAACGCAAGATCAAACTGTAAAATTGGAAGTAGAATCCGAATTCGAAGAGGATGAATGAGGTATATGTACTGGATATTGTACAGGAGAAAGTATTTAAGTTATTCTTTAAGGCGGCGCCCGGCAAGTTTGAACTCAAGGTCAGGTGGCTAACCCGGCCAAGTCAGGGCCGAGCTGGTCGGAGGTTGTTGCTTCTTCCTGAAATAGTACAAAAAGAAGTGCTATGTAACGAGAGAATCAGACAAAATTGACGAAAGTGTTGTTCACCTTGAAGAAAAAGACGTTTCCAAGGGAGACATGAACCAGCTATGGCGCTCGGCGGAGTATGGCACGGCTTTGGATTGGAAATTAGACGATGAAAGAAATGAATTTGCGGACAAAGAACAATCAAAACCTTTCGAAGTTCTTCCTTGTTACGTTCGGCGACCAAATATCAGCTGAGTCCGTTAAATACTCAGTGAAGGGCTTATTTGTAGAGAGATTGTCCAGGTAATGGTGAAAGAAATGACCGGACGCAAGCATGTAATCGTTGCGCACATAGTTTACTTTCATAAAGGTGAAACGTGATGCACCGAGATAGAAATGGGAACTGGGCGACAAATCAGTTTGTGATGCGTAGCCATGATAGTAGCAGATACACGGTTTGCACGGATGAGTATTTAAATTACAGGTAAGTATTCACGTTTGATTATCGTTATCTAAGGGCCGATCATGATGACCGGAGAGATGCAAGGATCAAAATTGCCTGAGAGGATTTACTAAGATAGAATACCCGACATTGTGGTACTGAAGCGTATGGCAACAATAAATGTGACTTTTGCAATTATATCGAAAACTGATAAAATAAGAGCGGGTTTTATCTCGGGGATTGGTTAAGTTTGACAATGGGACAAGCGGGTAGTTTGGCAAACATTGTCGGGAAAAAAGATCGTGAACGGTAAGCCGAGTACGGAAACGGTCTTTTAACCCCGCGATAATTATGTGCTAGGGAAAGTAGATTTTCCGGGCGTAAGAAGCGGTAAGTTAAGGTGGCGAAGATGGAGACAAGGACGATGAAAAATAGGTGATAATTGGGGGAGATAATTCCATATTTGCAGCATTTCCGGTGAACAAATAATTTTCGATGCAACCGGTGCTGGTGGGTGGGGCTGACCGTGCGCGGGACACCCAACCTGAAAACCATTTTTGGTGACAGGAGGTGCCATCCGTCGTCCTAGCTGCGTCCGCACATCGTTGCAGACGTCCTGCACGCCCGATGTGCGCCGGCCAGAGCAGCGAATCTGACCGCACTCCGCACCGGCGGGTTTCGCACGAGTGATATTAGCGTTATCACATAGAGATCGAATGGTCCAGGAGCTTTCTACCAGGTTTCCGGGGGTCCTGGAGAGCAAGGCCCATGTGGTAATGACGAATGACGGGCGGGTATCGAGTTTTCAGCGGGAAATGTGGGCCAGGTATAATGCCAAGCCATCGAAGGGAAGGCACCATCAGCAGTTGTCTGGAGAGAGGTAAAAATAGAAAAACGCAGTCTAGGGGGCTCCCAGTTGAGGATCAGCCGTCAGTAGTAAAGAGAAACCTCTAGTATCTAGAAATTGGAACTACTTTGGAAATGGTTAGACTTTGCAAAACACAAGGTTGTAAGAGGAAAGATTATTGAAACTTGGGTGACATATACCACGACTTGTGTGTTATCTAGGCCTCCTGGCCCCCGACTCAGACCCGCGCGTCAGTAACCCATACCAACTTCGAACGCTTGCTCCTCCGAAGTGTATGGATCACTGTTTGATACGAGTGTCAGGACATCAAGCCGTTTGTTTATGTCCTCTTCGAATCTCGGCAAGTGGCCTATCGCACGGACATTTGGTGAAAGTTTATACCACATTTGTGAATAATTACCAATAAAGAAATTGGACCATGGGCTAGTTCTCGAGGACGGTACAGTGACCGAATGACTGCTGTGTTGTAACGAATACCTTAAGCTTAATGGGCCTTGTATCAGAGGGGAGGATTTTCGGGATCTATATTTTAATAGTGAATGGGAAAAGGACAAGTTGTTCTTTATCCGTCGGAGCCAAAGAGGTTCGAGATGTATCAGGTCACAGCGCTGTTTATCGTTGAGACTAGACGAATATGCAACCATTTGTTTTGTAAAGGTAAGCTGAACATTTTCGATGGCGATCCTATCAATCTGGCGCATATTGGACCCAACTATAGAACTATACTCCAGCAATGGCCTAACGTGTGTTGTATAGACACTGAGTTTACTTTCACACAAACGGAATGTTTCGTGAACAAGCCCTGTTAACCTGCGGGACCTAGTAATCTGAGTGTCTGTTTGCTCCGAGAAGCTGAACGAACAGGAGTAGTATATGCCCAGATCGCTTACTGATGATTTGTTGGGGATCAGATGACCACCTATACTAAACGTTTCGGGAGGGACATGACACTTGTATGTAAGTATGCAGCCTTTTTCCGCCGAGAATTTCATTAGCCAATCGGTACACCACGAATTGATCATCCGCAAGTCCTCCGATATTTTTGCTATAGTAATACCCAATGGATTATGGTCGAAGGTGTATAACAACTTTACATCACCAGCGAATAAAAACGGAGTTCCGTGGCGAACCACGGTAAATATATCATTTATGTACGTGAGAAACGACAACGGGCCCAGTACACTACCTTGGATCACACCGCTGGTTACAGGGTTGGGAATGGAAGTTGTGCCATCAACGTTTACCACTTGACTGCGCGAGGACAAGTATGATTCTAGCCAGGCATACAGTGGGTCAATAATGTCGAATGATTTAGCCTTTGACAACAAACGAATGTGAGACACCCGGTTGAAGGCCTTAGACATGTCACACGCTTCCACGGCAACGACCTTCGGAGATTTGGTGAAATTATCACCAAGCAACTTGTTTATTCACTGGTTACGATGGCTGACCTGCATTTTGCATTGGTGCATCGGCGCCATCTCAGCCAAATTCATTTCAAAGTAGCAATCGGCGATGCACCCAATGGCACGGCTGAGAAGACCAAGGATCCAGACTGTGGCCCTGCCGGTGAATGTGATCCATCCATTCCGTCTCCTGGAGTGACTGCGGCGGCGGCAAAGCCACAGACACTAGCTCCAGGTGGAAGATCAGTGCGACTGGCGAGCCGTATTGACGAGGAGTTGTCGAGATATGGGGGTTGTGGTGATTCAGCAGCTGTCACGTGACACGACCAAGTACAGCTTCGCCGTGGACAAGTCCAACAAAAGCTCACTGTGATTTGTCACCTTCGAGACCACCGAATGTATTCCCTGATTTAGGGTATTTATACGAACCAGTTCTGCAATACAACTAACTTTCTATTTCTCAGCCTCGGCCTTCTTTCTACTTTCTTCCATAGAGTTGTGGGTGGGGAAAACTTCAATGCTTCCTGTCAGTTTAGTTCATTACAGCCATCATGAAAAACAAGCAAGAACGTTAACTGTTATATTGAAAATAATAATAATTTGTTTCGGAAATGCCCAAAGCATGCAACACGCAAGATCAAATTTTCTGAAGGCGAGGAAGTGGACAGACAAATTAGAGAAAAATTTAGGGATATGCATGACGAATGAAGGGCAGGTAGACTCAGAAGGGAGATGAGCAGCAGATGGATGTTTGCACGCCAAGGAATAGTGGGGGGAGTCTAAGTGAACCCGAGGATGAACTCAAATATATGCCAGGTGACTTTGAAAATCGAGGTCAAATGGAGGAATTGCCTCGGCCAAGTGGAAGGGATTAGGTGCTAAAAGGTTTACATAACCAACTGCGCTACACCAAGGCGAGGGTTTTGTAGATTTTGCTAATTTTTCATATTATTATTCTAGGGATCCTTCAAAAGCAACCTATATTAAACTTTCCACCATTGCCATATTTCGTGTTTGAATGCCCTGATATCGTGTGAAATCTGCAGTATGTTTGTCAATTATGCCATGCTGCCGTTCCGTTAAAATAAGGTTAAAATGAGTGCATTTAAACCATGGTAGGTATTATTGACCTCCCTTTAAAGCAGATGAATTAGGTTTCTGTCGTTACTTTAACATGAGACCGAATGAACTAACTTTTTTGGATGTACTTGGTCGTCATGTTTGATGTTGATGACTCGGTAGCCATTGTTCATGGAAATTGGCTGACTGATGGGAACCGTGTGCGCTGGCCGAAGTCATCGACTTTTTAGGCCTACCAACGCATCCCGTTGGACGGAGGATGTCTGCCGGAAACGGTTCTAGCTTACGATTTTCATGAGATTCATCACACAGGTAACACTTCCAGTTATATTCATTCTTCTCAGATAATTTCAGAGATGCGATTTAATTTGAAAGGAATTTTCTTGCCGAATCTGGTACGTCGGCGTCAACGGATGATACGTTGCCAATGACACCATTTTCACAGCGGTACACAGTTTGCCGCAAGTACATTGTTATACGTTATCAAATTCCTTTTAGAATACCGGTACCGTTGTCATCGGACGACAGTTCTGTCGAGATACCTCTGTCGCAGAGGATTCAAAGAGAGTCTCCGATACAGTCCCCCGGCTCCCCCGGTGATATCATGGCTCTTGGCCATTCATCACCTAAGTGAGTCCAGTGCGAAGTTCTCGTTTCATATTACCTACAGTCTACTACCATTGAAGTCTCAGAGGAGACCCACGGAAGATGCCGTATTGTCAAGGGTGGCCGGTCCCAGGTATGTTGCGTAAAAGTTACTAACACTCCTATATTTCAATCAGCACAACACAATTTGTAACAATGCCCTTATCTTAACAGCATATGCTCGCTTACGCCAACAAGTAACAAGGTAACTTTCTCATTATTAACTACTACAATTACCAGACTACTTTGAACGGATGCTATCAAACCTAAGTGGCATTCGCAACGATATTGCGTTGACTATCGCCAAGTTGGATAGCATTATTTGTTGCCTGCATGCGACATATACGACGGCCTACGAGCCTTCACAGGCAAACAATATCACCGATCTTCTGAAACTGGAAGAAGATCTTTCAGTACTGAATAACTTCACGGGCACTGTAAGTGATAGAATAATTCCACATCATATTATAAGGTCCACGCACTCAAGCGTCATCTGTGCACCGATCTTGGATCAAGTATACGCCGAATGCTCGCATCTTTGATCGGGGAGAATTTAGCACTCACGTGCAATTGGACCGGAACAGCTGGGAAAATTGCAGTGGGAAGTTACTAGTTTCCTAAGGCCGCCATTGGTCAGTCCAATGTAATGTAATTACTGTTTATCTACAGATACCTTAAAATCTACCAATCGTTTCCGGGAGTCTTCTACGCTGGAGATCGAGCGCACCATGAAACGATGGTTTACCGATGCAAGAGATCGCGGCTCAGGACGCAAAACTGCCAGGTACGTTCACTGATTACACATTTGTAATGGTAGTTTTTTTCATTTGCACAAACGACGATAACGAATTTCATGCTTCACTTTGGTTAACTAACTACCGTTTCGGAGTCGGTAGTATATATATAACTGCAGTATTATATTTGTATGTATCTGATTATTTATATCTATACATATATATTTTTTTCGATGAGACTGCCCTAGTGGCAAACCGGTTCCGGTAACTTGCACGTATTGTTACCGGTGGGGTGCCGGTACCGGAAGGGCACACCGGAATCAAGCCGAAATCGGCGTACGATTTCAATCCACTTTTAAACTTAACCCCAATTTTCGAAATCGCCCACGCCCCTCCAACGATCATGACATTCTAGCTTGTCCGAAATTTACGCCAGTAGTCAACTGATCGATCAAGTTACCTACGTGAACAGTCTTGTCCCCACGTACTTTGCACACGCAATTTTATGATTGTCTGCTACTGCATTTCGAAAGCTCGTTCATGCTCCACTCTCTTACAGCGATGCTTACTTGAGGACGGAATGATCTAGCGTCTTACGACTGCCAGTGCAACCCAAATGAGACTTATTAAAAAATGGTGAACCATAGACATTTCGAAACGAACAAATTGTACGAAGTAAAAGTTTTATATATTAGGTATATTTACAATCTGAATCTAAGAAACAAACTTCTTCCCATCAAATTGTTTCGTGCCGAGATCCACAAAGGGTAACGAAAGTAAGAATTAGAAATAAGATGAATTAGGGAACGAAAAAAAATATATATGTATAGATATAAATAATCAGATACATACAAATATAATACTGCAGTTATATATATACTACCGACTCCGAAACGGTAGTTAGTTAACCAAAGTGAAGCATGAAATTCGTTATCGTCGTTTGTGCAAATGAAAAAAACTACCATTACAAATGTGTAATCAGTGAACGTACCTGGCAGTTTTGCGTCCTGAGCCGCGATCTCTTGCATCGGTAAACCATCGTTTCATGGTGCGCTCGATCTCCAGCGTAGAAGACTCCCGGAAACGATTGGTAGATTTTAAGGTATCTGTAGATAAACAGTAATTACATTACATTGGACTGACCAATGGCGGCCTTAGGAAACTAGTAACTTCCCACTGCAATTTTCCCAGCTGTTCCGGTCCAATTGCACGTGAGTGCTAAATTCTCCCCGATCAAAGATGCGAGCATTCGGCGTATACTTGATCCAAGATCGGTGCACAGATGACGCTTGAGTGCGTGGACCTTATAATATGATGTGGAATTATTCTATCACTTACAGTGCCCGTGAAGTTATTCAGTACTGAAAGATCTTCTTCCAGTTTCAGAAGATCGGTGATATTGTTTGCCTGTGAAGGCTCGTAGGCCGTCGTATATGTCGCATGCAGGCAACAAATAATGCTATCCAACTTGGCGATAGTCAACGCAATATCGTTGCGAATGCCACTTAGGTTTGATAGCATCCGTTCAAAGTAGTCTGGTAATTGTAGTAGTTAATAATGAGAAAGTTACCTTGTTACTTGTTGGCGTAAGCGAGCATATGCTGTTAAGATAAGGGCATTGTTACAAATTGTGTTGTGCTGATTGAAATATAGGAGTGTTAGTAACTTTTACGCAACATACCTGGGACCGGCCACCCTTGACAATACGGCATCTTCCGTGGGTCTCCTCTGAGACTTCAATGGTAGTAGACTGTAGGTAATATGAAACGAGAACTTCGCACTGGACTCACTTAGGTGATGAATGGCCAAGAGCCATGATATCACCGGGGGAGCCGGGGGACTGTATCGGAGACTCTCTTTGAATCCTCTGCGACAGAGGTATCTCGACAGAACTGTCGTCCGATGACAACGGTACCGGTATTCTAAAAGGAATTTGATAACGTATAACAATGTACTTGCGGCAAACTGTGTACCGCTGTGAAAATGGTGTCATTGGCAACGTATCATCCGTTGACGCCGACGTACCAGATTCGGCAAGAAAATTCCTTTCAAATTAAATCGCATCTCTGAAATTATCTGAGAAGAATGAATATAACTGGAAGTGTTACCTGTGTGATGAATCTCATGAAAATCGTAAGCTAGAACCGTTTCCGGCAGACATCCTCCGTCCAACGGGATGCGTTGGTAGGCCTAAAAAGTCGATGACTTCGGCCAGCGCACACGGTTCCCATCAGTCAGCCAATTTCCATGAACAATGGCTACCGAGTCATCAACATCAAACATGACGACCAAGTACATCCAAAAAAGTTAGTTCATTCGGTCTCATGTTAAAGTAACGACAGAAACCTAATTCATCTGCTTTAAAGGGAGGTCAATAATACCTACCATGGTTTAAATGCACTCATTTTAACCTTATTTTAACGGAACGGCAGCATGGCATAATTGACAAACATACTGCAGATTTCACACGATATCAGGGCATTCAAACACGAAATATGGCAATGGTGGAAAGTTTAATATAGGTTGCTTTTGAAGGATCCCTAGAATAATAATATGAAAAATTAGCAAAATCTACAAAACCCTCGCCTTGGTGTAGCGCAGTTGGTTATGTAAACCTTTTAGCACCTAATCCCTTCCACTTGGCCGAGGCAATTCCTCCATTTGACCTCGATTTTCAAAGTCACCTGGCATATATTTGAGTTCATCCTCGGGTTCACTTAGACTCCCCCCACTATTCCTTGGCGTGCAAACATCCATCTGCTGCTCATCTCCCTTCTGAGTCTACCTGCCCTTCATTCGTCATGCATATCCCTAAATTTTTCTCTAATTTGTCTGTCCACTTCCTCGCCTTCAGAAAATTTGATCTTGCGTGTTGCATGCTTTGGGCATTTCCGAAACAAATTATTATTATTTTCAATATAACAGTTAACGTTCTTGCTTGTTTTTCATGATGGCTGTAATGAACTAAACTGACAGGAAGCATTGAAGTTTTCCCCACCCACAACTCTATGGAAGAAAGTAGAAAGAAGGCCGAGGCTGAGAAATAGAAAGTTAGTTGTATTGCAGAACTGGTTCGTATAAATACCCTAAATCAGGGAATACATTCGGTGGTCTCGAAGGTGACAAATCACAGTGAGCTTTTGTTGGACTTGTCCACGGCGAAGCTGTACTTGGTCGTGTCACGTGACAGCTGCTGAATCACCACAACCCCCATATCTCGACAACTCCTCGTCAATACGGCTCGCCAGTCGCACTGATCTTCCACCTGGAGCTAGTGTCTGTGGCTTTGCCGCCGCCGCAGTCACTCCAGGAGACGGAATGGATGGATCACATTCACCGGCAGGGCCACAGTCTGGATCCTTGGTCTTCTCAGCCGTGCCATTGGGTGCATCGCCGATTGCTACTTTGAAATGAATTTGGCTGAGATGGCGCCGATGCACCAATGCAAAATGCAGGTCAGCCATCGTAACCAGTGAATAAACAAGTTGCTTGGTGATAATTTCACCAAATCTCCGAAGGTCGTTGCCGTGGAAGCGTGTGACATGTCTAAGGCCTTCAACCGGGTGTCTCACATTCGTTTGTTGTCAAAGGCTAAATCATTCGACATTATTGACCCACTGTATGCCTGGCTAGAATCATACTTGTCCTCGCGCAGTCAAGTGGTAAACGTTGATGGCACAACTTCCATTCCCAACCCTGTAACCAGCGGTGTGATCCAAGGTAGTGTACTGGGCCCGTTGTCGTTTCTCACGTACATAAATGATATATTTACCGTGGTTCGCCACGGAACTCCGTTTTTATTCGCTGGTGATGTAAAGTTGTTATACACCTTCGACCATAATCCATTGGGTATTACTATAGCAAAAATATCGGAGGACTTGCGGATGATCAATTCGTGGTGTACCGATTGGCTAATGAAATTCTCGGCGGAAAAAGGCTGCATACTTACATACAAGTGTCATGTCCCTCCCGAAACGTTTAGTATAGGTGGTCATCTGATCCCCAACAAATCATCAGTAAGCGATCTGGGCATATACTACTCCTGTTCGTTCAGCTTCTCGGAGCAAACAGACACTCAGATTACTAGGTCCCGCAGGTTAACAGGGCTTGTTCACGAAACATTCCGTTTGTGTGAAAGTAAACTCAGTGTCTATACAACACACGTTAGGCCATTGCTGGAGTATAGTTCTATAGTTGGGTCCAATATGCGCCAGATTGATAGGATCGCCATCGAAAATGTTCAGCTTACCTTTACAAAACAAATGGTTGCATATTCGTCTAGTCTCAACGATAAACAGCGCTGTGACCTGATACATCTCGAACCTCTTTGGCTCCGACGGATAAAGAACAACTTGTCCTTTTCCCATTCACTATTAAAATATAGATCCCGAAAATCCTCCCCTCTGATACAAGGCCCATTAAGCTTAAGGTATTCGTTACAACACAGCAGTCATTCGGTCACTGTACCGTCCTCGAGAACTAGCCCATGGTCCAATTTCTTTATTGGTAATTATTCACAAATGTGGTATAAACTTTCACCAAATGTCCGTGCGATAGGCCACTTGCCGAGATTCGAAGAGGACATAAACAAACGGCTTGATGTCCTGACACTCGTATCAAACAGTGATCCATACACTTCGGAGGAGCAAGCGTTCGAAGTTGGTATGGGTTACTGACGCGCGGGTCTGAGTCGGGGGCCAGGAGGCCTAGATAACACACAAGTCGTGGTATATGTCACCCAAGTTTCAATAATCTTTCCTCTTACAACCTTGTGTTTTGCAAAGTCTAACCATTTCCAAAGTAGTTCCAATTTCTAGATACTAGAGGTTTCTCTTTACTACTGACGGCTGATCCTCAACTGGGAGCCCCCTAGACTGCGTTTTTCTATTTTTACCTCTCTCCAGACAACTGCTGATGGTGCCTTCCCTTCGATGGCTTGGCATTATACCTGGCCCACATTTCCCGCTGAAAACTCGATACCCGCCCGTCATTCGTCATTACCCCCGGAAACCTGGTAGAAAGCTCCTGGACCATTCGATCTCTATGTGACAACGCTAATATCACTCGTGCGAAACCCGCCGGTGCGGAGTGCGGTCAGATTCGCTGCTCTGGCCGGCGCACATCGGGCGTGCAGGACGTCTGCAACGATGTGCGGACGCAGCTAGGACGACGGATGGCACCTCCTGTCACCAAAAATGGTTTTCAGGTTGGGTGTCCCGCGCACGGTCAGCCCCACCCACCAGCACCGGTTGCATCGAAAATTATTTGTTCACCGGAAATGCTGCAAATATGGAATTATCTCCCCCAATTATCACCTATTTTTCATCGTCCTTGTCTCCATCTTCGCCACCTTAACTTACCGCTTCTTACGCCCGGAAAATCTACTTTCCCTAGCACATAATTATCGCGGGGTTAAAAGACCGCTTTCTTACTTGGCTTACCGTTCGTAATTCTTTACCCCGAAGATTTTTGCCAAACCAGCCGCTTGTCCCATTGTCAAACTTAACCAATCCCCGAGATAAAACCCGCTCTTATTTTATCAGTTTTCGATATAATTGCAAAAGTCACATTTATTGTTGCCATACACTTCCGTCCCATGAAGTCCAAACTGTATATTTTACTGAGGAATATTTGTCTCCAGAGCATCCCAAAAGCCGGCGATATTCTGATAGTTTGCTCTATCTATCAGCCCTTCTGTTCTCCAATACGGCTGTAGCATTGCATTATCCCCACCTTGCAAACATTCATGCCTTCCCCATATATTCACATCTGAAAGACATCCGTATCGCTGCTTTTTGATGTTTCGCCATCACATGATCCATATTTTAAAAGAATACCAACGGATAGTATTTTACCTGTCAACTACTTCACCGCCCAACTTCGCAGAAGTACTCATCGGTTGTTTGGTGATTTTTCATATCCCGTATTCTATCTTGGTAAATCCTTTTAGACAATTTTGATCCCTGCATCTTTCTGGCCATCCGGTTCAGCCCTCAGATAATGATAACCATGCGTAGATACTTACTTGTCATTTAAACACTCATCTCTGCAAACCGCGTATCCGCGACTATCATGGCTACGCATCACAAATTGGTTTGCCGCCCAGTTCCTATTTCCACCACCTTTCTGAAAGTAAACAATGTGTACAACGTCCTGCCACTTCCTCCACCATCACCTAAGCAATCTCTCTACAAATGAGTCCTTCACTGGGTAGTTAACTGGCTCAGTCGATATTTGGTCGCTGAACGTTACAAGGGTAATCTTCGGAAGATTTTGCTTGTTCGTTGTCCGCAAGTTCATTCCTTTCATCGTCTGATTTCCAATCCGAAGCCGCGCCATGCTCCGCCGAGCGCTATGGCTGGTTCATGTCTCCCTTTGAAACTTCTTTTTACTCAAGGTGAACAAAACTTTCGTCAATTCTGTTTGATTCTCTCGTTGCACAGTCCCTCTGTTTGTAATATTTGAGTAAAAGTCTACTACCTCCGACCAGCTCCACCTTGACTTGGCCGGGTTGGCCACCCGACCTTGAGTTCGAATTTGCCGGGCGTCGCCCTAAAGAGCAGCTTAAATACTTTTTCCTGTACAATATCGAGTGCACATACCTGAATCATGCTCTCGGAATTCGGGCTCCATTTCCAAATGTACCGTTTGATCTTGCGTTACAGCGTGCGTCGTGGTTATTCAAAGTAAACCAGTAACATTGCCATCACTATTAGCATAAACACCCTCCGATAGACATAAACTGTCTTTCCACATTCCCCACTGTCATCCATCTATGATAGTGGACACTTCTATGGTCATAATTATGAACCCCAGTTTGCTTTATCCTCGGAATCCGTTCCCATATTGGCATGTCATCACCCACCTATCAGAATGTGATATCTGGGGAAAATCTACTAGTTTGTCTCCTGCAGCCTCCTTTGTCATCTTTCTGGCAGTTGTTTTCCATACCCAGAGGTGTCGTTGGTTAGCTGAATAATTATTTTTTCCGGCTTCCAACTGCCAAACCCTGCCGCTATAATGGCGGTGATAATGGCGGTATGTTTTGGATGGCCCCGGAGCATGTTGGAGTGCTTGATCAGATGAGTTGAGTGAGGCCAGAACCGTAATTTTCACAAGGATGCTGCATTTTGCTCAGACTGATGAGAAGAGTGTTGAAGTGCACCAAAACGATAATAATGCCCTTGCGAGTTTGAAGGTCAAGGTCATATTGTTCTTTCTGATGACGGCTGTTGGAGCCGGTTGGGCGGGGGGTATATGCATGAATAGTACCGGAAATGATCACAACACTAGAAAATTTGAGTGAAATCAAAAGATGTTTGTTATGCTCTTCAGAAAAGAGCTGATCAAGGGGAATTCAGAGAGCCACTTGCACTCTGCAGGGTGTGAAAATATAAGGACAGAAATACTGACGGTGCACAAAAATGGATCTCCAGGGATAAGATGCAATGAATGAATGGCCTCTACGGCGGTAAAGTTTGATGGCAAGACGCCAATGGAGTCTAGCACAAGGAAAGGAAACAGCAGACCTGATGGATAGAGGGAGAGTTTTCAAGAGCGACGATGGATAAATAGCCATGAGAGAGCTGGTAGTTGGCCAGCGACTTAACCACTTTAATGTAGGCATCTTAGGAAATATCATCAGGGATATGGAACCATGAGGGCAAGTTAATTTGAAGTGCGGTATATGGCTATTACATAGGTGAACGGCGTGCAGAAGCGATAATAGAGTAGAGGGTAGACAAGTTACCTGATGACCGTCTTGATAGGCGGATTACCCAATAGGTGTAAGGAGACTGCTACGGGACCAGTGAGACTGAGACAAAGATCGGAAACGAGAAATCGGATTTAGAATAAAATGAAACAGTCGGTGGAGGTGGCAGTAGGACTTGGCGGTTGGATACTGGTGGAGTCAGTTATATAGCGAACGGGGAAGGCCTCCGGAGATATAAGGGGAAGACCCAATTGATGATGAAGGAAAGGCTGGAGAAGACAGGTTGCGTGAAACGAAATAATTCCTACATCGAGTTGGTCAGAAAACAGCAGTGTGAAATGGAAGATAAATCACTATGGGGTGCGGATGGCTACAGCAATCATGAAGGTGGATGGACCGCAAAAGAGATGACTGAGTGCATGTCAGGTAAGTTCTCAGTAGTTATTAACCACTGCACTGTTTTTTGCTATGTAAAAATTACAAGTCAATCAAGCCGCATGACTTTACTGGGAAGAGTGGGTTTAGCAACAGCCACGGCATGAAACAATTCCAGCTTCGGAGATGGTAGTAGAGTACGGACGCTGGTTACCCACGGAGTTACTTATATAATAAACGGTTCAAGCGAATGATACAACTTGAGGGAAAGAGAGACTGTCAAAGCGAGAGGGAAAAGCCGGCGAAGGACAAGTAAGCATCCAGCGAAAACTCTGCTGTATGACAAATAGATGATGACGCATCAAAATCAACATGAAGGTGAAAACTGGTTGTTAAATCTGTCTCGGATGCTGTGAAAAGTGATTGCTTGAGCGGACAGCATGCAAATATGACGTTGTGGTGGACGGTAAGTGAATAGCTTCTGATTACCATTTTGACAGGTGTTTTAGGATATTAACAACGGTGGAGCTGCACCATAGTTGTTTCTGAGAGGTACGACTATGGAGTAGTCATGATGTTCTGCTAGAACAGGATAAAGCATTTAAAGGACAATGCTTAGGCAAACAGTTAGACTGATCACGCGGGTAACTGCTAGAAGACTGCAGAATGTTTTTTACCGGGGGACATCGATTGGCTATAGTCGTGAGGAAAAAACAGTGACAATAAATGCGCCAGTGAATAAGTAGTAACAGTGGGTTCTGACTTGGGGAAGGAGGAAGGTTACAAGAGCAACAAGAGAGAGCCGTGAAAAAGCAGGGAGCGTAGGCGCTTGGGTCCTTGCCAAGGTCAGTGAGTGTTTATACAGGCCATCATATTGCGCCGGGGGAGTGATCAGAGCAGATCAGGCCAGAGACTATGGAGGCTTGAGCCAAATTTGCATCCAGTTTCCTGCACCCGAAGCTCCAGGGATCCTCAAGTGCTACTGGTCACGACTACGCGGCAGGTTTCTATTTGGCTGGCCATCCATTTCCTTTCCCATAAACTAGATGACCCCGGTAAAAGTACGAGGAACCTCGGAACCCATTGAATTACGAGACGTGGTAGCACGGCAAGCAGCCTTCGTCAAAGGGGACACATTTATTCCCATATTCACTAGTTCTCCTCCTGGACTGCCGCGGCGGTGCCTGCTTGGATGATGCTGAATGCTTTTTATCCCTCTGCCGTGTCTACAAATAGGACTGGGGGAGTGGTAGTGAACTTGGAAGACCAGAAAAAGAAGGAAACTAAAAACAGAAAATTAATATCGATAATGAAGAATTAAATAATAACTCGTGTAACGAGAGGAAAACGGGGAAGCGAAGTTCAGCAACTTGGAACTAGGTCAGAAGTAGCAGCCGTGATAGCTTCAGTGAGAGTGAAAAGGTGCTGGCTTAGGAAGACACAAAACGGGCACTTCATTGTACTGGTCTTGGAATAAGCCTGCTCAGCGGGCATCTAACTGTCTCTTGAGGTCAGCGACCATTAAGACCTTCACCACCGAGGAAGAAAGTTTATTCCATCAATTTATCACTCTTTGGAGAAGAAACTTTCCCTAACTACCGTAGTGCAACGGTCCTTCACAAGATTCAGCTCGCGTCCTTTGAGCGTATCATCTGTTTCTTGGGAGCCACTGAAGTCCCCCCAAATCCGAGAGGCCCTTCGTAATCCTGAAGGCTTCAATAAGATTCTTTTCGCCCTCCCCTCGTCTAGACAAAACAGCCTCTGTTCTCTGGGCCTCTACCTATAGGGGCGGTTTTGGAGTTCAATAAACAGTCGTGTGCATTTCTTTTTCACACTTCCAAGTAGTTTCCTGTCCCGAATGAGAGTTGAGTGCCCAAGCCTAAACGGCTCGCTCCAGAGGCCGCCTCACGTGGGTTATGTAGAACGGTAACAGTATTCATGGCTTCCACGAGGCAAAAGTTCTCGATAAATGTGAGAGGGCACTATTGCCTATCCTTACGACTTCCCAAAAGTTTCCTCTGGGCTTTGAAATCAGCGGTCATAAACACCCTAGATCTCTGGCCGTGTCAGTCTTTCTCAAAGCCGCCCTGCTATCTTCGTCCCCGAGTTCCCTCGAGCTGACCTGAGAGCTGTCCTCGGTAAGTTGCCTCTCTTTGGCTGTGTCGAGTGGGAGCCCACGATCGGTGCACAACCGATACATCTTACCCAGGTCACCGTGGACTGCACTTCCCTTAGGATCCCCCCTATGGTAAAGTCGTCGGCAAACATGAAGTGGGGGCAGTCCAGCTCATGAGCTAAGTCGTTTATATGTAACAGAAACAGCAGTGGCCAAAGCACCGACCCCTATGGGACTCCACTGGCATCCTCGCCCATACTGGAATTGTAGCCCTCCACCTCCAAGTGGAATCCTCTTTCTCTGAGAAACTCAGCTACCCAGTCACCCAAAAATGGGTCGATTCCATAAGCTTGAAGCGAGTGCCCCAATATCCTGTGAATTATTTAGTCGAAGCCTTCCCTGAAGTCCAAGTAGCAGGCCTCCACTTTTTCGCCATCTTCAATTCTCCTCGTAACTTTATCCAGAAAGCTCGCAAAATGTCTCGTGGGCGACCTCTTCCCCATAAAACTATGTTAGCACACGCTTACCACTCCACTCTTGGATAGGAAGGCAGCTATTTAGTTTGATAGACCCCTTTCCAGAATCTTGAAAACCACAGGTGTCAGGCCGACTGGCCTGCAGTTGGAAGGTTCTTCTCTACCCCCACCCTTGTGGACAGGCAACACCTGGGACAGCTTTCAGCCTCTTGGCCATTGAACGTCCTCCAGAGACTTGCTAAATAGCTGAGAAGGAGGTTCTGCTAGCTGGTCTGCTGATGGCTTCAACAGAGCTGGACATATTTCGTCCGAACCTGCTGTTTTACCTAGTTCTAGTTCCGCTAGCTCCCGTCCAACCTCGTCGTCGCCGGTTTGGACGGGTGGTATTCATGTCGCGCTGAATAGAGAGAGGCCATGCGTGTTTCCATCACTATGTTTGCTATGCACCCCTTCAATCCAATGGAACATTACCTTGGTCTCCCTGAGTTCATTTTCAATGCTTTTACCTCTTGAATTATTTTACATTACCAACTGACACCCGTAGGGTGGACTTCTACTGGACGTATTTAAAACTTTCTTTTGGGCCGCGCTTCACCCTTCGAACTAGCCTCTTTTCTTGCTGGCTTTTCACTCATGTTGGGTTCCCAAAGCCTTCCCACGAGCCATCATATAATCCGTAGCTTCCTACGGCTCCCCCGCTCCCTAGACCTGCACCAAGATTTGTGTTCTCTAGTCTGTGCTTTCTGCGCCCTGGGCTTCCATCGTGGTGGAAAGCCACCTCGTTTACTCCCCACTGTCAATAATAAAGCATCCATGAGTGTCTTCAGGTTACCCTTGATATGATTCCGCTTCTCCTGTATGTTGCCTTGGGTGGTTTCCGCCCCATTTCTACCAGCCCTGGGATCTTTAGACCGCCGACCTCATGAAGGTGTTTGTCCGGTGATGCTCTTCCACGTTCCACTAGTTCGACGTTTGTCATCCTGTGATTTCTCCTATGATGTTGTGAGGACCACTGGATCAAAGTCTTTTTCACACTCCGTCACCACCAAATAAAGTAGCGCGGAGTTGTGGTTTACTCTCAAAGAGTGCTTTCTGCACTTGATGGACTAGAGCTTCTCCTTGTAGGTCCTGCGGAAGTTGATCTCCGAAAGATCCCGATGGAGATTCTTTTGATTCCCTATCTATTTCTGGGGCTTTGAAGTCCCCCATGATCAGGACCGCTTCATCTTTACTGACTGTGTCAGTTATCGCCAGCAGTTTAGTATCCTCCACTCTGGTGGAGGGCGGGCTTCGGTAAACGCAGAGGAGATCCTGACAGCCTCCTGCACATTTTGTAATTCCGTTTCTTTTTCTCTTCGCTGGCACAAGGGCTTGGCAACGAGCAACAGCATCCATCACCCAATCTCCCATCGCCCCTGTCCTTCCTGTGTTGCACGAAGCTACCGAGCAATCGTGAGTGATGACATCCTGCAGTGTTAGACGCGTCTCAGTGAGCGCAACGATCTGAGCATTGCCCAAAGTGCCCACTGATTCATCCCGCTTGTTTCAAATCCTGCAGGCATTAGTGTTTATAATAATAATATTGGTTTATTCCGGAGACGCTCGGAAGCTGGCAGCCTTTTCTTCATGGGGCATTAACAGGGATTTGTCTATAGTCCTAAACTCTAGACCCGAGATCTGCCCCCGCTTTCCTCCGTTTCACTGACCTCATTTTATTCAAGACTGTTTACAAGCTTCACAAGAGAAGGTTCCGCGCTCTCCTCCAGTATGCTTCTTTGAGCATAGGTTTTCCCATTTTCAGATGGGAGCACACGCTATCTTTTTTGAACCTCACATCCGTGAGTACTTTGGCTGCTGCCAGCATTAAAGACTTCACAGTTGTAGACTCTATACCCGCTTATAGGGTTTCATGAGTAGTATACTTGCCTGTCGCATCATCCAGCTCGACGAAGACCCAACCGACACAGAGCAGCCCCATTTCTTCCGAAGCTGCCAATACCCTCCCTCTGAGTCTTGGGTTTGTAAACTTCACCAAGGTAAGACTTGGCCTTCTGTTGCCCTCCGATAGATCTGCCGTCCACTTTCCAGGCGGCCGGGTACTTCTTGTCGTGACCTGATCAGATAGACCGAGGCGCCTTGACCAATTACCAGTTTCATGCTGATGCGTTACGTTCCTTTATTCTGAAAGCAAAACAATCCACCCAAAGTCTATATGCTTTATCCGGTCACTTCTTTCACCATCACTTTGGCAGCCACGGTCGAGATGTGTAGTCCACTCGGTTTATCATACACTCCTCCCATATCCAGCTGCCGAACTTTGCCATCATATGATCGACCTTTTAAAAATAATCAACAGTCAACTACATCAGCGCTCAAATTTGCAGACGTATTCATCGGTTGTTTGGTGATTTTTCATATCCCGTATTCTATCTTGGTAAATCCTTTTAGACAATTTTGATCCCTGCATCTTTCTGGCCATCCGGTTCAGCCCTCAGATAATGATAACCATGCGTAGATACTTACTTGTCATTTAAACACTCATCTCTGCAAACCGCGTATCCGCGACTATCATGGCTACGCATCACAAATTGGTTTGCCGCCCAGTTCCTATTTCCACCACCTTTCTGAAAGTAAACAATGTGTACAACGTCCTGCCACTTCCTCCACCATCACCTAAGCAATCTCTCTACAAATGAGTCCTTCACTGGGTAGTTAACTGGCTCAGTCGATATTTGGTCGCTGAACGTTACAAGGGTAATCTTCGGAAGATTTTGCTTGTTCGTTGTCCGCAAGTTCATTCCTTTCATCGTCTGATTTCCAATCCGAAGCCGCGCCATGCTCCGCCGAGCGCTATGGCTGGTTCATGTCTCCCTTTGAAACTTCTTTTTACTCAAGGTGAACAAAACTTTCGTCAATTCTGTTTGATTCTCTCGTTGCACAGTCCCTCTGTTTGTAATATTTGAGTAAAAGTCTACTACCTCCGACCAGCTCCACCTTGACTTGGCCGGGTTGGCCACCCGACCTTGAGTTCGAATTTGCCGGGCGTCGCCCTAAAGAGCAGCTTAAATACTTTTTCCTGTACAATATCGAGTGCACATACCTGAATCATGCTCTCGGAATTCGGGCTCCATTTCCAAATGTACCGTTTGATCTTGCGTTACAGCGTGCGTCGTGGTCATTCAAAGTAAAGCATCATAATTATCATTATATTTAACCTATTCATCGGTTGTTATGTGTATTTCCTTTCCCATGCTCCATTACCATAGATAGTCCCAGGCACTTCCGATACTTGACACACTCTTTTTACCACTTGGAGTCGTTGCTGAGAAATATCTCTAACTAAGTACTTACCTGTCATTTAGATGGTCACTACTCTTACAAGTCACGTTCCTGCCACTATCGTAACGAAGCACCATACGTCGATTTTTTTGCCAGTTACCAGTTTCATGCTGATGCATCACATTCCTTTCTTCTGAAAGCAAACTAAGCCGCTCAAAGTCTATGTTTTATCCGGTTACTTTATTCGCCATCAATTTGATACCCACACTCCAGTGTGTTGTCCGTTTATTTTGCAACTAGGTCAACCGATATACGGTCGCTGAACTTCAAAATTTTAATCCTTGGCCGGCTTTCTTGCTCTTCACGTGTTATGCCACCACTGTTTATCGTCTAATTTTACTTCCTCACCCCTCTCATACATTGCCAAGCTCTAAAGCTCGAATACTTCCCCTTCAGAAATTTTTCTTTTTCTCGACATCCATGTATCCGTCAATCTAGGACTGTCTTCCTTCCGTAGGATATGTGTGATTATTTACCATTACCAAACCGCCCCACACTCTAGAATAACTACAATTAGCTTCAGCCGGACTGACCACTTGACCTTGAGTTAAATGCACCGAGCGGTACCGCAAAATTTGACTTGAAGGCCTCCTTTTATATCCAATAGCGTTCAAGTAACTGTACAACCCTTCTTTAACTTTCATTCAGCTTTCAACTTCACTGTTTGATCTTGCATTGCAGCATGCTCTAAAATTATCCGAAGTAAACTAGTGTTAGTAATTATGAGAATATCCCATGAAACTAATCCCCAAGAGAGATAGAAGTATCTTCAGAGCAGATTGAGCGGCTGGATTACTCAAAAACTCCTTTGGTGGTCGACGTTTATGTAAATCCAAACGACAAAACTAACCTGCCAACAGATCATACGAGATTTATATGAAACCAAAGGAAGTTTTGAGTAATCCGGCAGCTCAATCTGCTGTAAAGATACTTCTATCTCTCTTGGTTGGTATTTACCAAATTACTGGCAACTAGCACCATAAAACCGTGAAGCTCGGTGAACTACAGAAGGACTCTAAAAGCGGACCGCTTTCATTAGCCCCCGAATCAATGCCCGAAAACCACCCGGGATGTACCTTTGATGGTCTTCTCATCACCTCTCAAACTCCACTTAACTTGTGCCTATTGGCATCCGACCTTCTTTGCAATTCCATAGCAAAAATATTGTGTAAAGAGCATATAGAAGAACTGTGCTTTTTATTGTGGTTCTGCTGACACCCCATGACACGCATTTTTAGAGATGCGTAAAGAGCCGTTGTTCACGGACACCTTACAACGTTTCCATCATGTACACGCAGCGCAGCTCCTGAACCTCTGCTCAGGTTCACAGAATCTAAAGGAATTTCTCTTGAATCCTTCCACAAATCCCTGCGTGACTTTCCTCAATGGTCATTTCATAGCGCTTTCCGGTTATTCTGAGAGTGGAAAACAATAAACTCTTTTCATTGTATATTATCTCCCTTATCAGCTTTGGATTTGATAGGCATCTGACAGCAGTTACCTTGAAATCGTTTTATAATCATGATTTGTTTGGCCTCATTTCATTATCCAATCATTTCTAGCACTTACCATGTCAATTTTTGCACTATGCGACATTCCAGTCGGCTGACCCTACCCAATGCATTTTCCCACAATGACTCTGACCCTCGATTTTGTCGGGTAAATTTTTTGGAATTTACCTCAACCGGTAGCAAATCTAATTTGACCCTTCATTTTACCGCATACTGTACGCTGCTGGTAAAATTTTGTCCAATTTCTCATATTCGAATGACATGTGAATCCAGATCATGCTTATTGTATGCATCTCGTCCATTTAGGAGAAATATACCATTACGGTTACCGATAAACCTGGGAGTTATGAGGAGCTGCCTCTTAAAATGTGCACGAAACTAGATCGTAGTAAATAAGTAGATGGTCTACTACGTGACAGGAAGAATTTCTGCCAACAGATCGGAAACCTAAAATGACTAGTAAAATATCTACGAGAAGGCAAGGAAAAGTGGCGGTTAACGGAATTCAGGAACCGCATGTGAGGGGAACAGGATGATTATTAGTGCCTTTTGACTTCAAGTCCATATGTTTCACCGTTAGCAGGCGTCAAAAGGACACATCTCATCTGAAATTTATTTCAAATTTTCACTATCGTCTTAGTTGGGAAATGCTTCCTTTGTCTAAACTGCCTGTCCCTCTTACTCGTGTGAGCAACCCTGAGCTAGCTGCAGAAACAAGCGGCAGTGGCAATAACTACCCGCTTCATGGTTAACTATTCAGTGGTCAGTGTCACAGATCGAACTGTCTACCTATATTACTCCGGAGAATGAAATGGCAAGGTCGACAAGCAAACGGTCTCAACCGATGGCTATTCACTCCACCGTTACCCAGAAACCCAACAGACCGGAATAAAAAGATACCCTCAACATGGTAGAAATACTTGGTGAAGCCAGTAGAAGAGCCAGTGCTACAGAAACTAACCTGGCAAAGAAGTCTTCCCACATCGTGCCAGCTTATAGACCGTTTTCAAAGCTAACAAGATCAATGTACACTTTTGCGCCCACGGCACTCCCTGCCCTCTAAAGTTTCCTGACTCAGTGGCTCCGGAAAACTTGCCATGACTGAAGAACTCCAAAAATGCAGTTAAGTTCAACGTTCCTGATCGTCCAAACTTCAGTAGTTCAATCTATTTTCCTTCAAGCCGCGGGCATAGCTCACTTTCCATGTCACTGCAGAAGGCTGAGAAACAGATTGAAAAAGATTGAAAAAGCTTGCTTTTCCCCTCCTATTCGAGTCCCCGGATGAAAAATTTGCTAGAGAATTCATCACCAAACAGGGCGTGGTCAAAGAGTGCTTCACTGTTTTCATTATTCAAGATGCAAGCCGAAAGAATGCCTCTGCAAAGGGAAGCGATTAGATGTCCCGCCAAAAAGTCCAATCAAGCTGGCATTAAGATCCAGAAGCCATCTTCTTCCCCAAGCACTCTAACAAGGACTGACAAAACCGTTTGCATTTCTACTCCCAGAAGATCCACGGCTTTGGTTAACCCAGACAAATCTCTTCCCACCTCTCCACGGCTAACCAGGACAAAGCGACGGCATACAGCAGCAAAGCCTACGGTCCCATCCCGGGAGAGTCCTTGCTTTGCGCCTCCAGCTCCGGGCGAGTGTACCCCGGGACGTCAAGTACCCAGTCAAATTACACCTGTAGCCCTAATATCTGTTCCTATATGCCACTTTTAAGTCCTACTGAAACACCCAGATGTGACACGAGTATGCCATATATGTCGAATAAATAGCGGCTCAGAAGAGAGGGCCGAAGAGAATTCATCTGCCACTGCTGGGTCTTCGTACGGGCAATCTATACGGGGATGCGTGAACAATGGGAATGATAGCTCCTACTCTGGGCCAGATCCGTTACCGGTCAACTTTTCCCATCAAGGATCCTGTTGAATCTCCCAGGCTAATAATCAAAACGATACCTCCTGGTCGACGACGCAACAACACTGCGACCTCACCCATAGTGAAAATACATGTTATGCTGAGCCACCCGCGGTAATACCCAGCTCCCGACTAATGGAACCTTCTCCTCAGCATAATTTCCCATTATTTTCATCCTTCCTACCTCCTACTCCGTTAAGCTATCCAAGCGCATCGCATATCCTCCCTTTTACCAGCGGGTGCCCTTTGGCTAGCCAACGTGCATATTTTTTTCCAAGCATGCCGTGTCCACTACATGGCCCTACAACCTAGCTATGCCTCACATGAACCGTTTAAGCCAGCCGTGCAGTAGTAGAGTACATAGCAACCCGTTATTTAATACTCCACGCGCTGAGTCAAGACCTTCCGCATAATTTGCGAATGATAACTTAAGAGGGCTTGCACCCGCCCCAATGAGTCTTTTCGGAATAAGCACTGCGATCAACTGGCCGTAAGTACCATTGCCAACGGTGACCCCAGAGAAACTCCACTTTTTAATTTGTTATTGGTCAATTTGCGCTCTTTTGAGACAAAATGCAACGCATAAGATTAGCTGCATTATCGAACGATTTTAAATTTATTCTAGTGACAGAATCTTGGCTAATGGACCCCTATCTAATAAACGGCATCGAGGTGCTTGCCTACAAACCCTTCGGCAAAGGCAAAACACGTCAACCTAGGGGAGGCTGTTTGGTGTATACTGAAAGAACTCTCAGAGCGACAAGCTTCCAGCATCCTATCCTAGGCGGTGTTGCAGATATTTTAAGACTGACTGTCGAGGTCAAAAGTCAAGAAATGCTACTAGGTCACTTATACCGCCCGGCAAGACTTGATTCTGACGGCTTTCTGCGAATTATCGCGGCACTCAACTTAGTTAGTTTTCTCCAAGTAGGCCCGAATGTGATAGTGGGTGGATTTATTGCACCATAAATAGGCTGGCCATCTCCAACAGCAACAGGCCACTTACTTTTTGAATACAATTCACCTTGGGGAATGGAAGCAGAGCATCAAGTCCACAACCAGACGCGACCACACTCATGGCTCAATCTTGTCGCTAGGATTGACCCACGTTACAACAAGAGTTCAGAAGGACCTACTCGAGGGTGACCCCACAACTGTCAGCTGCTGCTTCACAGTTCTCACAGGACATAAACAGCCGACGCCCCTAAGTGAACCATATCGTAAGGCTAACTAGAACAAACTAACTTATCTGATTCACAGCCAAAAATGGGACATCTTTTTTCTCGGTGCAGACCCCCAACTGGTGGCAAACAAGCTTGACTTCATCTTTGAACGCTGCCTCAATCTAATAACCCCGTTACAACGATCGTCGGTGCCCCGTAAAGGCAGTAAAGTGTCATTTTTTACCTCGAATTTAAGAACGTCTCAAAGAGTTTGTCTTAAATAAGGGGATTTTTCACTAATTGTAAAGCTCAATCTTTTACCTGAAAAGATAAAACTGTAATCCGAGAGTATAATATTGCAAGCAGAACACAGGGTCTCAAGTCATTCCTTGAGAGTCAAAATTCTTGCAAAACTGAAGGAATAGAGGAACCCAAAGCCCACATCAACTATCTCTTCTCTCTCCTTTGTAAACTCGTACCTTGACAATCCACTGGACATAGCAGAGGTGCTCAATGCTTTTTGTGCTTTTTCTTGGCACGCCGTCCTTTATCTCCGGTCCACCAGTACCCTCATGCGAACCACTCTCTTTTGTGATATTTCTACTTTCTGAAGTCGAACGTTTAATTTCAATTACCAAAATGTCCCCGCCCCAGATCGGACTCATTACCATCGGCCATCTTTATGTTGGGAGGCCCAAATATCCCAATTCTTTTATCAGACTAATTTGATTTGCCTGTGGAGTTTGGTTGATACCCCATAAATTGAAAAAATTCGGTTGCCACCCCAAATGATTAAAAGAGAACACGGGAATGACCGGCCTAGTAATCAATTCCTAGTATTACTGAGAATTATGGAAGGTTAATAAAAGGTAAGCTAACGGATCACTTCATCAAAACCACTTTACAAGTGAAGGCTATCCTCGTCTCCTAAAACATCGATCCTGCGCTACTTTTATGACTGGTTTTCTAACCTCATTACCATAGCTGCCGGTGATGGTGAGACAGTGGTCGAAACCATTTTAGTCATGTCTATAGCCTTTGGTCGAGCTTCTCGTATTTTTTGTTTATAGAGGTCCAGGCACTAGACGTTTTTGACCCAGAACCCTACTTGTCATAGCTCGGTCAAGTAGTAAACCTTGATGGCACAATTTTTCACCTAGCCACGTAGCCAAGTATGCGATCCAGGGTAGAGTGCTGGATCAGTTTTTGTTCCGTAGTTCGCCATGGAGGTTTGTTTTTACTTGCCGACGATGTATAGTTGTTGTATACCTTTGACCATAATTTGTTGGATAATACTGTAGCGGAAATATCGGAGGACTTACGGATGCTCAATTCTTGGAGTATCGTTTGGCTAATGAAGTGTTCGGCCTATAAAAGCTACCTTCTCACGCGCAGGTGTCATATCTCTCCCGAAAGGTTTAGTAAAGGTGGTCATCTGACCCCTAACAAACCATCGGTACCTTACTTGGGCATATACTACTCCCGTTCTTCGAACTTCTCGGGACAAACAGACACTCATATTGCTAGGTCCAGCAGGTAAACAGGACAAGTTCACAAACATTTCGTTCGCGTGAAAGTAAATTCACCGCCTATACAACCCTCGCTAGACCATTGCTGGAGTATAGTGCGGTAGTCGGATTTAAAATGCACCAGTGTGCTAGGATCGCCAGTGAAAATGTTCAGCTCAAATTTAATAAACAGACAGTTGGCTATTCGTCAGTCTCAACTTTAGGCAGCCCTTAGACCTGACACATTTCGAACCGCCTTGGTTCCGACGGACAACTAACCATTTGTCCGTTTTCCACTCACTGTCAAAAAACAGATCCTGCAAAGTCCCATCCCCCATCCGTTGTGATAGTCGTTACGACAAGGCAGTCATTCGGCCATGTTGCTGTTCTCGAGCATCAGCCTTCGGTCCAACTTTATGGCCTAATATCAACAAGTGCGAAATAAGCTTCCACCAAAAGTCCGAGCAGTAACTCACCTGTCGAAGTTCAAAGGGGAGTCAAACAGATTCTTCCATGTACCGACACTCGCATCCAACAATAATCCGTACAATTAGGAGGAGTGAGCGCACGAAATTGTTTTTGATAAATGACACGAGATTCTGAGTCACTGGCCAGGAGGCCTAAGTACCAGAGAATTTGCCCTGGATCTCCCAGTCGTATATCACCGAGGTTTTTTTAATCTTTTGTGCACGACGTGCTGTATCGCTAAGTCAGTTCTCCCAGCAAGATACCTCCACTCGGAATGGCGGAAATAACCCTTGGCCTAGAGCTTCCATGTATTAGGTTCTTTGGAGGAAAACTGGTCTCTGTTCCGTCACTTGACTTGGCTCACCGAAGGCACCCAACCTCCAGTCTTGAAGCAACTTACGCTGTTCCCAAGTACTATCCTCCAGCCAACTCCTTTCTACTTTTTCATGCAGAAGTTTGCTTTTTATTCCACGGAGTGGTTACCAAAAGTCCGGCCTCAGTCTCATCTCTGAACCTCGTAGCCCTCACCTCTCCTAAGCTTCGCCGTTCAATTTTTTCGTGTTACATGCCATGGCACCAGCATGGCCATAACTGACTTACTTGTTGGCTAATATTTAAGGTCATTCACTCCGTCATTTCCTGTAGTAATTTTCTGCCAAGATAAAGTTTGCTCAAGATGGCAACTATACCGTTTAGCCAAGAGCTTACTTCTTGACAGCCCCACGAACTAGGTTTTACAATAAAGGAGGCCCGGTCCCAATTCTTATTCCTTATCTACAGCATACTGAATTCACTTGACTCCGTCCAGACTGGTCTTGTTCCCTTTCTCTCATTTTGCCCTATACTTTCAGCCCAGAACCCCATTCCGGCGAATACTTTCAGCACCAAATCATCTAAATCCTTCTTCATAGTTTACGCCGTGGTCTCTGCATTCCTGTCCTTCCTCGCAAGCTGGTAGGCCGCAATCCTCCGAAAGTAGTTGTGTCTTCCAAACACTAGATGAGTCTCTTCACCATTGACAATTGCTCCTCAACTAAGAGCATCCCAGCAACCAACTTTTATTTTTCCAGAAAATAACTTATGTGTGTCTTCCCTCTGACTGCTTGAAATGATCCGCAGGCATATCGTAGCGACGGCCATCTTCATTCATGTTTTCCACGCATTCATTGTTTAACTGAACGCTGAATGCCAGGCGCGGTTACCACTTAACTGTTGCTCTCGCGCACGATCTCAAGCAAGCTCCCAAATGCACCGCGACCACTATCTCTCCCAATAACCTCATCTTCACGGGTCCTGGAGAAAACAGCTTTGGTTGGCATATTCGTATATTGCTCAGAATTAGAGCACAGTGCAAGTGGTCCACACAATACGAGGGACCAAAAAACGCGTTTATTAAGGAAAACGCGAAAATACGTTCAGCGACCTCAAAGTTGGTGAGCCCGATGTGACCCCCAGGCCGCGCGAGTTTCCCTGCTTTCTACCGTCCAAGTTCTCGTCTTTCCGGCCCTTCATTATTTTCCTAGCTGTTGACGTTTTCGGCAGATTTTTCAAATCGCATTTGACGCTTTTTTTCTTGTAGCTATATCGTTGCGATTATTTTTAGATTGTTATGCCAAATAGGTCTTTGATTCCTTTTTCCGTTTTTATTCGATAACATAATCGCTATGCCTGCTGAGCGAAAACCTTGCCCAGACCCGACTTTTGGGGAAATCACGATGCACATACCGGCATTCACGTCTGCTGCTTCGGAAATCTGGGTCACTCTGGTCGAGTTGGAATTCGATAACTGGCTGCCGTAAGTTCACGCGTTTTGCCGCCTAGGGACCTCGCTACTTGATGTTTGACATATGTACCATGAAGGAATCTTTCATGCCACTCTGAGTGAACGGACTGCGGCCAATCCGAACTTTCTTTCACCGTCCAGCGGTCCAACCCTCGGAGCACCAGCAATGAAAGGAGATAAATGCAGTCAAAATTAGAATCTTGAACCTTCCCGCTTTGTCCAGTGGTCTATCTTCCAGCTCACCGGGGATACCAAATTCAAGAGACCGTCATGATTTTTTTTAAACCCTCTCACTTTTTCTCCCTGCTCTTTCTCCGGTAAACTATTTTTCGGCTCTCCGGTAGCACTCAGATACCTATATAATCACAAGATCCGGGACCTTTTGGTCTTTGGCCTCGCACCCGTTTACTGCTTCAAGTCTTCAACCAGCGTCGCCAGCGGTTTCAGATGGGTAGCAGGCCACCTGCCGTCGCAGGTCACTATGCAAGTAAAGGACAAAGTAACCTCCTCTCGGAGCTGCAAGACTTTGAAGGAGACCTTCATTGCCCACAGGACCCAAGAGCAGAACCGTGGTATGCAACAGCTTTAAAGCCTCCAACTTGTAAGTAGGAAGCCCTCCAAACTGCTGCGTGAGACGCAGCCCCTGAGAGGACCGACAGTAGACGAGGACCCACTCTTGAGGGAACTTTGGCTGCAGCGTCTGCCGCAAAACGTCCCAGGTTTACTAAGTGTCATGAGTGAATGCTCGCAAGAGGAAGCCTCAGCGATAGCTGATGACATTGTGCCACGATATGACCCCACTGTTTCTGGAGTAACCTCGTCCTACTTCACGACGGTGCCTACCTTACCAACATCCGACGATCTCGCTTCAGTTTTGTCTAGAACTGACGCGAGCATGCAAATCCTAGCAGTGAGTATAAACGGGTCCCAGGGGCGGTACCGCCCACGCTCACCTAGAGGCCATGGCCCGTCACTGCGACGAAGTTTCGGCACTTCAAAAGAAGGATATCTTAGATACCACTGTGGCTTCGGCCGGAGAGCCAAACGGCGCGAACCAGGGCGTACCTCTCCCGGAGCCCATCATAGAAAGTAAATCCCCGGCCCGTGGTGGTGACCCGTGAAGCCGGGTATCAGGGCAACGGTGGCCTTTCAAAAGTATGGGACATCAATCCAAATAATCTACTTTTTATAGACACCGGTGCCGAAGTGGGTGCCACCCCCCGACCGGAAGGTGACCGTGGCACCATGCAGGTCCAAACACTACGAGCTGCTAATTGCGCAGCCATCCCAACGCTCGACCAGCGGTCGCTCACCCGAAACTTATGCTTAGAGTGTAACTTCTGCCGGGTATTCATCACCGCTGACGCCCCATACCCAGTTATAGACACTGACTTCCTGCAACGCTTTGACTTGTTAGCTGATGCACAGCTCTGCAGGGTAGTTCCTTGGAACCCTCTGGCTGTTGCTGTTTGTGATTCGTGGGTGAATCACGTCACGCCTTTTTACGTTTAACCACAGGCACACCGACCTTATGGCGAACTCATCGCCGTCTGCTTGGCCATGTTCCGGCAGGCCGGGCTCCTCCAGCAGCGACTACCAATGTCCACCATCATATCGATACTTAGGGACCCCTGGTGTTCATTAAACCGCTTTGGTTGGCACCAGACCACATTCGCGCTGCATAGGCCGAATTTGAACACAGGCTAGCAGTCGGTATAATACTTCATTCTATTAGCCTCTGGATTTCCTCCCTTCACACGGTTCCAAGGTCTAGCGGCGATTGGCGATCCCGCGGAGATCACAAAGCACTTAAAAAAGTCACTTTCCCTGACAGATACCCCTTTCCACATAATCGAGACCTTGCTTCGTCTGTATCAGGTTGCTCGGTCTCAAACCGTATCGTTTCGGGCGGTCTCAAGGGTTTATGTTGGTCGATTATATTGCTATTTTAAAGCTGATATCGTGAACTACCTAGATTTGCAGCTGTATCGCTTAAACCAGTTGCTTGTTTAGGATGACTGGTTTCCTTTCTGGGTGACTGTAGCTGATTCTCGAATTCCATCACTTCCATCCTATGAGTACTTATATCAGCGTACTCATCCAGATGAGAAATATGTGACCTGGCACTGACAGAACTAGTAGACTTAGCACTATTCAGGGAACCAGTAACAATCAGACCATCCCCAAGGACTTGCCCAGTTAATTTCCGTTGTCCCATAAGGACATTGTCTCCTGGTCTGGCCAGCTCCAATGAGTTTTCTTGTTTAGGTTGCACTTGAGTACAATAAATCAATTCTTGCAAATCGAGCAACGAGTAGCCAATTCAAACGAATCCCAAAACCACAACTAGGTTGATCCTTAGATTTTACGGCACTGAATTGAAATTCGTAAGAGTTACAAATGTACAAACTCAAAGTGTATGGCCAAATAGACTCTCCACTAAAACCCAAAGATTCAAAGCCCTGTGGCTGAAGCGTGACAGTCGGAAACGGTTCAAGGCCAAATTCAAACGTCTCACATGAATAACTAAAGGAGCGAGGGTATGACGTATGAAAGAGCTTTTCAAAGTAATGTCAAATATAGTCAAATTCGTAAAGCACGTACAACATTTGGGTGGATTTCCAGTATTTGGCCTTCACACCCCGGGTGTAGAGCTCTCTGAAATAGACCGCGTTGCTGCAATCGACTATCCCGCCGATGGAAAAGTTATCGCCGGTGACTTAAACTTTCTTTTATTCTGCTGGTTCTCTCACACTAGCCCTCCCGCCCTCCCCACTCTTCTTTCCTTGTCTGTCTCGGTGGGTGGACCCAATGTGTCTCAAGCCGTACGAGGAAGACAACGTCTTGGACCCAGTATTTTCCATCGGTACTCCTGGTGCCACTATTCCGGTCACTGACCACTTCCCGGGAGGTGATCGTCGCATTGTCTCGCGTAAATCCAGTTGTCTCGGCCGGCTCAGTCCGAACCAATCCCCTCCTCCCGTCCTGATTTCCTACCGTTATTATAAGTGGCCTCCCGTGCGAACTTTAACCCGATTCCTTAATTGGGACCCCTTTTTTTACCTTGACCCTCCCATTGCTGTCTACTCTCTCTCTGTTCCAACTTATTACCCCGCCTAAACACTGCTGATCGACCTTCCGATCGAAGCCCCAAGTCTCAGACTACCCAGTGTCAATTTAGAGTGTAGGCTGGCTAAGCTGAAAATTGCATTCCCTAGATCACCGGACTTCACAATTCTTCTGCGTGTAAACTAGTTGCAACTGAAGTTGTGCCGTGTGACAGGGGGTCGCCGCTTTAGCGCGTCCCAAGAAGACCGGGTGCCCGTCCAACCTGCTTAGTAAAAGGTCTAAACTCTCCGCTCTTGCCTCGCCCAAATTCCACATTTTTGGATCATCCATCGCCAACACATCAGTTTTCATTTCTGAGCGCTTCAGTGAATACTTCTTTTCCTCTCTTATCAACTGCCATGGTCTCCTTTTCCCTCCTATTTGTTCTAGCCCCTCAGTCACTCTTTCATCGATTCCCTTCGCCCCCGTGAAGATTGACAAACTAGTCTCGTCTGTTAGGCCCTCCTCGGGACAGGGCCCAGATAGCCTCCCACCGGCCCTCATCCCGTTTGGCGGCTCCGATCTTCCCTTGTTGTTACCTAACGTATGCATGATCTTCACACTTCACAGTTCCGTCATTCTTCAATGTAGGACCTCTGTCCTCACTCGACTCTTAAATAGGAGCGTACCAAATGACCAGGATAACTGTCGGTTCATTGACCTCACCTCAGTAGTCAGCAAAAGCATGGAATCATCAAAAATCACTGTTCGGTGTCTCTCATCTAACGACAAACTGAACCCTGGTCATCAAGGTTTTCTGAACTCCTGTTCTTGTTCTTCTCATCAGGTGGGCTTCCTAAGCTTCCTATCTTCTGTGATTGACGCTGGCAGCTCAGATTTTGTCCTGTACCTCGACAAGTTCAAGACCTTAGACCGTGCTCCTCACATGCACCGGACGGCTTAAATTCGACCTGGATATAACGGATATTCCCCTCCATGGTTGTTCTCATATCTCTCTCGCAGATCACAAGCTGTGTCGGTTGATGGTCACTCATCTTCTCCCAGACCCATTGCTAGCGTCGCCATCCAAGGCACTGTCTTTGACCCGTTATTGTTTCTCATTTATATCAACGACATTTTCTCTTCTATTTGCCACAGTACCCCATACGCCTTTGTCTACGATATAAAAATAGTTTACTCCTTTTGCACTAATGGCCTATCACAAGACAAAGTGACATATTTATGGACTTAACCTCTCTAGAAACCTGGCGCACCTAGTGGTTCATATAAATCCCCTGCAGAGAAAAGCTTCCTCTCACCTTACAAATGAACTGTATCGCCCGGTCAAATTGTTCTGTATGGCCTTCCCATCCTCGTACATCTCGCTGCTATTAATCTTGGCTACTCTGATCGTGCTTCTCTACCTCTCGGAACAGACGTTGTTCCTTATCGCTAATATTGAGCGAACAATAGCCATGATACACCGACGTTTCTCACTAACAACCAGTTGTATCTCCATACATCTCCAACATAAAAGGCCACTCGTTGAATACTGCCCGATTACTTGCAGCCAGCGACCACGTTTTTCTACTATATCTCTTGAAAATGTTCAGCTTACCTTCACCAGAAAGCTCCTAGGTTATTTGTAACCCTAACGTACCGCCAAAGCTGTGAGCTCCTACACATTGAGCCTCTGTGGATTAGTAGCATGAGGCTCAACTTAGCCCTACTCTTCAGGCTAGTTCACAACCAAGTCCTATCCTATCCCATTTGCTGCCCCCTGCTCCCGTCCCCTTCGTTGCCCTGCCTTCTTTCTCCCTATCCTCAAGTCTAATCTCCACCCGAGGTCCCAATTTCTCCTGTTGGCCTGTATCAGAATCTGGGATGAGCTTCCCTTCAGTACACGCAGTGCCCTTCACTGTATTTCTTTAACCTTGAACATATCTACCTATCCTTCCCCAACGCTACATAGATAGCCATTTAGTGCGCCCCCACAGATCTGGCCTCTAAAAGAGGTCTCACACTGAAACCCTAATAGCTCGGCGCCACTAGCCGATACCTATATTCCGTGCCTATCCTCCTTCCTCTCCTCAATATCGTGATCATAGCCATCCCTGATCCGCAGCGGATTTATTTCCTGCTTTCAGTGCGATAACTCAACCCCTCACCCATATTCATCCGTGCGTCCATCCTGCTTCCTTTTGTCTCTTCCATTTCTCGCCTTATTGATTTGACCCCATCACTGCTACCTGCTGCCTATGCCCACGCTAATACAAAAGGTTGCAGCCGTTTACACCTACTATCTTCCATCTGGACCTAGGGACCCATTGTTTCTGCAAGCCCTTGTTTCACCTCTTTCTTCTCCGTCAGCCGATGATCATCGGCTGTGTTTTTCACCTCTTTCGCCCTCCAGTATTCTTCAATGATGATCAGTTGCTCCGGGCAATGAAGCAGTCACTCCTCTGGCAAATGCATCTGGACAGTAATGCTACATGGTCATCTGCCAATCATTGCACCCATTGGCTCTGCAGTTTAAGGTTTCTCACAACCTGACCATTCTCTCCTGTATCATGCGCCGTTATCGTGGCTACTCTGACCAACTGTTTAACCATCACCGATCACCCGTGCCACCCTCAACGGAGCGGGCCGCGGCCAAATCCACCGTTTGAACCGGCGCACATCGGGCATGCAAGCCTTCTGTGACGATTTGCGGGCGCATCCTGTACCACCGAAATTGATTTTCGGGTTGGATGTCCAGCGCGGCCATTCCCACTTACTCGCACTGTTCGCTGACCACGGAAAGTCATTTGCCAGACCATACCGCTGCTGCTACCATGCCATTCGCACTCAGTTCTCCCACGGCCGCTTTTCCTCCGTCGAGCTCGCTCCCAATAGTGACCTTTTAAAGTATATTTTTCATGCCTGGCAAAGCTCATCATTCCATTTACGTACACCATTTGCGGGTTACTCTCACTCTCACCGACCAAATTCTGAACTGGACTGCGCTGCACCGTGATGTTGGGCTGCGTGGAAGATAAGGGGAGAAAAAAGCATACTAATTCGGGGAGGCATAGAAAGCGAACTACCAGACGTAAGGAGACAACATCAAGTCGGCGGAGAAAGGAGTAAGCTCCGTGAAGTGAACCTGCTTAGAGACCCTATCTTTCGAAGAAAAGAATAGAGAGGAGGGACGACAGAAACTTCCTGGGAAATCTCGGGAAAGTCCTGGTTGCCCTTTCCAGTCGGATCATCGGAATAATGAGAACCAGTAGGCCGTGGAATTTAGGTCGTCTCGATCAGTCTTTTCTTCGGTGCCTGTTGTTTTTCTGTTTTGTTGCAGCTGTTTAGTCTCCGAAGTATTTGTTTGTATCCGGTACCAGGTTTAGGTATCTTTACTGTGAAATATGACTTTTCATAACCTGTGGTGAAACGATGTTGTTTAGCTCTATAAACCGAGGTAATAATTGCAGTCACAAAGAAGGCTAGGAAGAATGAAGGTGGCCAAATAGAAAGTCGGGCATCAGACGGAAACTAGAAGTGTGAGGAGGATAAAAATAATAGTTTATTTTAGATAACCCCGAAGCATGCTGCAATGCAAGGTCAACCGGCACAGGTGGAAGATAAATCCGAGTTACAAGAGGGTGATGCAAGTATGTGCACTCGATATAGCGTAGGAGAATGCAATTAAGTTACTCGTTATGGTAACCCTGGCAAACTTGAACTGCAGGCCGGGTGATCAGGCCGGCCGAGTCCATGTGGAGCCGGCTGGGAATAGCATAATTAATAGACTTACACACAAATATCAGAAAGGGAGGACAGCACGACGGGAGAATCAAGCGGGATCGGCGAAACTTTTGCTTACCTCAAGGAAAAAAGAAATTTCTTAGGGAGACGTAAACCAGCAACGGGGCTTCTCGATGCAAGAAAGGGGTAAAGTTTACAGATCAAACGATAAGAATGAGTGAAATTTCGGAACGAGAAAAATCCGTCGAAGGTTAAATTTATACGGCTTAGCGACCGGAAAATCAGCTGAGTCAGTTATATACATGACGGTCGGCAATGCGAGGATATTGCAGTGCTAAGACCTCAACTGGGCGAACCGTGGTATTGACAGAGGCAGAGCAAACTATCTCTTTATTGTCGAATTTTGAGATTCTCTGGAAAATATTATTTTACAGTAAAATGTACTGTTTGCAGATTGTGAAATGGAAGTGTACGACAACATGAAACGTGGCTGCTTTGGAAAATATAAGTTAAAGTAATAAAAAGGGGCGAGTTTCATCTTGGGAACGGCTAATCTTGGGAATGGCTAATCTTGCGAATGGGACGATAAGCAGTTCGGCACGAATCCTCGGGAAAAAGGATCATAAACGATGATCCTAGAATGGGAAGGGTCTTTCAAAAAGCGATAACAATGCGCTGAGGAGAGTACATTTTTCCGGACTTAAGGAGCGGTACTTTAAGGCGGCGAAGAAGGCAGCGATAAAGGAAGCGAGTGCGATAGAGAATCGGTGACCTGTGGGAGAGCGCGACATATTTACAGCATTTCGGGAGTATCAGTAAATGTTTTCTCCGCAACCACTGCTGGTCGGTTGGGCTGACCGTGCGCTAGACACCCACCCCGGAAACCTTTTCTGGGGACGGGGTGCGACTTGCCAACCCAGCTGCCCCCGCACATTATTGCGTACGTCCTGTACGCCCGACGTGCGCCGGCCAAGCGGCATACCCGACCGCTCTTCACACCGGCGGGATTTGTACTAGTGATATTGGCGCGGCCACGCAGTTGTGGAGATTGAACAGTCCATCAGTTTGCGCCCAGGTTTTGAGGGATCCCGGAGAGCCAAGCCGACGGGGGGGGTTATGAAATGACGGGCAGGCATCAAATCTTCAGACGGAAGTGTGGGCCAGATATTTTGCCGGTATTTAAAGATCACCTAACCCTACTTAGCAGTTTCCTTAATAACCGCGTTTTTTGGTCCCTCGTATTGTGTGGACCACTTGCACTGTGCTCTAATTCTGAGCAATATACGAATATGTTAACCAAGGCTGTATTCTTCAGGACCCATGAAGATGAGGCTATTGGGAGAGATAGTGGTCGCAGTGCATTTGGGAGCTTGCTTGAGATCGTGCGCGAGAGCAACAGTAAAGTGGTAACCGCGCCTGGCATTCAGCGTTCAGTTAAACAATGAATGCGTGGAAAACATGAATGAAGACGGCGTTTGCTGCACGGTCCTCTTCCTATATGCCCGACGGAGTTGGGCTTCGATCTTGGCCGGAGTTACTGATGGTCCGGAAAATCCTCCTAGCTTTCTCGTTATATTTTTGGTGGCGTCGAACGACAACTGATTAGTTTGATGGCGTTTGCACCCTCGAGGTCCGATGTGCGTCGGTCCAGCCGTGTTTTAGCGCCCACTTTTTTTATATGCTTCAGAGCCCAAAGATGCTGGGCCCTGTCCACCCAAAAAGCGCCCAGTTGTCGTCCACATTGCCAAGCCAATCACCTGTCCAGTTATCGCGTAAGTGGCCGGCTCCTTGAACGTGCTCTGGAGTCAGCGAGGCCGTGGACGAAGCCAAAGTGACTGCATGAATTCGTCTGAGAGATGGCAAGACGAACTGGAACAAAATGGCGCCCGAGGGCGCTGGCCGATGTTGGACCGTGATAACAACACACGAACGATGTTCTTCAAGAAATCAGCGAAGCGGACGGGGTTTCAACCGCGACGGCTACTTCGCTTTGTGAGTGCTGTTGGAGATCCTGACGGGCTAGCTTCAGGGTTCTCACCGGGCTATACTGCTCACGGTTTGAATAGTAAATCGCTCGATGCGGGTGACTGGGCGGCTTTGGTAGGTGTTAATAGGCCGAGGGGCAGCAATCTGGGACGGCTGGTTGAGGCGGTAGAAGGACACTGTGCCGTGCAGCCCGCTTGTCTATGGTAAGTTTTTCTGCCCTACGTTCGATCGCCAGAAACGGGCCCAGTGTAAGGCGATTGTGACGGTGATCGGGCAAGATCGACTCGAAGAAGTAGGTGATTGGCGGTTTTATACGCGGTTTGGGTATAACTCGCAGAATGTTGTTCCCGCGGTGGACCGGACTTGAGCACTCGCATGTGCTGCTTAAGGCGCTGAGCGTTGTCGCGGTGGTCGGAACACATGGTCAGTGAAGGGGCTACCAACTCTCCGGGCAGATGAAGTTTACAGTCACGCACTAGTGCAGCCGATATCGCGTTTAGTTCTTCCTCAAGAGTAGTACGTAGGAATGATAGTAATAATAATGTCATATTTCCCGACAGTTGTCGAGAGGCAAGCACGGAAACACGATCAGAGTTCACAGCATCACTCAATGGGATGAGAAATTCTCAAATTTTAAAAAAGGGGACATATAACAGCAACGGAGAAAAAAGCTCGGGAGAGTTCAAACGAATTCAAGTGAAAAAAGATTACAGAATGAGTGTGATTCAATTTCGAGTCAACCAGGGCAACACAAAGGATTTGGCCGGATTTGAGGATTTTGAGTCCAATATCTCCTTAGGACGCAGAAAATGCTATATTGGCGAGGATGATGAGAGGAACTGGTCAGCGATGCATACTTGAGATCATTTAAATAGGTTATTCGTGATGATGCAAGGGGACAGGTAAGAATTTCACAAAGGCGAGCATATTACTGCTAGTTTTCATAGATTTGTGGATATGAAAATGGATTGCACCTCCTGAAAAGGTGGGATAATTTCCATTAGGAGTAACAAGTATTATCTAACGTCAGGAATTCACAGCTGTGGAAGAAGGATGGAGTTTTGGTAAGAAATTGTCAGCCAGCGGAACACCGTGTCCAAGAGAAACAACATAAAGCAGGTGAGGGGAGTGAAACTCTTCGCAATAGGGTGGGTTACTCTGGTAAAGTAACGGATATACTGTTCTGTTGAGATTTATATGGCCTTCCTCTGTTTGTGATGGCCTTTTTGGAAGAAGGATGGTTACTGTTCGTGTTCACTCTTTCGTCATGGAAAGGAAGGGTGCACTACCTCTGCGCCTCACTTCTACTACCCAAAGGCTCGAAGAAACTACACTGCGCAACCAGGAGATGAAAACTTCACGACACCCAAATAGATCTCTTCGACTGCCGTTATTGTTCAGGGCCGGAACCTCTGGTACTCATGGAGATATCCCGCACACGGACAGTGTATCCGCCTCTACTCTTCTTTCTACGGCCGAGGCCTTCAGCTCACTCTTTGCCTCAACTATGGCCCCTATTATTAATGTTGACCTTCCGCTTCTTCAACTCTGTCCACAGTAGAATTTGAAGCCTCAATTATCTCCCAATTCCTTACCACCTTCAAGCCATCGTCTTACCCAGGATCTGAGAGTTTACCGCCGGCCGCAATAGTTAAATGCCTACTTAATTTACGTTACCCACTACTCAGTCTATCTACCCCTGGAATACCAGAAGGACTTGGACTCAGTAGTTCATCGTCTACTTACGGAGAAACTATGGGGGTTTAGACCGTCGGGCCGGGTGGTGAAGTGTGTTAAGGGTGGTCTGCCTGGCCGGACCTTTCGAACAAGATTAGTGGGAAACTTGTCTCCGGCGGGAGCATGCACAGTTGAGTACCCCAAGGGCCGGTCCTCGGACCCCTGCTGTTTCTCCTCTATGTAGATGGTTTAGGACGTGGTCTGGAAAACTCGTGCTTTGAACTTGCCAATGATGTGAAAATAGTAGAAACAGTTGACCACGACTCAGTTCACGGAGACCTGGGCAGAGTCCAAGAATGGGCTGCAAACTGGGACATGCCGCTAAACACCCGCAATTATGTGCATCTGGTCAATGAGGCGCTACCTCACAGACCATGGTACGGGAGGCGGAACGCTTGATCGTAACAATACAGTCGAAAGGTGTGGTACAGAGCTTCGGGGTCATGGTCAGGGCTGAATGCCGACCTAAAGCCCGGTGCGAAATAGCGGTGGAAACCGCGTTCAGGGGGCTGTAACAGCTCGGTCGCATAGTCAGCTCTAGGAGGCCAATAAAGCTTCTTTCCAAGTATTCTCTCTCATAAGGCCCTACTTGGAAAACTGTCCAGGCCCGGTGTCCGAACCTGGCTCGTGACAGTCAAGCGCTAGAGAAGATCCAGAGATTATCTACCAGGTCTTTTCCTATGTTAAGAGGGAAGACTTAGGAGGAAATTTTGAAGTACTTCAGCTCATTCTCCACGGGAGGAAGAAGGAAACCAGGAGACCTCATAATAATGTACAAGGTACTAACAGGTGGCTCCGACCTGGGCACTCTCATGTACGCCATCCTGCCGCTGGGAGAAAACCGAAGCCCGAGAGGACATGCCTCCAGGCTGAAGACGAACAGGCCACGGACAGGGTTCCGGGTCCAGTACTCCAAGCGGCTTGTGGTTACCGACTGGAATGGGCTGCCGGAGAAAGAGGTCGAGGCAACTACTTTGGCCTAGTTCTGGCTTTGATCGGATGGGGTATGGACCCGAGCTTTCCATGACTCACAATACAGCGCTGTTTGAGTTGGTGATACTCGGCTAGACTTTGTTTTTACTGGGTTTCCAATTTGTCTACCTTCTGAGCCTTACCATGTAAATATCCTCAGTCTTTAAGTTGCAGTTCATTTTTTTTCTATGTTTCCATCCTTGTTCTCCATCCCTATCCAGTTCGTTCTACATATGAGATTTTTCTTTCACCCTCCACATCTCTGTGCTCTACCATCCATCAACACTTTTGACTTTAACTTCTTTGCTTCATTCCCTCTTCCACGATCTACGCTTCCTTTCTCCCAAGTGACGGGCTTGTCTACATGGAGGCCCACTGTAACCCACCGTGAACGGTACATGAGAGGATGCGAAACCTGAAGCTCGAGGAATTTGGCGCACCCTCTGTGGCAGCACCGGAGGATCGGATAAGCCCACTTGGCAAGAAACTGGACGTGTAAGCTGTCTGCCGTGAGCCCTGGAATCAATAGCAGGAACAAGACGAATTCATAGGTTCCGCGTAGGGAAACAATTACTACCGGGATTACAAACAGGACCAGGGAGGCCAATCCTAGTTTGTTTCGTAAACCCGAAAATCAGAAATCAACTGCTAGCAAGAGCACCCCACAATGGAAAGATGTCGTATCGTGCCTCATGCTTCAAAAATGGGCACAATGGCTCGAGGTAAAGCCAACCTGGGGGAAGGGCAAGTGCAGCCGTAGCCTCAGTACAGTGGTTCCCTGGGCACAAGCTTGGTGATACAGACCGGGCTGTATATCCAGCACAGCACACCAAAAAGTTACTGTCAAGCTGTGGACGTAGTTGAACAACTAGCAGAAGACGAGTTGTGGTAGATCCCGGTGGAAGGCGAAAGTGGCCCAAGGCCGCCCATCAAAAGAACTTCCGGATAGACAAAAAGCATAAGTCGATAACTTAATGCCTTTGGGAAGTACACAGGATTCCGACTTGATGAAACAAGCAGTCATAGAGGCAAACCAACGTATTGTGACGTCCAGTACATAAGAAGCGAAAAACGTAGCAGTCACCCGGATACTCCGCCCGAGCAAGACATAAAATAGGGGAGAACGATGCCATGGCTACTGGAAGGGCCACCCCAATGCTGTACACCAGTGTCTGCAGCATTAGAAACAAATGGGCGGGATTGACCACTGTAGCCGCTCATTGCAATGCTGAAATGCTTGCAGTCTCAGAGATGTGGCTGTCCCAAAGCCGTATCCCGCCTGCAGAGCAAGACAGGGGAAGTGGCACAGCCCTTAGGTGGACAAGACTTTCTGGTCAGAGAAGGACTAATGAACGTGGCATTATAACAGAATTTGTGCACAGAAAGCACTCAAATGCTTGTCAGCATCGTGAGGTTGCGTACCAGAAAGACGGCTGTTGCATGCTTACACGGAAGCCCAAAATCACCATAAGACGAGGATAAAAGATCGGCAGGTGCGCTGCTGCAACTCCAGGCCTCAGCAAGCGAGCTTCTGGTTGTAGGAAACTTTCAGTTGCCTGTAACTGATTGGACGACGCGTGGTTGTATGTCTGGCAGAGCAGAAGACTTTGTCGAATGGATGGACAGCTGATTTCTGGTTCAGCTCATTAGAGGAAACACAAGGTATAGATCCGGACAGCAGCCTTCACTCCTTGACCCTGTGATCACGAAGCATGAAAGTGGCGGACGGGTTAGGTTTGTTGACCCAGGCAGGCAAAGGCGATCAGGTCACCATCAGACTTTTCCTTTGCCTCAGGCTTCTGGGAGCCACAGAAATATTACGTGGGAATTATAGGGGGATAAACACAGGGAACTCAGAACCAGGGCTGCAGAAGTAGACTGGAGAATAAGGGGTGGGGAAGGCGTGGAGAGTAAATGTGGTAGAGGATCGAAAGGGACTTTCTGGAGCTCCAGACCAGTGTTGCCTGGCTCCAGGAGTGCAGAAAATAGGGCAACCCAGCGTGGTGGATGCCAGCCGTTCGACAAGCGGGCAAAAAGAGGGACAAAAGCTGGCAGATCTTCAAGGCCACCGGCAGCGAAAGAGCATGGTTAAGGTACGAAAGAGGTAGAAACTCCGCCGCAGAAATCCGGCGGGGAGCAAAGAGGACTTTTGGAATGTCACTGGCCACAGAAGTTAAACAAAACCCAAAATGTTGCTCAAGATATGTTCAGTCAAAGGCTTCGCCTAGGAATGGAACGGCACCTTGGGTCTTGAGGGGTGGGGTGAAATGTTATGATGATCAGAGCAAAGCAGATGATTAAGGCTAAAACATCGAGGGTATACATAGACGTGATGGCGTACAACAGACACCGACCGAAACCTAAGTGGCTGTTCTTATCCTCCCCAACCTGCAAGTTGGGGAACGGGAGAAGAAGTTATTGGGAAAACTTGACACAGACAAGTAGCCGGGGCCTGGTGGTGTGCACTGAACTGTCACACAGCCATTGCCCGCCATGATCCATGGACATGCTTGCCACCCTTACCGGGCTACTCTCGGCCAAGGAACATTACCGCTGGACTGGAAGCTAGCTACGGTTGTGGCCACCCACAAGGGTGGTTCACAGTCGGATGAAGAAAATTACCGTCCTGTGAGTCGCTAGTGCATCTTCTGTAAGGGTTTAGAGCGACTGGTAAAGGAACACATATAGAAACACCTGCTGAGCCGCAAATTGGCCTAAAAAGAACAGTACGAGTTTTTGAAGGGCAACTCCTGTCTTTCGAACCCTGCAGTATTCTAAGACTAGGTCACAAACCAGCTGGGCGAGGACAAGATGGTAGAATTTTGCTGCCTAGACTTCAGTAAGTCTTTTGATTCAGTCAGCCATAGCCAATTATAAAGTCCAGCCTATGGAACGTTCGAGCAATGCGTAGGACCCAATTTCGACACATCTGAAGACAAATCCGATTCCATATTGCCACGGTACTACGTACAATAAATCACACGATTTTGCAATAACCCGAACTCAGTAGTATTCCTTCTGGGCCCTTAGGCTCCAAATTGAACAACAAATCAACAACTGCAGTGGATGCGGTCACAAGGAAGTTCAAGCTGAGTGAGTTTCACTTGATACAATGGTGAGGGTCCGATTTGTGACAAATTTTAAGAGCAATAGAACAAATAGTCGGAATTCCGATGAAGATTGCCCATATAGATGAAATAACATTGTTCGTAATATGGATGTTGGTAAATGGAGCCCCTTTACACCTATTGATGAGGGAACTGAAGACTTTTGGGATAGAAGAGCAAGTACACGAGTGAGTATCGGCTTTCTTGAAAAGCAAAACGTTTCATGAAAGAGTAGGAACACGCAGGTCAATTGCGGCAGTGGTAATCATAGGAGTACCTCAATGGTCAGCTTTAGGATCAATACTTTTTCTTCTCTACATAAGCGATTTTGTGGAAGGAATATCAATACCGGGTTTCATTTTTGCAGACGATTTAAACATTTATGGGATCTAGAGGACGTGATAAACTTGCAAGTGACCTTAAGCACGCAGTTGGCTGGCTGAATAAAGGGGGTATGCCTCTAAGCGAAAACGAGAGTCACCTGCTAATCTGAGCTTCAGAGGGAGTGACTGTCACGTGAATGAATAGACCATTCAAAGCTGAGGCTACACGGTCAACAAGAACTCGGGGGTCCAAATGACTTCGGACTTCAGGTGTGCTGAACAGTGCAAGTTGGCTGCTCACAACGCAGAGGGTGAGCTCTTTCGGCTGCGCTCAGCGCTTTATTGCGGATCGGTGGGAGTGTTCATATTTATGTCCAGGGCAGTATTGAGGCCACTTTCAGAACATTGTGTACAGGCTTGTGCAAAATTCTGAAAAACTATGCAGCCTGCTAAGGAAAGTTCCAGCGAATATCCACTCGAATGGTTGAAGGATAACGAGGGAAATCATATGAGCAACGGCTGCAGGGTACAAAACTATTCTCACTTGAGGAAAGAAGACTCAAAGGAGACAAAATGGGTTTGCTATCTATAGGCTGGGCAAGGGGCTTGACGATGTACAGGGAATAGTGGCCTTCCTCATAACGGCAGGCGCAAACCATCTGAAACAGCGGTCTATGGCTTGTACTATGAATACACAACAGCGCACTGTTACGCTCACAATCCCGAACAGAAGGGCAAATGTGGTTTGTGTGTATAGGGCTGCGAGTACAAACCGAGATGAGGACGCTCAACTTCTCCACATACTTACAATGCTAGTTCAGGAAGCTAACAAGACCTCATAGTTGGGGGATTCAACCTATCACACATACACTGGGAAGGTGAGGCATGTACCTTGGTAACCCAACAGGAGGGACACCTACAACTGCTTCATTCGAATGCTCTGTTCTAACACACTAAGGAGGATACCAGATATGGGACTGGCTGTACGCCGTCCTTGTTAGGTCTAGTGATAACGAATTGTGAGAACGATGTAGCGGAGTTCCAGGTTCGCCCTCAGTTGAGTAAGAGCAACCACAAGAGTGCCAAAATCAATATTTGTGTGTGTCCATACAAAGTGTCCCCGGGGTCGATTGGAAGCTTCGCAAGTATGGACGTTCTTAGGCTCCATAATGGGGTGGTCTATCTAATACGGGACATAGCGGATGAGGCTGGATTGGAAGAGCGCTGGCCAGTGAATAAAAGATTTCTACTTACCCTAAAATATGACCTTACGCCCTTGAAGCGTAGGAAGGGTGAGGGCAAGCTGGTGTGGTGGAGGGCTGCAATGAGCAAGTCAGTCAAATTTAGAAGCCGTAGTTGGACTCTTCAAGGCCTCGGGGCGTCGCTGGGTTTGGATTTAGTATACCAAGCACAGAAATAAGATGATGAACCTCCTGCGATCTGCTAAGCACACGTATGTAAAGGAGTTGTCCCAGTGTGTCAAGAAGCATCCAAAGAGATACTATAGCTAAGTGCGGTCTAAGGGTTTGTTGAGGGATACATTAGAACCACTGACGGCTAATGACCATGGAGTGGCTGCAGATAACCAGAGCAAAGCAGATGCCCTGGGCGGGTATCTTAGTGGCTTGCATAGAATAGATAAAGGTGTACATGTAAGTTTTGAGGGGGAGACTCTTCCAAGGGGCATAACGGAATTAATTCTTTCGGAGGAAATCCGATGCAAAACCTGGAAGGTTAGATGTCTAAGTGTCTGCCGGGCCAGACGATATCCACCCTGCTATCATGAAGCCGTTGTCTGATATTCCATCCATTCCAGTATACAAGTTGTATAAGGCCAGCCTGGACCGTAGAAGGTTGCCACAGGACTGGAAAAGTGCAGCAGTGGTAGCTATATATAAAGGGGGACCCGGCCCTGAAGTGGGAAACCACAAACCTGATAGCCTAACCTGCGTTCTATGCAGTGTTAGAGCAGATGGTTCGGGCGCACGTCTGAGAGCACCTACTAGAGGATTCTATGCTTTGCCCAGCTCAGCTCGGATTTCTAAAGAAAATGTAGTGCTCGCCCAATCTTTTGATCTTCATAGACGAAGTCACTTGAAGATTGGATGAAGGTGAAAAGGCTGAAGTATGTTACGTTGACCTTATCAAGGTATTCGACTCCGTAGGCCATCCGCTTCTGCTATTCAAGTTGAAGTCATCTGGTATAAATGGGCAGCTTCGGGAATGGTTAAGGGATTTCCTTACCGGTAGAATGTTTTACTTGAGAGGAGGTGACAAAAACTCCAGACTAAAGAACGTCGCCAGTACGCTGCCGCAGGGTTTCTTACCAGACCCACCACCTCAGGGAGGAGAGAAGCTGAGCAGAGAAGTACTAGCAGTTCTTAACTGGGGCTCAACTCCCAATGCTGGGAAGATTCACTAATTGTCACGGACAGCGACAAGCCTGATGGTTGCACACCACCGATGCCCATTTACTATAGGGGCAGTAAACAGGGTTAAAGGCATTGGAATTGTATTGACTTCTGATCTCAAGTGGTCGGATCAGTGTGCGGCAGCCGTAAAAAGACTAGCAGTGGGGCCTTTGGGTTGAGATCACCCCTTTGGAGCAGACAACCCAGGTTTCCTTGACTCTGTACATGTCTATAGTTAGACCTTTGGTAAACTGTGCTCAGGTGTGATCCTCCGCTACAAAAAGGATGCCACCTGTTTGGAGAATGTACATCGTCTTGCAACGCTTATGGCTGAGGGTCAGAGGGGCAGGACGTATAGGCTGAGACTCCAGGACCTCAGACTTTCCCCATGGACAGGCAGGGACTACGAGAAGCAGTCTAAGAGACATTTGAGATGACAAAAGGCCTTTCCGGGTTCAGACCGGAGAGCCTATTCTACATGGCAACGGACTCCAGAACAATAAGTAATAACAATAATAATAATGGTATATTTCTCGGCTATAGGCGAGAAGCACGCGCAAGCGCGTGATTATGGTGTACAGCGCTAATCAGCAAAATGAAATATTCACAAACTTTAGGTAAAAAATTCAAAAGTGTCAGCCATAGAAAAACAGCCGGCGATGGTTTATATGGATCACTTTAATAACGGTTCGCGCGGTAACTTTGAACCAGTTCCGATTTCGGGCTAGGCGGTGGCGCACCGTGAGGATGCCGAAAAGGTCGTTCATACATAATTCTAAAGATACATTGCAAGCGAGAATGATGCAAACCATGATAAACTGCGGCTTAGTGGGGTTCTGCGAACAGCTTAGGTTCGTAATGGAAAGGGGGGAAATGGTGTGGAATTACACTCGGGAAAATCGACGCATGCGAAGAGAATGGCAAACCATGAAGCAGATGCAAACCCTGAATGACGGATCCACCGGGATTCAATAGAAGTAATGGGTTATGAAACAGGGATAAGTGAAACCAATTTTATGAATGTACTTTTTTGAACTTTGGTGAGGGTGGAACGAAACAGCGGTCCTATGAAGGTGAGTTTAACTTCAGGATCAGTGACTTGTACCATTCAGAAATGAGAAAGCACAACTGAGGGGTCCTGGAAGGGTGGAGGATCAGTTTCCAGCCGGACACGGATCGGGGGAAAAATGGACTGCTGCAACGGATACTAAGGCGGAAAATTTCCGCGTTGACTCGAGCGTTATTATGCTGTTTCACGGACAAATATATATACATATATATATATATATATATATATATATATATATATATATATATATATATATATACATTGACGCATTGATCCTCAGTGTTATTCAGCGTCATTACTGGTAATGAGCAACATCCTGTGGGTATAATTCGTCTGGCGGGGCAAATGATGTGTCGGTCAATCAGCTGGGTGTGATGAGATATGACGGATTCAAATAACGACAGGTATATTTGCGGGTTGCGCGTGAACTGTTACTTGTGTTAGCTGCAATGGCGGTATCGGAAGGAAAGGCTTTGTGTTAGGAAACAATAATCGATCCGATACGCAGTCGGGGGTATTTTCTGCAGCTTGGCTGGATTGCAGTCCCAGATGCTATGAAAGGTTCCACTTGGGTTTCTGTTGGTACGAATCAAAGCGGCATCCTTGGTTAACCAGTTTGGCGACTGAGATAGAGGAAAATAGTGGGAGATAGTGTGAAGAAGCTGGGGAAAGTTCGAAACAGGCTGATAGCCAGACCCCAGCTCCTTAGCTTGAGGGTAGTCAACTACTGGAATAAGCTACCGGAAGAGGTAACAGAACTGAGGACCATCCGGGCATTCAAGAGTGCCTCAAATCATGAGTGGAATGAGATCATTTTTGACAGCGACATTTCAGCGTATTACTAGACAGAGAGACGTGATGTCTAGAACTATTGAACGTTTCCATTTGCTACGTGAAGCATTGGTGAAAGCTCACGATGCATAATGACCCAAGCCGTTGATTTGCGATGAGGTTTTACGTACCCCTTCGACTTTTAGCGGGTTTTCGAAGAACACGGCTCAGTGGTGGAAGGCCACCTAGTGCGCATACCATCGAATGTATCCTGGACGCTCGATTGGCACGGCTATTATATTTCCAGCTCAAACTGGACTGGACCGAACTGTTGTGGTGATTGCCTTGCGGTTTGAAATCATAGTGCTCTTGTCCTTTACTTGAGTTTTTGAATAGTCTTGTGAATTAAAATGGTTTAGTTCACATTACAGATCCTATCAGAATTGCATTTAAATGGCGTTTTATCCTTAGAATATTTTTATTCTCCTTTTGGTGTTGCCGAGTGGTGTTCGGTGTTTTTTGAAGCAAGGAAAGAAAGGAACGAAAATTTATGGTAAATGGTATAGAGGGCGAAATATGCGAGAAGTGGGCACTCTCAAAAAGCTCATGAATGGCAAAAGACATCTTTGTCCTTTATAAACAGAACCCATGGGCTAAGTGGGTCTGTGCTTCTAGCAAGGAGGCTGCCAGTCTGGCATTTAAACTGCAGACCCAAGGGCAGGACCAATGCCCACCAAGTAGTATTTTGGCAATAAGCCCCAAAACACCAAAATCAGGTTGCAGGAAGTCGTTTGCGGAGGTTGTAACGATTATTCCGACTGCGAGTAACGCGAAGCCAGTTCAAACAAATCCCAGAACCAGAACAAGGTTGATCCGTAGTTTCTACGGTACTGGATTAACAAGTTATATGCATATAAATATGTACAAACCTCAACTGCACGGCCACAATGCCTAACAACGGAGACCAGAGTTCAACAAAGGCCGATGTCAGGTACAAACGTCACGGCAGTCCAAGTTTGAATCAGAATTATGCCACTTCACGTGAGCAAAATATAAACAAACGTTGAAGTGTAGTGATTGATGCATGTTGTACTTGTTCGAGGGTCAATGAAATAGAGAGCATAGCCTCGACAATACAAGTATATGACAACGGCTAGGGAGGATTTCTACGCATGTGCGGTACACCGCCGACCAAATCCTCCCATGAAATGGTCAACATCCAAGGAGTAAATAGGGGTGCTGATTCGCCCTAACCTACCTAGACCCCAAATCAGTGCATACGTGGGTCGCTATGGGCTCCGCCTATCGTTGGCTAGTAGCAGGCATGCTTGCAGGTTTTTTCAGGTTGTACTCCATCTCTCGAAGTCCTAAAGTTTCCTCTGAGAATGATACGACATTATCCGTATACGAAAAAGGGCTTTTATGTGATAGGGATGCGTAGACAGATACCGAAATGTGGAGGAAAAGGCTGCCTGAACAAGAGTAAAATAGGTGGCGAGACGAAGACAGGATTCTTTATGAAAAATCGAGAAGGCTACAAGGTACTGGAACATCGGGGGCTCAAAAGGTGGTGTTATCATATTAGAAGCATATTTGACTCACAACTTATATCCACTTGAAAACATGTTGAATAATAATGCAAATAGATCACGAAAAAAGAGATATTTCTACAAACGGTCAACAAATGTACGAAGTTAGACACAAATATGCTTCAGAGACGGTGTGAAGAGTTGGGACCTACGAGATAATGCCTGAGGAATAAACAAATAAATTCAGCTTCGTTTGGTATCATCAGACTTGGGTTTAGCTTGGTTTGTAGCATCGACTTCGTCCTCGCCATTGTCACCTTCAAGCTGACATATCTTACCGATATCTCGCAATATCTCTCCTTTGTTCGTTCTCACCAACACCGTGCGCGCGAGGCCATCGATTTCTGTAAGGCAGTCCTTGGTCACTCCAACCATCCAATCGTCTTTATTTAAGTGGCCCTCCACAAGGATGACTACATCACCACATCTGAAAGACCTCTCTCTGGAGATCCACTCCTGCCAAAGCTGCAGTGTCGGTAAGTACTCCCTCGTCCAACGTTTCCAGAAAGCCTGTGCCAGGTGCTTCACTTTTTTCCATCCAACGATGCACATTCCACGTAGGGTTTTCGGAGTGATTGCTCCTACGTTTGGCCGCAGTAATAACATGTCGTTGGGAGCGAGAGCCGGTTAGCCCTCCGGGTCTGGGACGATCGGCACCAGAGGTCTGTTTTTCAGTATGCGTCTTACTTCTTCCGCCAAACCAATTACTAGTGGCGTCACCCAAGGCAGTGTCCTAGGCCCATTGTTATTCCTTATTTATGTCAATGACATTTTCTCTTCTATTCGACACGGCACTCCTTTCCTCTTTGCCGACGACATAAAATAGTGTACTCCTTCCTCCCTAATGACTATCTGTGTCTCTGTGCAACATATCGCATGACTTACTCGTCCTGCAAACTTGGTGTGTCTCGTGGTTCATGGAATTCTCTGCGGAAAAGAAGCTTACTTCTATCCCGCAAGTGCACTGTACCACCCAGCTAAATTTGTCTGGACGGCCTTCCCATCCCCATACACCCCACGGTTACCGATCTTGGCGTACGTTAATCTTGTTCCTCTAACTTCTCAGAACAGGCATCATTCCAAATCGCTAAGGCTAAGCGAACCCTAGGCCTGATCAATCGGTGTTTCTTAATACCAACCAGTCGCCTCTCCATGTATCTCTCACACGTGAGACCGCTCCTAGAATATTGTCCCATTACCTCCAGCCTCTGGCCACGTTCCTCTGTTGTATCTCTTGAGAACGTTCAGCTTACTTTCACCAGAAGGCTGTTGGGCGTATCCATAGCCCTAACATGCCGCCAGCGCTGTGAGCTCCAACAAATTGAGCCTCTATGGATTAGTCGCATGAGGCTCAACCTGATTTTCCTTTTTAAGCTAATCCATAATCAGGCCCACACCTCTTATCCCATCTCGTTCGTTGCGCCCTGCTCCTACCCTTTCCGACATCTTGCCTTCTCTCTCCCTGTCCCTCAATCCAATCTCAGTCTGAAGTCCCGGTTCCGTTTGTCAGCCTACTCCGAAGTCCGGAATAGGCTCCCCTACTAGCTTACGCAGTGCCCCCTCAATGTTCGCTTTTAGGCGAGCACTTGTGTCACGCTTAACATATCCCAATGCTATGTTGCTCACCAATGAGATCGTCTCCGCCGACCCGGCCTTTGAAAGGGGCCTCACACTGTAACTCTACTACCTCCGCGCCGCAGGCCACTAGGTATACTCCATGCCCGACACTTCTCCTCTCTCTAGTGCCGCGAACTAAGGCCATTGCCATCCCTGATCCACAGTGAACTTATCTCCTGCCTTCAAAAGATAACCCTATTGATCACCTACGTTCATCTGTTATACATCATATTCATTTTTTTCTCCTCAGTATCCGTTGCTTCTCAGCTGGAGCATACCCAAACTGCGCTTCTCTATCTTTTTTCCCTTTCAAGTGATCCTCAGTGACGGCCAACCACTTCCGGCATTGTGCCGACCATCTCCCTGGCAGGTGCACCTGGATAATATTGCCACACGGTCGTCTACCAGTCGCTGTTTCCGTTGGCTCTCCTGCCCAAGATCTCACGTCTTGGCCAATTTTTCCTGGGTCACGCACCCCTATCGCGGTCGTTTTGTCCCCTGTACAGTTATCCATGAACACTCGTGCCACTCCCAACAGTGCGGGGCGCGGTCAGATCCATCGCTATGGCCGGCGCACATCGGGCGTGCAGGCCGTCTGCAACGATGTGCGATCGCAATTAGACCGGCGGATAACACCTCCTGTGTTCACTTCACGAAGTGTTTTTCAGGTTGGGTGCCCAGAGCACGGCCAGTCCCACCCACTAGCACTGTTTGCGGATTGCACGCTCTACTTTTTCTCGGACTACCGCATCCAATGCAGTCGGTTGAAAATTGCATCCACCTCATCCTTTTTCCGCCACAGTTTGTTCACCTACAGTTCTTATCATCTGTTATCACTTCCATTTTTATCGCCCTACCACGGTGTGCACACCTACACATTCTGCCCTTCCCCCTATCGCCTCTCTCCACATCAACTTTCATTGCTTTGAGTCACTATCGTCCTAACCACTCTTCTCTGCCGACGCTCGCCACTATCTCTTTTTCCACCTGCTGTCATTGCTGGCTTCTATTCTATATGCACTTGGTATTACCCTCTGCTCAGAATGCCCATCGATAGCATTCGTATACCCCACTGCCTGTTGTTTTGTTAAATCCCTCCTTGTTCTCCCTCCTCATGCCCAATGCCATTATGCACCAATCACACCCGCACCCATGACCAATCCACACATTAGAGGTTGCCGCTTCAAACTTCGCCTCTTTTACAGTCGCATTTATTATCTAATCACCACCATTACCATATTATCCTTTCTTGGCTCTGCAATTCCTCTGTGGTTCTTTCCATTAGGCAGTGTCTCGATTAGTATCCACCTGTTCAATTGTCTGCCGACACACAGCTCTCCGGGTCCGTTGCTCCAACTCCGCCGCGCATTCATTTTTTGGGCCTTTTTGTTCTATTACTGGTTCACTTATCTTGGGGCGTCCTGCTTCCTTCTCCGCCTCCTTCGTGTTTCATCTGCAATAAAATGATCTGATTGTTCGTGTCTTACCTGTGTCTCCCCGGTCATTGCCTTCATCCCATGAACCGTTTATCGCTCGCTACAGGCACTTTTCTGTGCCTTCCGGTGTGATCTGCTTTTCCATGTTCCACCGATTGTAAAGACAACTTTGAGTCGTGATGTTATTTTACACTTCCAAATCTTTTGATCTGTCACTACCTGATTCCTCTGGTCCGTCATTACATGTCGCACCTGCATTGATCGAATAATTAGACACATTCTTACCTGTGCTTTTGTCCTATCCTTCATCTTCACTCGTTTATTATCTGCTCTTCACTGCCGGCATCACTTTTGTGCTTCTTCACTCTTTTCTTTCTTTTGATCCACTATGTTATCCTGTCATGAGGAACTTCGTTTGAATTCTCCCAAGTTAATCCTGCAAACTTTGATTCCATCCCGTCTCCCTCCCCCAATCACTGATAGTTTTTTCTCCTAGTACTCCATCGCTCTTTTGCTCCTGCTCCTCGCATATCTATTTATGTACTTATAGATATATACATATTGTAAAAAGTTCGGAAAATCCCGCTCCATGCATTAGCATCTATGTTACAAACGACATTTATCATTCGTATGAACTATGTTTGCTGGAATTCCGCTTGTTTTTTTTATTTCTCTTAATCTTTGTCACAAACCGGACTCCTACCGTTGCCTCGAGCGAGAGTCGCTCAGCTTGAACTTCTTTGTGGCTGCATTTGGTAATCTAATCCTATGTATCTAACCTTTTGCTGTAACTCAGCTGCAGTTGCTGACTTGTTGTCCAATTTGGAGCAAAAGAGCCAAGAAGGAACACCATTGAGGTTTGATTATTGTAAAACTAATTAATTTGTTGTATATAGTACCGAATCGACTTTGTTTAAAATTGTATCGAAATTGGCCGCCACGCATCGCCCGAACTTTCCGATGCCTGGACTTTGCATTATATATATATATATATATATATATATATATATATATGTATATATACATATATATATATATATACATCTGCCCTGCATTCTGCACTTTTTGCCGGCTTTTTCTCATGCTACCGTCCCGCTGACCCTCATGAGATGCATCCGCTCTTTTTATATCTGCACCTCATATTTACCATATCGAATCCCTATAGATAATTCTTGCCGTCCGTCCCACCCTTTACTTATTCCAATGCCCGCTACCTGTTCATCGATGAGTTTTGTGCCCTGTCCGCTGACCATCTACTGCAGTGTAGCACAAGCTCATTACTATATAATCCCTAGCAATGGATCCTTCTTTTTTCCTCCACCGTCTCCCGCTACCACCCTTTCCCATATCAATTTCTAGCCCCCTCCATGCATGCCTCACAGTTTTCAGATATCCCCAATTGGGCCACAGGCATTTCTTGTGTGCCTTTCAGTTTGATCTGCTTTTCCTTGTTCCACTGATTGTAATGACTACGTTTTGTCATGATGTTCTTTTACAGTTTCAAATCGTGTTATCTGTCACTACCCGATTCCTCTGGTCCGTCATTACATGTCGCACCCGCATTGATCAAGTAATTAGACCCATTCCCACCTGTTCTCTTCGACTCTATCCTTCATTTTCACTCTTCCATGAACTGCTCCTCACAGTATTCATCACTTCTGTGCTTCCGCATTCCATTTTTCTCTCCGTTGGGCTGCCATGTGCACCTGTCATAAAGATAATCCACCACGATATTCCAAAGGTAATTCTACATACTCCTCTAAATGACTGATAATTCATTTTTAGGACCCCACTGTTATTGCTCTTGCTCCCTTTATACCTACACATATGTACACACAATATATATATATATATATATATATATATATATATATGTATATATACATATATATATATATAATTGCGCATATATGTATATATGCACGCGCTCTGCATCTTGCAGTTCCTCACCGGCCACTTGTCTTGCTATCATCCCACCGACCGTCATGATATGCATCTATCAATTCTACATCTGTGTCTCACAGTCACCGTATCCAATCCGTCTGAATCATTTTTATCGTCTGATCAATCTTCTAAGTTTTGTATTGCTCGCTCCCTGTTTTAGGATAAATTTGTGCCTTTTCCGCAGACAATCCGCTGCAGAGTACCAATACTTCATTGATATCTAATCCACTGCAGTGCACCTCATTTTTTTCTCCATCGTCTCTGGCTACTGTAGTTCCTTATACCGATTTCCAGCCTTTATCATGTTTATCAGTCGGCCTTTGGATGTATCCACCCGGACCAATCACACTGCCCACCTGACCTTAACTTTCAAACTCACCGAGCGTCCATTCAAATCCTCCCCTGATTTCATTTAAACTCCCCACAATCTCTATGTTATGCATACATCTATCCTATTTTCATCCCACCTTATTCCCTCTTTTGAGCCTTTTTATCCTACATTTTCATGAATTATATCTGTCTATTCTACCACCTGTATCAACAAGACTACTCACATGGCATGCTTTGAGTGTCTCCGAAATAAATCAGTACTGTTCTGTCAGTAAAGTAGTCAGCATGTCGTCATCGAGGTTTTGTTATGAGGTCGGGGCCGCGAGTATTTTCCTAGAAGACCGTATCGGCCTTCCCCAAACCCCACCACGATGACTGGCGTGGGGTGGGTTAAAGTGCCATTCTATCCCCTATGCTACGGTCTTACTTTGTATTTTGGCGTGGTCCAGGTGGTTCCGCCATTTCCCTAACTCTTCATGAGCTCCGACGAAGTTCAAGCCACTGTCTGAGTATACGTTTTTGAGGACGCCCCGCCTGGCGATGGACCTTTGATAGGCCATTAGAAATGAATCGGTGGTCATATTACGCACCACTTCAAGATGGACTGTTCTGGATTGTACGCATGTTATCTGGCAGCCATACCTCTTTTGGGTGCTCCTTTGCTGTCGTACAAGTAACGGGCTAAAGCAATCGACGCCCATTTCAACGAACGGGCACGATCCCGGTTGAACTTGCACGGCTGGATGGAGGCCATCAGTTGTTGGCCTGCTACCGCCCTCCGGCGACGACAAGTGATGCAGTTGCCTATGACTCGCTCGACCGTCGCTGGTTTCTTTGTCACCCAAAGTCGTCGACGTATATTGTTCAATAAACGGTTCGAACCTGTGTGTCCCTCTTCCCGATGTACATGGTCCATCAGGCATCTCGTTATGTAGTGGCCACCAGGGACTATTATGGGGTATTGTGTTTCGTACTCTAGATTTGAATTCGTCAGCCGCTTTCCAACTCTCGTTAGTCTGTTGGTTCGCATGGGGTTTAGACTTCGGATACTGCTGTGCAACAGATGGCTTCCTTTGGTGTCATCATCTATCTCGGCTAGCTCGCAGGCCTCGAAAGGGAAAGCGTCTAGCTGTAGTAGGCGTGGAAAGTAGAGTTCAGCTTGGTTCAGCTCACCCGGTAGTGTCGTCCCCACATTCAGTGTGTTTTGTGGTCGTGCGCCTTTCATAATGGGTAGGAGTGCTTTGTATCGTGTCCGCCAGACCACGGCCCTTAACATTTTTATCCAGTCGCGGAAGTGGCACAGTATTTCTATCAGGCTTACGCTTCCCGTGAAGTTTGTGTCCAGAATCAGTCTTTTGGTCTCGATATCGCCATCATTGGGCTTAGGCATTAGTAGCGTTGGCCACATCTCTTTAGCTGCAGTGAGGAAGTCCGGTCCCATTGTCCACATCCGCAACCTCTCCAATGTTTTCAGGCCCCTTGAGCGGAAGTCGGCCGGGTTACTGGCAGATTGTACAACGTGCGGTTGATCGGGTTTTTGGTCGTCTCGTGGATTTTAGTGAGTGTGTCGTCCACGAAGGTGTTAGAGCAAGTGGCAATGTTATTTACGTAGTGCAGTGCCTTGGCTGAGTCCGCTCAAAAGTTTATTTCCCAGTCTATCCGGTTGAAGCATCTCTTAATCAGCCCCGCGGCTTTCACGGCCAGTACTGCTGCCGTCAGTTCCAGCTTTGGAATCGACACGGTTTTCAGAGGAGCCACTCTCGCCTTTGCGAACAATATCTGACTGTGCCGCCCACCATTTTCGTCCACTCAGCGGCCGTAAGCCACTATCCCGTAGCCCTTTCCTGATGCATCAGAAAATAAATGCAGTTGGACATCGTTCGTGCTCTTGATTCCCGTTAAGCTTCTTTGTATTTTGATCTCATCAAGTTGCTCCATGCTGTGCAGCCAGTCGCGCCATCGCTTATCGTCGTCATCCTGGATAGGTTCGTCCCAACCCGTCCCTCTCTGGCACAGCGATTGCAGCAAGCACTTTCTCGGTAACAACCATGGCGAAACAAAACCTAGGGGATCATAGAGGCTTCAGACCGATGATAGAATTCCTCTCCGTGTGGCTGGTTTTCTGGGTAGGTCCAGAGTGAATATGAATTCGTCACCTCCGGGTTTCCATTAAAGACCAAGCGTACGCCCCGTTTTTGAAGGGGACTCCAAAAGCTCTCTCGCACACTCCATTTTCTCGGACTTCGGGATAACACTGAGCACCTTGCGGCTGTCTGAATCCCATTCAGTGAGGTTGAATCCTCCGGCCTTTGGAGTGGCGATCAGTTCGGTCATAAATAGAATAGCAGTATTTGGGTCGGCAAAGGAACACAGAAAATTGTCCACTTAAAAGGGGTCCATTGCTCTTCCCAACAGATTGCTGGTGCCGCCAAAGCGCTTGAAGGTTTCCCGGGGGGCACAATTAGCACAGAAGGGGGATGAAACCGTCCCAAAGGGATGAGTGGTCAGCCTGTACTCGTCTGGTTCACGATTTGCGTCGCATTCAGGCCACCAGAGAGGAAGAAACGCGTCCCCACCTTCAACGGGTATCTTCATTTGTAGAAACATTTCACGTATCTCCGCATAGACGGCCACTTTTCCTAGCCGAAAACGACATACATCCCCGACTAATGGTGTTGTCCAGTCTGGGCCCTGTAGTATATGATAGTTGAGTGACACACCCTGACATTTCGCGGCACGCTCGAAAGCCCCCCTAACCTTCCCCGGCCTCTCTGGGTTAGCGACCGGGTGATGGGGTAGGTACCACCTCAAATTTGCTCTGGTTACCGCTGTATCTACTCCTTCTGTATAACCCAAGTCTATGTTATGTTGCATGACCCGCGTGTATTCTATCCTTAATTGTGGTTCTCGAATTAGCCTGGTTTTGAGGAAGCGCAATCTTTTCAAAGCTGTTTCTCAGGTGTTTGGTATAGGTTTCATGTTGGGTCTTCACAGGACGGGAACCTCGAAAAGATCTATCACATACTTGGCGTTCTCGGCTAACATTTTCAAAGCCGACTTATCTTCTCGGGATGGGGCACCTCTATCAGTGGCCAGGTTTGGAAACTTAGCGTCATACAGCTGTTGGAATGCTTGTTCAATGTTCGCCGTTTCCACCGAAGTGCAAATGATTTGGATTTGTTTGCAACATCTTCCATTTCTACTACCATATAAAGTCTGGCCAAATATATTGCGTACTGCACAGAGTGATTTGCGGCTTCCTGTTTCTTGATCCAGGACCCTATACACCTCCGGTACATCCCAACCAATCAGCAGAGCAATTCTATTGTTCTGCCACACCTCGATTGTAACCCCATCGAGATGCGGCCACTGAGTTAGAATCGGTTGCATTGACTGAGGCGCTCTCATCGGCAGATTCTTTGTGGCGAATGCTTTTAGAGTTTTTGCTCTATCGTCGTTGACCAAGGAAACGAGTTGTAGGCGCAGTTTGGTCGACTGGATGACCTGGGTGCCACTCACTGTGCTCACCGCTAAAGTAGATTGATTCCCTCTGATCCCATATCCCTCTGCGAGCTCCTTCCTTACTAGAGTGGTATCGGGTCATTATCTACGAAGGCCAACGCTCTCATAAACCCAACTGGGTTTTCTACGCCGACTGTTATTACTCCCAGGCGAAAGGGCTTGTTAGTGGAGCGAGACATCGAACCGACCACACTCAGTTTCGGGGGTTCTTTGGCATTCAAAATCTGGCATTTGTGTAGTAGGTAATGGTGCTTACCATGGCATCCATCCTGACTACAACTGGGTTTCGTTTCGACACACCTCTGCTCGATATGAATCGTTGAGACAGACGAAGCACGTGCCCCAGTCTCTTAGCCATTTCCCATCGTTCGTCGACGTCTATGATTCGGAGGCAAGGGCGTTCCGTTAGGCGATGAGGCGCCCCACAAACTACACACCAGCAAGTTTTCACCTTCGCGAGATAAGGCCTGTGTGTTTGCCCATGGTTGACTTCTACTTGGTTACCTGGTCCAGGTTTGCGTCTTCCTCATCCTAGGTAACTCGCTGGTCTCGCGCACAAGTTGACCGAAACGACTGTTTGCTATCCGGGCATGACGGTCTCTAAACTGCATCAGGTCCTCAAACGTGGTTTCTCGCTCAAATCTACTGATCCCTCCGGCTTCCTCGGTCCACCTACCTTGTAGTTCTGTGGGTAAACTGTGCTCTATGGTATCCAATGTGTGCATAGCGTTCAGGTCCGATCGATAATCTAGGTGATTCAGTGCGATGCTGCAGTTCTGCATTTTTATCACCAGGCTGGCTAGAGAGCCCGACTCGCCTTTGGAACGTTTTGCCTCTGACAGTACACCATCAATCAAATTCCGGGCCACCTTAAATGGATGCCCAAACAGGTCTTTCAGGATTTCACGGTATCCAGCATCGAGCTCCCGTCGATAGCTTCCCTGGCTCTTCCACGAAAGTAATGCAGCGAATGCAAGAGTCTCTGTCCTGGATCGGATACTCTCCTTTCCACAAAGTTGTCGTATTTCTTGACGAACTTACAGTACTGTTCTGTGCTCCCGTCGAATGGGGGCAATTCCACTCTTGGTAAGTCAGTAGCGTGGGTTAAACTGGTACAAGTCGAATTTAAACGTTCCATGGAACGGCTAGGCTAAGTAGCCGTAAGCTCCGTGGTCTCCAAAGTCACCTCTCGCTCCCATCTTTGGAGTTGATCTTTTCTGGCTGATTCAGCTTCTTCTCTGGCCTGCCTAAGCTGGGTCTCTAACTCAACTATTCTCCATCGATAGATATCGTCGCCTTTAAATCCTATACCACTATCTGAAGTACATGAAATTGCACTGACAGGACTAGTAGACCTAGAAATATCTAAGGAATCAGTATCACCCAAAAATACCCCAGGGACTCGCCGGGTTACTTCCTCTCCGGCTCCGACTTGCCTTTGTCCTTTTCTCGGCATTTCTGATTGATTTTCTCCCGGAGATTCTAGGTTGAGTACAGTAAAGGTTATTCCGACTGTGAGTAACACGAAGCCAGTTCAAACAAATCCCAGAACCAGAACAAGGTTGATCCGTAGTTTCTACGGTACTGGAATAACAAGTTATATGCATATAAATATGTACAAACCTCAACTGCACGGCCACAATGCCTAACAACGGAGACCAGAGTTCAACAAAGGCCGATGTCAGGTACAAACGTCACGGCAGTCCAAGTTTGAATCAGAATTATGCCACTTCACGTGAGCAAAATATAAACAAATGTTGAAGTGTAGTGATTGATGCATGTTGTACTTGTTCGAGGGTCAATGAAATAGAGAGCATAGCCTCGACAATACAAGTATATGACAACGGCTAGGGAGGATTTCCACGCATGTACAATAAAGAAGTAATGGCCACACCCGTGAGGACAGTCATCAGGGTGAGTAGGCCAGTTCCGAGAGCTTGCCATGGGATCTTTGCCTCAACTCCGTTGAAGCAGACCGACGAGGGACAGTGGACTGAGCAGAAGCCTAGAAGTGCAACGCAGTCCAAAAAGAAAAACAACTGTAATATGGCGGGGGATGGGCCAGTTGGGCTGGACGACCCTGCGCCTCTGGTGTTGGAAAACAAGGTGACTTATCTGAGAAGGCAAATCTTGTCGGTAGGCAGGATCTCAAGCAGCAGGCTCCAGATTCTAAACCAGCAAGAATTTTGTATTGGGGAATGGAAAGCCAGGCGGAACATAGATAGTAGGAGGGTCTACGATATACTGCGAATCTCAGGTGTTCCGTACCATATCACTCTGAGAAGGATGCACAGAGTGGGAACACGGAAGTCACCACTTGGGAACAAAGGTGAATATCGTGCGCGACCAATATTTGTGGGGTTAGCTGATCAGGCCACCCGGGATAGGCTGCTGGTGAAGGCAGCATTGGTGGCTCATACCATCAATGGTAGATACCAAATTGTGCTAGGCGAGCATAGAGTAAGTCCTGGTGGCCTAGCTCCAGGGGTAACCTGGCTCGACCAGCCGGGGCGCTGGTGAGAAACCAACAAGTTCAGCAGAATGCCGTGCTCGGCTCTCAGGCCCCGGCTCCGACAATAGTAAAGAAGCCGCGAGCGGTGTCGGGAATAGTTGCAACTGAAGACGCGCTAGAGATAAAATTGGCAGAACCTTCAGAAGGTGAGGGACAGCGAGACCTTTGCCAGTCTGGACGTTGTGGCAACTCCTATAGAGATGGACCGGTAGTGGTCGGAAGTTCTGGATCATCAGCCAGCGTCATGCACAGCAGCGGGGATGACCGATGCAAGAAACTTGTCATCATCTCGGCCGTCGAGCCTGAGAACCAGACAGGAGTGAATAATAAGAGACACCTGAGTGACGGAGCAAACGCGGTGGTGTTGTATGCTAACGCGTGAAGTATACGAAACAAATGGATGGAACTCACCACAACCGCCGGGGAGCGTAAAGCGGCAATAGGTGCCGTTACGGACGCGTGGTTTTCTAAAGAAGACCATGTGCCAGGCCTAGTAAGTAAAGGTTTTGCAGTCTATAGGCAAGGTAGAGAACACGGTAGCCTTGGTGGAGGGAAACCATCCTCTTTAGGTCAGGTACAAACCACCTTGAGTCTCACACCAAGATGATGATGATAATGATAATAATAATAATAAAAATAATGGTATATTTCTCGGCCATGGTCGAGACGCACGCGCTAGCGCATCATCATGGTGTAACACGTTACTCAATAAGGCGAAATATTCACAACTTCAAAGTATGGAAGTCAAGCGTATCAGCGATAGATAAACATAGCCAGCAACAGTTTGAATGGGTCATTTTAATAGTGGCTTGCGCGGCAGTTTCAAACCGGTTTCGAATCCGGGCTGGGCGGTGGTGCGCGGTGGAGATATCGGAAAGTCGTTAGCGCAGTGCCAAGGACGCATTATGAACGAGAATGATGCAGGCTGAGGAAACGGAGGCCTACTAAGGTTCTGCAGATGGAGTAAATTTCGAACAAGAAGAAAAGGAAGAAAAAAGTTGTAAAGAAGTGTTCTCGGGAAAGTCGATGCATGCGATGAGGATAGCGATCGGTGAAGACGACGCAGACCCTGGATGACGGATTTACCGGAGTTCAATAAACGAAATGAATTTCGAAACCCCGCCGAGACCAATTTCGTGAAAGTAAACACTGGTGGATGTGGGAAAAACAGCAGTCCATAAAAAAGTGAGTTTAGATTTAAGATCAGTAACATGTACCATTCAGAAATCAGAAAGCGCAACTGGAGGGTCCTCGAGAAGTGGAGAGTCAATTTCCAACCGGCTACGGTTCGGGGGAAAGGTAAACTATGGTAACGGATAATAAAGTGGGAAATCGCCGCATGGACTTGAGCAATAATATGCTGTTTCACTGACAAATATATATGTATATGTTGACGCATTTGCCTTCAGTGTTATTCAGAGTCATTCCTGGTAACGTACGACATCATATGAGAATGTTCCGTCTGGCAGAGCAAAGTGTGTGTCGGTCATCCAGCTGAGTGTGGTGGTATATTAGCAAGATGCGCATAAACTGTAATTTGTGTTGGTTGCTTTAGAAAAAGCTGAACGACCTGATAAGAAATTGGGAGTATTTCCTGTCCGGTGGCTTAATTTCGGTCCCAGTTACTATGGTAGGTTCTATTTGAGCCTCTGTCCGTACGAGTCAAAGTGGCATCCTTGGTTATCCGGTTTGGCGACTGCGATAATGGGAGACAACGAACCTGAAATAAAGGGAGATTGCAGTCTGGACGTGGTTCCAGCTGTGGGTTATGATGATATATGAAGACAATAAATAATGGACTGGTAAGGTCTGTGTGAGTGAGGCATGGATCAAGTTTCATTTGAGCAGTCACTGGCACCTACTCTACATTATAATTAAAATAGGCTCGCAGTGGATTTGTGCTATACTGCTTCAGGCTAACTGAGTTGCGTACACTAGTTTTGTAACTGTGTTTGCATCCCAAGAAATTCATAGTTTCGCACGTTGGCACGGCATCGCTCGGACACTAATAAAAGACCTAGGGTCTCACGGTTTATAGCAGTTAGAAATGATAACCCTCAGTACCGCTTGCTTACACAGAACGCAGTTCGGCAACAAGGCGATAAGATAGGTTTGAAATAACAGACTGTGAGCGAATGGGACTGGCACACTGTTAGCGTAGCCCCATTCTGTCACAGTCTCTTCCGGTATAGTGGTTATTCTACACTGAGTAGTTTCTGAGGAGCCTTAAAGTAGAAGAAACTATTGGGGTGACGGAGGTGATACATTAGAGGCAATCAGTCACGTGCCTTGGAACGTTAACGTGAGTTCATTTATGCTCTTACTCGATGGTGCTATCGTACTGACATTTGCTCGAGTGTGGGCAAGAAAATCGGATGTAGACATGATTGCATGGTTATCGCGGTGTCTTTTTCGTCGGTACCGCATTGCAAAGCAGAAAAACACCGATGTGAGGATTGGTTTTGGGGAGCCGTGAGAAATGGGAATGGGATGGGTCCGAATTTTCATCAGGGAAGCAAACTTTAACGACCTAAATTTGGTGCTCATGGTGGGCTGCACAAGGGCCTGCTTCAGGTAGGGCGGTAGCACAATACACAACTACTGGCATCCAGCACGTGGCGCTCCAAGAATGATCCACACTTTTTTAGATGTTTTTATTTATTTATTTATTTATTAATTTTATGGTTTTATCACAGTCAGGTATCTGGCTGTCAGAGAAGGCGGAGCTGCTTCTGGTGGGCGACCACAGCTCCCACGCCTCGGCCGAAACATGGACTGCATGTAACAGGCCGCGTTGGGAATAGGTCAACCACACCAGTCAATCCGTAGCAACACTGTAACCCGGAGACATGAGTCACATGTGACAAGGCTAGTGTAACAGCCGGTCGTGGAAAATCCCCTTTTTTCCCTCGCGATTCAGTGTTTTTCCCAACATCACTCATTTGCCTTCACTATTGTTTTGTCTTTACGAACTGGTTGTTTTTCTGGACCAATTGTTGTTTGTTCGCACCCAGGGCGCTACTTTGGCACATCCTTGTTCGGGACCTGCGTGATGCACGTGCTGTTTGCTCACACGCTGCTATTCGGTCTTTCGTTGTTGAGTCCTTGCGATCGTATTATTGAGGTTTGTATATTGTTTATGTCATTGTTCATGTAATAATCTAGTATCGTAGAATATCACGGATAATCGTCTTTCGATTTCGGGTCCCGTTGCGAATTTGGCTACGCATTGCTCAAACGTTCGTTACAGCTGTTGTGCCTGAAGGACAAAACAGTGGGGTATTCTTTCTCGCTTTTTATGCCAATCTCTACTTTTTGGTGGTCATGTCTTATTGGTGGTCAACTCTGTGCAGGAAGACCATCACGGCCAGGAATGTTTGCAGAAGTGCCGCGTTAACACTTGCTTTATCCGTGAAGTCAGAACCCTCATGCTGTTTACATGGGACAAAAAATGCAGGGGGAGGTAGAGTCAACCACAGCCTGCGGTTATTCAATGGGGTTTGTGTTCAACGAAACGCCAGTCTACACAAGGATGGGATACAACTTGCAGCACTAGCAACGTGATTCGTCGGGATGATCCACAGATTGTTTGTAGTTTTGCTGGCTAAGTATCAAATTTTATATAGGCCAATCATGGAAGATGCTAGAGTTCTGTGGTAGGGACGGAGGTTTAGCTGTGAGTGGCTAATGGTGACCACCAGATGGAGGTTGAGGAGTCTGACAGGTGCTACGTCTTTGGTTAGAGACAAAGGCAAAGGCTAAGTAAAAACAGCACTAGGAATGTTTAAAGACTACCTCTCATGCTTCCAGTGGTATTTCATATAATCAAATACGACTTCTGATGCACTGGCCTCAGGCATGAGAGTTACTATGTTTAGGCATTTAACCTGGTAGGTTTACGCTTAGGTGATGGCAGCTACGGTGTATGATGTGGCACATCCTAGATTATCAAGGGTTCTGGTTAGTATCACGCTTTCCTCATAAGCTCTATCAAACGTCATGTTAGGATTTATAATGGTATATATAGATCAAATCTATACCCGGGCAAGAAATCTGAGAGGAGCGGAAGCCAGGATAAATAAGAGGATCAAGGAGTGACATTAACCAGAACCCTTGATAATCTAGGATGTGCCACATCATACACCGTAGCTGCCATCACCTAAGCGTAAACCTACCAGGTTAAATGCCTAAACATAGTAACTCTCATGCCTGAGGCCAGTGCATCAGAAGTCGTATTTGATTATATGAAATACCACTGGAAGCATGAGAGGTAGTCTTTAAACATTCCTAGTGCTGTTTTTACTTAGCCTTTGCCTTTGTCTCTAACCAAAGACGTAGCACCTGTCAGACTCCTCAACCTCCATCTGGTGGTCACCATTAGCCACTCACAGCTAAACCTCCGTCCCTACCACAGAACTCTAGCATCTTCCATGATTGGCCTATATAAAATTTGATACTTAGCCAGCAAAACTACAAACAATCTGTGGATCATCCCGACGAATCACGTTGCTAGTGCTGCAAGTTGTATCCCATCCTTGTGTAGACTGGCGTTTCGTTGAACACAAACCCCATTGAATAACCGCAGGCTGTGGTTGACTCTACCTCCCCCTGCATTTTTTGTCCCATGTAAACAGCATGAGGGTTCTGACTTCACGGATAAAGCAAGTGTTAACGCGGCACTTCTGCAAACATTCCTGGCCGTGATGGTCTTCCTGCACAGAGTTGACCACCAATAAGACATGACCACCAAAAAGTAGAGATTGGCATAAAAAGCGAGAAAGAATACCCCACTGTTTTGTCCTTCAGGCACAACAGCTGTAACGAACGTTTGAGCAATGCGTAGCCAAATTCGCAACGGGACCCGAAATCGAAAGACGATTATCCGTGATATTCTACGATACTAGATTATTACATGAACAATGACATAAACAATATACAAACCTCAATAATACGATCGCAAGGACTCAACAACGAAAGACCGAATAGCAGCGTGTGAGCAAACAGCACGTGCATCACGCAGGTCCCGAACAAGGATGTGCCAAAGTAGCGCCCTGGGTGCGAACAAACAACAATTGGTCCAGAAAAACAACCAGTTCGTAAAGACAAAACAATAGTGAAGGCAAATGAGTGATGTTGGGAAAAACACTGAATCGCGAGGGAAAAAAGGGGATTTTCCACGACCGGCTGTTACACTAGCCTTGTCACATGTGACTCATGTCTCCGGGTTACAGTGTTGCTACGGATTGACTGGTGTGGTTGACCTATTCCCAACGCGGCCTGTTACATGCAGTCCATGTTTCGGCCGAGGCGTGGGAGCTGTGGTCGCCCACCAGAAGCAGCTCCGCCTTCTCTGACAGCCAGATACCTGACTGTGATAAAACCATAAAATTAATAAATAAATAAATAAATAAAAACATCTAAAAAAGTGTGGATCATTCTTGGAGCGCCACGTGCTGGATGCCAGTAGTTGTGTATTGTGCTACCGCCCTACCTGAAGCAGGCCCTTGTGCAGCCCACCATGAGCACCAAATTTAGGTCGTTAAAGTTTGCTTCCCTGATGAAAATTCGGACCCATCCCATTCCCATTTCTCACGGCTCCCCAAAACCAATCCTCACATCGGTGTTTTTCTGCTTTGCAATGCGGTACCGACGAAAAAGACACCGCGATAACCATGCAATCATGTCTACATCCGATTTTCTTGCCCACACTCGAGCAAATGTCAGTACGATAGCACCATCGAGTAAGAGCATAAATGAACTCACGTTAACGTTCCAAGGCACGTGACTGATTGCCTCTAATGTATCACCTCCGTCACCCCAATAGTTTCTTCTACTTTAAGGCTCCTCAGAAACTACTCAGTGTAGAATAACCACTATACCGGAAGAGACTGTGACAGAATGGGGCTACGCTAACAGTGTGCCAGTCCCATTCGCTCACAGTCTGTTATTTCAAACCTATCTTATCGCCTTGTTGCCGAACTGCGTTCTGTGTAAGCAAGCGGTACTGAGGGTTATCATTTCTAACTGCTATAAACCGTGAGACCCTAGGTCTTTTATTAGTGTCCGAGCGATGCCGTGCCAACGTGCGAAACTATGAATTTCTTGGGATGCAAACACAGTTACAAAACTAGTGTACGCAACTCAGTTAGCCTGAAGCAGTATAGCACAAATCCACTGCGAGCCTATTTTAATTATAATGTAGAGTAGGTGCCAGTGACTGCTCAAATGAAACTTGATCCATGCCTCACTCACACAGACCTTACCAGTCCATTATTTATTGTCTTCATATATCATCATAACCCACAGCTGGAACCACGTCCAGACTGCAATCTCCCTTTATTTCAGGTTCGTTGTCTCCCATTATCGCAGTCGCCAAACCGGATAACCAAGGATGCCACTTTGACTCGTACGGACAGAGGCTCAAATAGAACCTACCATAGTAACTGGGACCGAAATTAAGCCACCGGACAGGAAATACTCCCAATTTCTTATCAGGTCGTTCAGCTTTTTCTAAAGCAACCAACACAAATTACAGTTTATGCGCATCTTGCTAATATACCACCACACTCAGCTGGATGACCGACACACACTTTGCTCTGCCAGACGGAACATTCTCATATGATGTCGTACGTTACCAGGAATGACTCTGAATAACACTGAAGGCAAATGCGTCAACATATACATATATATTTGTCAGTGAAACAGCATATTATTGCTCAAGTCCATGCGGCGATTTCCCACTTTATTATCCGTTACCATAGTTTACCTTTCCCCCGAACCGTAGCCGGTTGGAAATTGACTCTCCACTTCTCGAGGACCCTCCAGTTGCGCTTTCTGATTTCTGAATGGTACATGTTACTGATCTTAAATCTAAACTCACTTTTTTATGGACTGCTGTTTTTCCCACATCCACCAGTGTTTACTTTCACGAAATTGGTCTCGGCGGGGTTTCGAAATTCATTTCGTTTATTGAACTCCGGTAAATCCGTCATCCAGGGTCTGCGTCGTCTTCACCGATCGCTATCCTCATCGCATGCATCGACTTTCCCGAGAACACTTCTTTACAACTTTTTTCTTCCTTTTCTTCTTGTTCGAAATTTACTCCATCTGCAGAACCTTAGTAGGCCTCCGTTTCCTCAGCCTGCATCATTCTCGTTCATAATGCGTCCTTGGCACTGCGCTAACGACTTTCCGATATCTCCACCGCGCACCACCGCCCAGCCCGGATTCGAAACCGGTTTGAAACTGCCGCGCAAGCCACTATTAAAATGACCCATTCAAACTGTTGCTGGCTATGTTTATCTATCGCTGATACGCTTGACTTCCATACTTTGAAGTTGTGAATATTTCGCCTTATTGAGTAACGTGTTACACCATGATGATGCGCTAGCGCGTGCGTCTCGACCATGGCCGAGAAATATACCATTATTTTTATTATTATTATTATTATTATCATCATCATCTTGGTGTGAGACTCAAGGTGGTTTGTACCTGACCTAAAGAGGATGGTTTCCCTCCACCAAGGCTACCGTGTTCTCTACCTTGCCTATAGACTGCAAAACCTTTACTTACTAGGCCTGGCACATGGTCTTCTTTAGAAAACCACGCGTCCGTAACGGCACCTATTGCCGCTTTACGCTCCCCGGCGGTTGTGGTGAGTTCCATCCATTTGTTTCGTATACTTCACGCGTTAGCATACAACACCACCGCGTTTGCTCCGTCACTCAGGTGTCTCTTATTATTCACTCCTGTCTGGTTCTCAGGCTCGACGGCCGAGATGATGACAAGTTTCTTGCATCGGTCATCCCCGCTGCTGTGCATGACGCTGGCTGATGATCCAGAACTTCCGACCACTACCGGTCCATCTCTATAGGAGTTGCCACAACGTCCAGACTGGCAAAGGTCTCGCTGTCCCTCACCTTCTGAAGGTTCTGCCAATTTTATCTCTAGCGCGTCTTCAGTTGCAACTATTCCCGACACCGCTCGCGGCTTCTTTACTATTGTCGGAGCCGGGGCCTGAGAGCCGAGCACGGCATTCTGCTGAACTTGTTGGTTTCTCACCAGCGCCCCGGCTGGTCGAGCCAGGTTACCCCTGGAGCTAGGCCACCAGGACTTACTCTATGCTCGCCTAGCACAATTTGGTATCTACCATTGATGGTATGAGCCACCAATGCTGCCTTCACCAGCAGCCTATCCCGGGTGGCCTGATCAGCTAACCCCACAAATATTGGTCGCGCACGATATTCACCTTTGTTCCCAAGTGGTGACTTCCGTGTTCCCACTCTGTGCATCCTTCTCAGAGTGATATGGTACGGAACACCTGAGATTCGCAGTATATCGTAGACCCTCCTACTATCTATGTTCCGCCTGGCTTTCCATTCCCCAATACAAAATTCTTGCTGGTTTAGAATCTGGAGCCTGCTGCTTGAGATCCTGCCTACCGACAAGATTTGCCTTCTCAGATAAGTCACCTTGTTTTCCAACACCAGAGGCGCAGGGTCGTCCAGCCCAACTGGCCCATCCCCCGCCATATTACAGTTGTTTTTCTTTTTGGACTGCGTTGCACTTCTAGGCTTCTGCTCAGTCCACTGTCCCTCGTCGGTCTGCTTCAACGGAGTTGAGGCAAAGATCCCATGGCAAGCTCTCGGAACTGGCCTACTCACCCTGATGACTGTCCTCACGGGTGTGGCCATTACTTCTTTATTGTACATGCGTGGAAATCCTCCCTAGCCGTTGTCATATACTTGTATTGTCGAGGCTATGCTCTCTATTTCATTGACCCTCGAACAAGTACAACATGCATCAATCACTACACTTCAACATTTGTTTATATTTTGCTCACGTGAAGTGGCATAATTCTGATTCAAACTTGGACTGCCGTGACGTTTGTACCTGACATCGGCCTTTGTTGAACTCTGGTCTCCGTTGTTAGGCATTGTGGCCGTGCAGTTGAGGTTTGTACATATTTATATGCATATAACTTGTTATTCCAGTACCGTAGAAACTACGGATCAACCTTGTTCTGGTTCTGGGATTTGTTTGAACTGGCTTCGTGTTACTCACAGTCGGAATAACCTTTACTGTACTCAACCTAGAATCTCCGGGAGAAAATCAATCAGAAATGCCGAGAAAAGGACAAAGGCAAGTCGGAGCCGGAGAGGAAGTAACCCGGCGAGTCCCTGGGGTATTTTTGGGTGATACTGATTCCTTAGATATTTCTAGGTCTACTAGTCCTGTCAGTGCAATTTCATGTACTTCAGATAGTGGTATAGGATTTAAAGGCGACGATATCTATCGATGGAGAATAGTTGAGTTAGAGACCC